>CM076569.1:385184069-385614974 GCA_034641835.2 Pinus albicaulis | reverse complement strand
TTTTGAATCACAAATAAAGTAGGAAGAGAAAGGAACAACGAAAACATCAAGATTATCAAAATAAATTACTGAATCTATATGTGAACAACTGGTGAGAGCAGAACTTATCAAAGAGTACACGTCTGAAGTGTTCTTAGAAGTCAAACAACTAGAAACACAGTGGAATAAAAAGGCAGAAACGTATGATGAAATAATTAAAAAGGTAAATAAGTTTGATCAAGAAAATTATTGGAATTTTCTAATCAAACCTTATCATCAGTACCAGATCTTGCAGTCTTTAACAGATTCAACAAAAAGATCACAGCCAGTGCTCTCAAATGAAGTATTCAAGGGACAGGTCAGATCGAGTATTTTGTAGCGAGCTCAGCTCAAGCCCATGCTAGATATTTGTCAACTTCGTGATAAAATCCAAAATAAAGGGCGGAATTCATAAATTACATTGTTACTTTATTTTCCTAGATTGTAGTTTAAGTTAGTTTTACGAGAATGGTTGTTTGAAACCTCCTCTATATTTTTGCAATAATCTATTTTAGAACATAATTGGTTTAGTATTTAAACCCCTCTCATGCATTTAGAAAAGGGTCAAGAAATTTGTCAAAATTTTTTGCAAATAATGCACTATTGTAAGTTTGTGAATGCTTTGATGAGTTAATGAAACATATCTATTATCTTTTGAAAATTAAATCTCTTTAACTGATGTTGCACTACTGTACTCTTTAAATTGCTTGAAAGTGAAGAGGGGAAAATTAATTAATGTCAGTTTACATGAGTAAAACTTCGTACATATGGTACTTCTATTCACTTATATTAAGTCTTACTTTATAGATTGACAATCATATTTTTATTGCATTATATATTTGAAACATTTTTACATGTTACATGAATGTTACATGCACTTGTGTTCTAATGTTTGTCTATTATTTCTTATTGAATATATAATCACACATATGAATGCGATATAGTTTTCACAATTCTTCTAGTCAAACTATTTTGTGAGAAGAATCATCTTACATAATTTTCATCTCTTTCACCTGTTAAATTATCTATATTACTAATAGTTGAAGGATATCGCTTTAGATCGCATAAAGGAAGAAACACCTCGGTTATATAGTAGAATAAATAGTTTAGATAGATTCATATGATAGATTAAAATCATTCTCCATTTGCATGTTTCATAATCAAAACACACCCTCAAAATCATCCTTATTGAGAAACTAGTCCCATTATCCCCAGTCGCATCCACTACACCAAACGAAAAAGGAGTTGCCTTAAGGTACAGACTGGGTGGTTTTCCCCCATGTTTTGGTAGCGGAATTTTGAGGCCTCAATAATAGAAAACTTCTTAAGAATTACAAAGATGTATTTGCCTCGTCTTATGATAATCTAAAATATTATGATACATCTTTAATTTAGCATAAAATTCCAGTAAAACCAGATGTAAAACGTTACCAACATAAGTTAAGAAGGATGAACCTAGTTCTGCTTCCCACCATAGAAAAAGAACTGAAAAACTTTTAGATGCCAAAATATTTGTCCCATTAAGATACTCTAGTTGCGTTTCCAATTTAGTCCCTGTGAGGAAAACGAATGGTGAAATAAGACTCTGTGTGGATTTTAGAAACCTTAATAAAGAATCCTTGAAAGATAATCATCCACTCCCAAAGATGGATCAATTACTTCAAAAAGTGTTAGGTGCTTACAGACTCTCTATGTTGGATGGATTTTTTGGTTATAATCAAATATTGGTGAATTCAAAAGAAAGGGAGAAGACAAATTTTACTACAACTTTGGGTACATTCATGTATGCTCGAATGCCTTTTGGTCTATCAAAAGAAGGAGCAACATTTCAGAGAGCCATGGACTTGGATTTTATCGGGAAGGTAAACAAATTTATTATTATTTATCTTGATGATTTAACTGTTTTCTCTGAATCGAATCAAAAACATCTCAAGCACTTGAAGAAAGTTTTTGACAGGTGTAGGAAGTTTGGAATATATTTAAATCCCAAAATGTCATTATTCGCCATTAAAGAGGGTAAATTACTAGGTCATATGATTTCAAAAGATGGAGTAGTTATTGATCCCAAAAGGGTCTATGTTATTCAATCATTATCATTACCTAGAAATAAGAAAGAGATTCAAGCTTTCTTATGGAAAATTAACTTTTTGAGAAGGTTTATACCGAACTATGCAGAAATAGTGAAGGAAATAACAGATATGCTAAAAAATAACCATGAAGTCAAATGGACCATTCCCGCAAGATTTTCATTTAACCAGATAAAGAAGGCCATCTCTGAAGGCCCAACCTTATCCAGTCCAAACTATTCTGAACCTTTCAACATGTTCTCTTTTTCTTCTGAAACTACCCTTGCTGTTTTCCTTTTGCAAAAGTATGAAGATTATCATGATCAACCTATAGCATTATTTAGTAAGGCCATGAGAGATGCAGAACTCAGATATGATATTATCGAAAAACAAGCTTATGCCTTAGTTCAAGCCCTAAGTCTTTTAGAATGTATATCCTCCATTCTTCTATCATTGCCTATGTTCCTAATAATGCTATAAAAAATGTCCTCACACAACCAGACACTGATGGGAGAAGAGGAAGATGGATAACTCAAATTCTTGAGTTCAACCTTACCATTAAAACTACAAAGTTAGTAAAAGGGCAGGGTTTAGCTGAATTGTTAGCTGAATTCAATTATAAAGTCTTGGTCATAAACTTTATTTTTGAATTTTTAGGGAAGCATCCACAAGAACCTTATTCAAATTTGGAAAGGGATAATCCACAAGAACATTCCTTAAATGCAAAAGGGGAGAATCCACAAGAAGCTTCCCATGGAGTGCAAGGCAAGAATACAAAAGAACCTTCTCGTTCAGCTCAAACAGTCCATGTTCATATTGATGAGAAGTTTGTTACATCAGATTAGTATGCAGACATTGTTCATTTTATGATTCATTTTGAATGTCCAGCTTAGTTTTCAAAAAAATAGGGCGAAACACTAAAGTTCAAATCCATCAAATACTGTATTATCAATGCCAACTTATACTGGAAATATCCTCTTAATATTCTACTAATTTTCCTAACAGAATCAGAAACTGAAGGACTCATTGATCAGTTTCATGCAGGAATATGTGGATGCCACTATGCTTGGGGAGCAAAAACTTACAAGATACTTAGAGCAGGATTATATTGACCTACTTTGTTTTCACAAGTAGGATCAAAAGTCACAGCCTCTGTTCCATGTCATATGTTTACTCGTAAGCAAACATTAGAAGCCCTTCCACTAGTTCCAGTAGTTGTCTCAATGCCTTTTCTACAATGGGGATTAGATTTTATAGGTGAAATACACCCAGCCTCCAGTAATCAGCACAGATGAATCTTGACAGCTACTGACTATTTCACCAAGTGCGTGGAAGCCATTCTTGTAAGAAATGCTATAGATTCATTTGTAATAAAATTCATTGAAGAGAACATTCTATCCAGATTTAGTCGCCCACAGTAAATAGTCACTGATAATGCCATAATGTTCAGCAGCATAAACATGATAGAATTCTGCAGAAATATCATATTCTGCTGCATCACTCAACTCCCTACTATCCACAAGGAAACAACCTTGCTGAATCATCTAACAAGAGTTTAGTAAAGGTAATCAAGAAAAAATTAGAAGGCAAAAAGAAAAACTAGGATAATCATCTGATTTATGTTGTTTGGGAAAACATGATTTCTCATAAAAGATCAATAGGTAAATCTCCATTCCAATTAGTTTATGGCAAAGATGTTATTTTTCATACAAATTTAGCTTTCCCTATGCTCAATTTTCTACAAGGATCTACTGATGAACCTGATGATTTCTCTAGAAGGATTAATCAGATTAATGAGTTGAATGAAAACAGAGATGTGATTCAGTATAAACTAAAGAAATATCAAAATAAAATGAAGAGCCTCTTTGACAGAAAGGCAAGGGAAAAAAACATTTGTTCTACAGAATCTGGAAGGACAATTTTCAACACTGCCTGTGAATGGCATATTTTTGAAACGCTATATCTAGTACTGAAGGAGATCCTACATCATCATTGTACATAATAATTATCTTTTTTAATTTGAATTCGGTTTGTTTTCTATAGCAAAGACTCCATAGCTCAAGGAGAGGGCACATGTAATTTCTTGTTCTTTGCATCCCATAGGGGGAAGCAGTCCCTAGTTGGAGCCGATGTTGTAACGTTATTTGTGTTTGATAAGTTAGCATAAGCAGTTAAATAATTTTGAAAATGTTAAGGTAGGATATGGATGTAAAATAATGAAAAAGTTAAAAATGTTAGGAAAATTATTTATGTTTTGTAGACATCCATATCAATAAAATCTTAGGTGTTAGCTACCCTAAATAAAGAAGGAAAATTAAAATAAAATGTTAGGGAAGAAAAAATAAAAAGGAAAGCTTCATTCTGTTTTAAAAATTTGATTGGCTGATAGTCTAAATGCGCCTATGGAAAGAGTGATTTATATGGTTTAAATATTGATTATTAATTTCATATCCTAGTTTTAAGCCATATTATATACCCCCACCATTCATTTCCCTTAATCATATATCCCTAATGTATATCCTGAAATTTCTCTTTATTTACATTTCATTCGCTTCATAATCTCCTGACACATTATTTAAAAGAATCCCGACCCCACCATTTCCACATCAACACATTTATCATCCTCTCACAATCCTGCATATCCAATGATCATATTTACACATGTCGGCATCCAACGGCCCTCATGGCCTTTCGTCCCCCCTCCGCAATCTAAAGTTTATCACCAGGGGGTGGGGGGTGGGTAAAAAAATAACTATATTCAGAAACCACTCGTGTCTACATGTCAGGTCCATGTGAATTTGGAACACCCAGGTAAACCACCTTACCCGCCCTCCGAAAGTTGTTTCCATCATACCGCTTACCTTGATGACCATTGCACACCACTCCTTTGCTTCCACCTCGTTAGTCGTTAGCCACTTAAATTCTTTCCCTTCATATTTCCATTATGAGTTTAATCACTTATCCGTTAACCCATGCCATCAACGAAAACTGGAATTTTCCCTATTAAACTTTTGAAATCTCTTTGAAAACTCCTTTTTCCTGATTACATGTTATATGCTTCATTGCTTTCAGGTTTTCCACTTATCCAGAGACACTACAATTTCATAAGAAACGCTCGATCTTTTCTTTCTGCATTCCCTTCCTTGCTCTTTCTCACACAACCTTCTTTCTTCCCTCTGTTCCACTATCAACTATACCCATTATGCCTCTCAAGGATAGAGATCCCGAGGAAAACAATCATCCTTTGATTTTCCCTCATCTAGACCTTCATCATATCCCTATGGCTGACAGAGATTATAGAATCTATGAAACAAACTCTGATATCGATATTCTTGAGATGTATTGTTGGCTAGAAGACAAATGGATTGAGAAATCTGATGAAATCCAGCTCTGGGAGTCTAATCTAACCCGTTTTGTATTTCTTCCTACCGACAACGCTCCTGATTTCATTAGGAAGTACCATACCTCCTACTTGTCCAGCCAGAGAGCCATAGTTAATTCTAATGGCCAAGTTTTGTTTACCATAACCCCTCAGGCCATTGAAAAAATGATGCTAGCTCCCGTAGTCGATAATGGTACCCCATTCTCTCATGAAGCTCTGGTTGAAATATATTAGATATTAGATCTTTCCAAGAGAACCCAAACCTTAGAACTATTCCTAGCACAAGATGCTGCATTTCCAAAAAAAACATCGTTTATGGCCTCAAAACGACTTCGAAAGTTTAGGACCCGTAAAACTACCAAAAATAGTAAACTATGCTTCAATCAATGAAATTGAAAGAAATATCGGCGGGGGTCCAAGTGGAATAGGAAGGTGGCTACTAATATCCACCTGGACCATTTTGGGATTGTATGAGAGTGTCTTGATCTGGTATGAGTTCAAAAGTTATTGATGGTGCCTCATTCCATATTATTATTGTTATTGTCTAAACCAGTCTTCTTACATTGCCTCTATGATAGTTTTTTTGTTTTTAGAAATTTCATTGATGCATTGCTTACTGCTACATAGAGTTCTTTTTTATATTGGTTGGTATTAGATATGTTTCTGTCAATTTTATTTTGTTTTTATACTTAATGGTTGAGGTGTTGATGGTAGACTTTTGTTATCGTGTATTTTACTTCAATTTTTTATGGGCACCATGTATTTATTACCATTCAGTGTATTTATCATGCATAAAGGAGAGCACATGTGTGTGCACTTGTATAGTCATTTATCATCATTGTGCCATACTTTGGTGCATTGGTCATAAAGAGAACCATGTTGTCTAGATGTATTGTAAACATTGTCAAATTTAGCCTTGTATGGGCTACTAGATGTCTTTTCATGATTGCTTTAGGTAATTGGTTCAAACTTGGGATCATAGAGTCATTGGTTCTTGGTAGCCATACTTATTGGATAGGTATATATCAACCATATGTGCTTAATTTACAACCATGTATTTGCTTCATAAAACCTTGTACGTCTATTGCATATCACTAGAAGATCCATTGAAGAAGCTAAAGTTTTGGTAGCCCCAATATGTACTCAGGGAGAGCATGATCTGCATGATAGGTTAAAGTGTTGATTAGAGACATATATTCCTTATTTCATAGTAGTTTGTATCAACCTTACTGTGTTTCAAATTTCATGGGATTATGAGCTCAAGGGGAGCCGCGACTATGTGTTTATGAGTAAAAAGTTAGCATTTCACATTTTATACACGTTTTTTATGAAGGACAGGTGCATATGTAAGTTTTTATACCCTTAGATAGTGACATATTATCTCCTGCAGTGAGAAATTTTAGAAGTTTGCATCCTATTTGGAACCTAGTGTATGTTTTCTGATAAGTCATGTACAAAAGATCCTGCCATGTAGTCTTAGTGGGAGCACAAAAAAGATTAGCCAATTGAACTTTAGCAAGATAGAAAAAAGCAATCACGTCTCAAATAGTTTATATTATTGAGAGGTATGGTAAAAAATAACTATGAGGAAATGTTTGCAACCCTAACATGTGTCCATTGGGAGTATCAACTATTCATTGTTGGCATTATACTCTCTTGGTGGCAGAAAAAGGAAAAGACACCAATGGAAAGACTTATTTTTCATATATTATCTAACCATGTCTCATTATAGGAGTATGAAAACAAGGACAACGATGAATTTGTAAACACTGCAGTAGTAGCAAAACAACATAACGAAAATAAAAAATATTGTGAAGGACTTGAAGCGAAGATCATATCTGTCAAATTTTATCTGGAAATTTCAAATAAATAAAATGAGGAGCTACTTCAAGTATTTGAAGAACAAGAAAATGGGATTAAAGAAGAAATTATCGAGTTAAGAACACAGTTGGAAGAGACAAAAAGAGAGAACGAGGATGAGGTAAGCGTATTAAACGGTAAATTAGCAGAAAAGGACAAAAAAATGAGATTTCAATAGAGTACCAATATATTGGATAACCTTCTTAATAGTCAAATCAAACCTTGGTTTTCATGAAATTGTGAAGGAAGAATCCAACTCACAAGCTTGCACATGAAATTTTGAGGATAACAAAGAAAATTCTGAAAAACCCTAGTAGAGAATTAAGAAGTTAACTTAATCAAAAACCAAGAAAAATGAATTTTCAAAGGAAATCATTTTGTCCCAATAAGTACGACAAAAATATAAATAAAAATATATTCTCTCCTTTGATCAATGATATAAATGTTTTATTTGTCACAAATTTGGACACATTACAGTGAATTGCGGAAGTAGTTTGCTTAGCCCTCAATTCAAAAATATCTCTACATGAAGATCATAAGTTCCTAGATACTCAAGTCTCTTTAAAGGGTATTTTTTACATGAATTTTATTTTTTCATAAAGATATTGAAATTAGTTCATATAGAAATGAAACTAACACGAAGTATAAATATTATGATTCTCTTGCCCCTTTCTATGGTCACATAAGGTGCTATACATGAAATAAATTTGGACATGTAATGAAAGAATGCAGGACCAAGTCGATGAATTCATTTAGACATTTAAAATAATAAGTAGATCATATCCAAAACAAGCAACCATATAAGAATACAGTTAGCAAAATACCCGAAGATGATAGATCCACCAACATTCCTCATGTCAAGAAAAATGAAGAGCAACAAGTGAAGTGTGGCCTTGCTCTGTGTGCACTAGAAGAAGCATATTAGTAGTAGATAACTAGCAAATGCTCTCATCACATGTCTAAAAATAATAGAAAATTTACCTCTCGAGAAATATAAGAGTGGTGATGTTATTATTGGAAATAGTGCACCAACAAAGGTACTAGGAAAAGGTAGAGTTGGACTTGACGTTAAAAACAAGAAGCAACTAATATTTTGTTACCTGAAGGACTAAAGCAGAACATTCTGAGTGTGGGTAAAATAAATGATAAATTTCATGCAAGTACGTTTACCTCAAAAGGAGGAAAAATTATAGAGGAAGACTATGGAAAATTTATAGTAAAAGGAATTAGGAATGCATAAAAATTATATGTTCTAAAGAAAAATCCGTTCATATTTAAGAGGTAAATCTTCTCCTCTTCAAATTCAGAGTAGGGGAAGCTAGTCCCCACTGCTGTCTTGCACATGATTCATATTTCTAAAAGGACTGCAAAAGTGAATGCAGTGCAAATGATAGATTGGAAACAATAAGGTCCACAAGGTCAAATTCTTCGAAAGAGTGCATGATCTTAGGGGGAACTATGCATGTGTGTTAGTCTTTTGGTTCAACTTCGATAATCAATACATGTGTGGCTAGATTATATCTATTCTTTTGATGAATATGATTTATCGTACTAATGTTACATTTGGTAAATCTATTGTGATTAGGATTGGTGGTGAATGATTGACACGGGTTCAAGGGGAGCATCTCATATGCTTCTGATAGTTCATTGTTGGCATTATGGTTCCTTATTAGCAGAAAAAGGAACATGGGCACTAGTTATCTTGGATTGGTTTATTGCAGATTGTTGATGATACCTATATAGTGTTTGGGATTATATGACAATGTGTTGATCTATGATGAGTTCATAAGCATTTTATGATGGTTGGCATATTCATTGATGCAAAGGATATATATATATATATATATTCAGGATATTTGTGTTGCTACTACATAAATTTCTTTGTTGATGTTGGTTGGTATTAGATATGTTGTTATTAGTTTTATTTTGTTGCTATACTTAATGGTTGGGAGAGAGTAGACAAGTGATATCGTGTATTGTAATTATATTGTTGATGGATGCCATGTATTTATTACAACTTGCTGTATTGATCATTCATAAAGAAGATTACATATGTGTGCACTTTTATAGCCATGTATCATCATTGTCCCATCTTTTGGTGCATTGATCATAAATAGACTATGTTGTCTAGCATGTATTGTAAACATTGTCAAATTCAACCACATATGGGCTAGTGGATGTTTTGTTGTGATTTCTTTGGGTAATTGATGTACAATTCGTTTCATAGAGTCATTGGTTAGTGATAGCCATGCTTATAATAGGAGATAGTATATATCAGTCATATGTGCTTATGTACAACCATGTGTTTTCTTCATAAAGCCTTGTATTGCATATCACTAGAAGGCCCATTGAATAAGCTAAAGTGTTCGTAGCCCCATTATATACTCAGGGGGATCATGGTTCGCATGAGATATTATGGTGTTGATTAGGGACATGTATTCCTTGTTTCACATCAAATTGTATCAACCTTAGAATGTTGAACATTTAAGGGGAGTATGAGCTCAGGGGGAGTTGTGTCTATTTGCTTCTGAGAAAACAATTAGCATTTTACATTTTATATGTGTTTCTTATGTAGGATAGGCACATATGTACATTGTTCCACTCTTATATAGTTGTGTATTATCTCTTACAGTGAGAAATTTTAAAAGTTTTGATTCTCTTTGGAACCCGATATAATTTTTTTGATTAACCTTTTCCAAACTATCCTACCATTTAGTCTTAGGGGGAGCATTAACCAAATTAGCCACTTAAACTTGAGTAATATAGGAGAAATCAGGCATGTATTAAATAGTTGATATCAGTCTAGAGGTGCGGTAAGCAAAAATTATGAGGAGATGTTTGTAGCCCTAGCATGTGTCCAAGGGGAGTATCAACTATTCATTGTTGGCATTATACTCTCTTGGTGGAAGAAAAAGGAAAAAAGACCAATGGAAGGACTTATTTTTCCTATACTATATGACCTTGTCTCGTTATAGGAGTATCATGACAAAAGGTTGCAGGATTCTATATTGTATTGCTACTAATTGGATATGTTCTACTATTATTTGAAAATAAAAAGTGTTAAGAAAACAATCGAAAGATTTGAAAAATAAGTAGATTTTATTTTTACTGAAAGATACAATTTCACTAAAGTTATCTATTCTATGATAAAATCTTATCCTTATATAGCATGATTATTTTATCATCAATCAAGAAAATAATACTTAACATAGTAAAGACTCTTTTACATAAAATCAATCAAAAACTCAACATTATCATCCAAAATCCTCAAAAGGACTAATTATACCAAAAAAAAAAAAAAAAACTTAAAAGGTAATAAGTCTCATCACGAGCTTGTTTACCATGTTCATAGGGAAATAGTTGAATTGACATTACCAATAATGCCTACCAAAATAGGGTAATGACTTGAGGTTATATCAAAAGGACAAGGGCTCTCATCAAAAGCCAACTTGACCAATTTAATTACAACTAGTGAATGGCATTGTCATAATTTGGTTACCAAGCCAAGAAAATGGATTTTAAGTAAATACAAATATGATACAAAGAGAAAAGTTTCAAAAAATTTAGAATTAATTTTTGGAAATTATAAGAAACATTGGATGGGACAATGAATCATTGTTGGGTAAAAGGTAACCTTGCCAAAAGCTTAAATTTCTTATTTGAACAGAGGCTCTACCTGTGATAAAAGAGTAATTGTTTATAAAGCTCATCTATGAGAGCCACCTGCTTTATCTTTATGAACTGAGTAAAGGAAGATATAGATTCTCATACTTATATCTTTAAAAGAGGTATTCTTTTGAATTATAATAAAGAGAGATTTCATTACTTAGTAAGATATTATTTGTTTGAAATTCATTCCTGCAACTATTTTTATTTCAAAATAGTTTTAGAAATTTCAAAAATCTAGTCAGAGATAGCTGGTTCTCCCAAGTGAATCACCATTTTTTGTGCTATACAACACCCCCCATTTATTTTAATAAATGGGGACCCTTTATAAATAATTAGTAAATTCATTTTCATTTATTTTTTAGCTTAAAAAAAAAAACTTAGGAAATAAAGTTTTCTTTGTACTTTTCCGCTTAAGTGCATCACAAAATGCATAAATTACAATCCAAAAGACTTGAAATCAACTAAGTCACATGGGCTGTGAAATGCGCTAAACCGTTTCAGAAGATATTTTAAAAAAACTTGCAAACGCTTCAATCGTCGTTATATTTTGTTTATCGCATCGCACCTAATTTAAACAATAAAACTTACAAAAGCAATTTGTTAGAAGTTGCGATTACGCAGACCCGACGAGCCAACAAAGAAATAAATATAAAGCTCTAAAGTCCCATAAAGCGCAACCAATTGACTTCTTGAATGTACAATTCACATTTCACACAACTTAACCAAAAGAAAATTCGTTTACTGCATAAGGATTGCGACATGCGATTTGCGCAGATCGCATTTTGCAGAATTTACGAGTAACATCATAAATGATAAAATTTATAAGTTGCAATATGCAAATGAATGGAATTGAATTACTCAAGCATGAAAAATGACTTATGTCATATCAAACCAAAATCTGAGATCTAACGTCTTAAGTTGATTGATAGCTATTTCGTGTGAAGTTGTAAGAGATTTAATTTTGAAATGATTATCGACGATTAATATCATATTTAATAAATTTATATCTATTCGTTCATGTTTGATCTAAACGACGGATTTGTCTCTCTGTTCTCTATACTTTTAATGTTCGCTTTGTTTACTTGAAATTAGGAAATCATTTAATGGAGTGAAGAAGATTGAAATGAAAAAGAGAGGAAAATAAATTGCTCAAACGTCGTCTACTGAAGACTCAGACATGTCTCCCATATTTTTCAGACACCACCTACAACAAGGATTGCGGCAGTTCATCATGGGAGGCAATGTATAATCTTTTCGAAGACGAAAATCCAAGGGCAATAACCAAATTCATCTAGATAAATACCTCCCCTTTATATGAGTTCCTATGTCATGGACGCAATCTTCTTTTCTTCTAGTTTTCTTACCATGGGATGGAAATGGACTACCCAAGACCCTACCCCAATCCACATTTACCACAGAGCCCTTTGGTATTCAAACTTCCATCTGCATTTTTATAAAATTTATCATGGGGTCATGTTGCCTATGCAACAGATGATATTCAATGAGAAAGCCCCTAAGGTTTCCAAAGAAACTAGTACAAATATTCTTTCTGTGGCTAGATGGTTTGCAGAAGAGAATTTTACATATGTCCAAGTATTTGGGAGTTATGCTTCTCCCCACATGCTACCATATTATGTTCCTGGTAAGTTAATTTCAAGAGAGATAGCCTACCAACTTGTTAATGGTATTACTAAACAACTGAAAGATGATAAGAAGGTCGTTTGGCCTAATTTTCCTTTATAGTGCGGTACTTTTGCACTTTTTGATATTGGCCATGCTTACAAAGAAGTTTCAAAGATTAATTTATTGAATTTGGCAGTAATTCCAAAGAGATTGTATTATCCAAATGATGTAATTAAAAATTACACTCGTGAACTTAAAATGAAGCCTTTTGTAAAAGAAATAGACGGTTTTGATGATCTCTTTCAAGGCATGAATTTTTTTTTAGACATAATTAATTTTGCAGCTAGTCAACTTAACCAAGATTATTTGGAAGCCTTCCAAATATAGAGAAATAAGAGATTGGAGAGAGTTCCTCTCAACTTGTTAACTATTTAAGATGTCAACAGACCTACTCCAAGTATTAGCTTGGATAATGAAGCAAAAGACATATCTGAGGATGAGTCGGGTCAATCAGAGCATCAATCTCACAATTTGGATCATTCTGAAAACGAATCCGAATCTAGAAAGGATAGCCCTGAAAAGACAATTGATCAGGTAATCCACGATACAGAGATGCAGGAGAAAAGAGAAAGTAATGGAACAAAATCAACTTCTCAAGAAGTTCAACACAGTCATGATACACTTGATCAGTTAGAAAAGTCCCAAAGAAAGAATTTGTGTAGTGAATGGGATGAGTTTTCTGAAGCAATAAAAACTCCTAAAGCCAATCCCAATGTTGATAAAGCAACTAGTTTTTAAACACCTGAACATTCCCAGAAGATAGTGGAGAGTGTTAATACACTACAACAAGTTCATGAAACTCATGATCAAGAGATCATACCGGCCTACCCTACAGAACAAATATCTTTCCAAATTGAGGAAATTCCCTCACTGTATATCTTCTGCAATCCTAGTCATAAGGGTGTAGTTAACAAAAATGAAAAGGAGAAAAATTGATGAGACAGTATCAGATCTCACAAATGAATTTGTTGAAATTTTGTGGAAGGATCCCTTAGCCGATCCTACGGAACATTTAACTAAATTATCAGAGTATGCAGGAGCATATGCTATTGCCACTATTGATAAAGCTACTGAGCTTAAAATTTTGTTAAGCAAAAGGAAGACATAATACAAGAACTAGAGAGACTGTTTGATGAAGATAAACGTAGCTCCAGTGAGCAAATGAAATCAAAGATGGCTCGATTTCAAAAGGATTTTGAAAAACTTAATTTACAACCTCAAGCACAAACCACTAAGAAACAAGCACAACTGGAAGCAACAATGACCAGGTTACAAAGTCAGTCACAATTAGAGAAATTCATAAAAGAAGCATTAGATATAAATGCTAAGTTAAAGCAACAACAAGAAGTATTTTTCCAACAAGATTCTATTATTAACTCTTATTGTGACTCAAATGAAATACTGATCCAGTAAGTAGCTATCCAAAAACTTGAATGTGAGAAGCTAGAGAAGAAAATAAACGAACACATTCAATGGCAAGCATCAAACTCAGGAAAGGAAACTCATCTAACCTAGGTAGATAAGTTCCATAAGGAGATCTTATTCAAAGCTTCAGAATCACAAATAAAGTAGGAAGAGAAAGTGTTATGCTCCTATACCAATAGGTGTCATATATCATGATTGACTTGATGGGCTATGTAATATGTTCATACCTTTCCTTGTTGCAAAGGTTTTCCATATTGTCAAAAAAAAATAAAAAAATTAACAGATGTAAAGAGGGTGTACCCTTAAAAAAAAAAAATCAAAGGGTGAAAAGAATAAAAATGGCCAAAAAAGTAAAAGAAAATGAACCCCACCAAAAGAAAGGCCAAGGAAAGTGTGCAAGTCTAAATGCCACTAATTTTTCTCTTATGTAATAAAAAAATTGTGTGCAACTTGTAACTTATGCCACAATTGGTGAACAGTCAAACAGCTTAAGCTTGGCTAGTTCATGTTTGAATTTTATGTTTTAGAGATAGAGAATAAAATCTGACCAAACTGTTTAATCTTGGCAGATAAGTAGATAGGTAGAGTAAATAAAAGAAGCTCAACAACTTAATTTGAGCCCTTGGATGTAATAAGGTTAGACTTAGATAGATTTCTACATGTAAAATAAAAGAAAGTGTGATAAGGGTTTTCCAATCAAAGTGCACCCTAATAAAGAAGAAAAAATGCCAGGTTAAAGTAGGTATGGTAGGTAGATGATGTTGCAGAATTACATGTGATGGATAATGACTCTAAATGTGTTAATCTTTACTTTCATCACAAGTGCAAGGCAGACATTATACTGGAAGAATTTCAAGCAAAACAAAGTCAAATGATTAACTTCCCTTCTCATTTTTCCCTAAAAATTTCACTAATCTCCCCTAAGTACTAAGGCATTTGAAAATTAAAGGGGCTCAAGGCATTTCCTTGACTTTTTTTGGGACCGGACCCTCGGCCCAATAATTTAAAAGACTAAGTGCTTAAAACCATCCATAAGTCATTCATTTACTTCTATAAGTATTTTCGTAATTAAAATCCTATTTTACTTAGGAAAATTACACAATATCCCATAAAAACCATTTTTCATTCAAGAATAAGTTAAATACATAATTCTAATGTTTTTATACTTAGCGCTTTTTATTCATTTTTCACATATTAAATTTTAACTAATATTATTTAATTCCCTATATAAATCAACCCATTCCCGTATTACTATAACCATATAAAATCCCCAAATATATAAATATGCCACCCCTTGGTTAAAATATAACCATAATATGTTGGAATATTGTCATTGATGGCAAAGGCATTGGCTACAAAGGAGCATCTGATCAGAAAAACAGAGGAAGTATCGGTCAAGGAGCAAAGACAAGCAGAGATAGAGTAGGAAGAAGGGAAGTCGAGGCATAAAGGAGGAGATATGTTGGAAAATTGCATGTTCGGATTCTTAGGGTTATTGTATCATCTGGAACAATGAAACATGGTATGGCAACTGTACATTGGTGCTTGTGGAACCAGAATGGAGCATGAAGAGGAAAAATGACGAATCAAGAACGAATTTAAGGTCGCAAAGGGAATCTGGTGTGAATTTCTTGTGTTATATATTATGGATGTGATCCCTGTTACGAATATTGCATCGAACTGGTGTCAAGCCTCAATAAACAAAATGATGGGTTAATCTGTTGATGAAGAGCGCAAGCGATGTCAAAGTAAATAAGGAATGAAGCCCCTGCAGTGTTAATCGATCAGTTCACCGCATTAACTAACAGAAGTCTTCATGAAGAATTGTGATACAAATAAGTCAATTTACAATAATCGAGTAGGGGGAGTGGAACCTTGAGCGAAGAAGGTGGAACCTTGTGAGAGGAACAGTAACGGCGGTTTCCTATTTTCATCGCACCACCTATGCGGAGTAAGCGGTATTTCCTGGTTGAAGAGCGATTCCATAGAGTGCTCGACACGCGTCCCTGTACGACTTCACAAAACCACTTTGCATCGCGCGTTATAGTTCAACCCAGGACGCCCAACGATATCGTTGAGCGTCGTGGATCTGGGAAGGGGTCATCGGACGGTCATCATTTGTTGAAGGTGCGCGAAGATTAACACAGGTACGGTGCGCCATCGCGTGTTATCGTTCGACCCAGGATGTCCAGCGATATTGCTATGTGCCATTGATCTCATGGGAAGCCATTGGACGGTGGTCATTTGATAAAGTTGCGTGGAAACTAACCACAGTACGGCGGACCATCGCACATTAACGATCGGCATCGGAGGTCGAGCGATATGCATATACGCCATTGATCTGGAAGCTTGCTAATCTAACGGTGATCAGACGCTGGACTTGCGCGAAGTTTACCTATGGTACCATGCACATATTTGATTGGCTATTGACTATATTTGTGGGCCCAAGGTCAAAGGTTTACCATATTATTTGGAAGGATTAAAATGCGAAGGGTTAACTTTAATCCTAAAGTTCTGTTCAAAATTGTAAATATATTTATTTATCAATTTCTTCAAATTGATAAATAAATTTAATAAGAGATCAAAAGCCCCGTGGGATAAAATAAAAGGAATACTGTCAGAGGAATACCATTAGCAGTTTGTGGTTTTGACTCATGGTTTTAATAAAGGGAAAACTATATAAGGAGAAGAAAAATAAAGAACGTTGTGTGCATTGTAAGGGTTGTAAACGAAAAATTTCTCCAAGGAATATCTGTATGGGCGAGCTCTGTTCTTAACGGATAAATATGAAACTACGATGCACCCATGGATAGAATGATCTGACGATGATGAATCTTTGAATGACGTACGAAATCATGAAGAACTCGTGTGAGTATATAGAAAATAAATAAATCTGGTGACCGGCAAGGTATGTCGTATGGAAACTGGTGGATCCAGTATAAAAATTGATGAAACGTGGTCTGCAGTAGTGCTGAGGGTCGAAGCCTTCAGAAAGGGGGTTGTAGCTCCCTTCCGGTGGTAGCTGGTAAATGAGAGCAGGGGGTAGTAGCTCCCTTCCAGGAGAGGCTGGTAAACGAGAGAAGGTTGTAGCCTTCTGCAGGTGGGTGCTTGCGTGCTGGTATAAGTCTGCACCAGCATATATTGTAAGAAGTTTTATCTATAATAAATATTGAAGACTGAGATTACAACAGCGGTGGTTTTCTCCCGAATTGGGTTTCCACCTTAAATCCTGGTGTTTATATGTGTTGTTTATGTTTGATGGCTTGTTCTGTTATTTATGTTCATGCTTAATGCTTATCTGATGCAATTCTCTAAGTAAAGACATAATAAGATATCTGGACATACATGTTGGATACAGTACTGTAACATATGGTTTTAAGAGAAAGAAAAGAAAAATTGTTCAGCCCTAAATACTGATTCACCCCCCCTCTCAGTATTTTTCCCAACAATTGGTATCAGAGCAGGTCCTTCTGAAAAAGCTTAGCCGCTAGAAGGAAGATCAAGATGAGCAATCAAGATGGAACAACATCTATCAGGCCTCCGCTCTTTAACGTAAACAATTTAATCTTCTCGAAAACAAGGATGAGATCCTATCTTCAGTCTCTGGGAGCAGAGGTATGGGCAATTGTTGAAGGAGGATATCAATATCCAGCTACAGTACCAACAGATCCGACGGAAAGAAAGAATTATGAAACAAATGCAAAGGCGGTCAATGCTCTATTGGGAAGTCTAACTGAATCAAAATTTGCCAAAGTCATGCAGCTGAATACAACAAAGACAATATGGGACAAAATCATTCTAAGTTATGAAGGTGATGCAAAGGTAAAAAGTGCTAAACTCCAAACTCTTAGAATTCAATATGAGAATCTAAAAATGGATAATGAGGAGAGCATTACCAATTTCTTTTTACGTCTTGATGATATTGTAAATCGTATGAGAAATTTGGGAGAAACAATAACCGAATCTACTTTGGTTGAGAAAGTCTTAAGATCACTAACGAAAAAATTTGAGTCAAAAGTTTCTGCTCTTGAAGAAAAGCAGGATCTTCAAAATCTTACTGTGGTGCAAATTCATGGCATACTAACTGCATATGAAATGAGAAGAGGAGGACCATCTGAAGTCAAAGAAGCAGTGTTTATAACTTCTACAAAAGGGAAGGAAGTACAAAAAACAGAAGGATCAGGAAATATCTCAGAAGAAGATGAGATCAAATTTGTAAAGAAACTTCAACTTGGCACAGGACGGTTCAGAGGTAAGCTTCCTTTCAAATTTTTTGATTGTGGAAGAGTTGTTCATTATGTTGCTAAGTGTCCTTATAAAGAAACACATAAAAAGGGGAAGGAAGTAGCAAGAAGGAATAAGAATCGTTTTACCACTAGAAACAGTTACTATACGTATGAAGACAGTGATGGGTTATCTGATAGTGAGGAAGAATGTGAACAAGATCTTAGACTTCTCATGGCATTTGAAAAAGAATCTAGAGAAGAAAAGGATACTTTTATGGATGCTCTAGAGGACAATGATTTTCTTGATGAAAACAATAAACTCAAAATATGCTTAGAAGAGAGTAAAATAACCATAGAGACTCTGAAAAATCAGATTGAAGAAGGAAAGAAACACAATGAGAAATTAGAATGTGAAGTGGTAAGTCTAAGAAAAGAACTTGAGAAAGTGAAGACTCTGAATCTTATATTTGCTAAAGGATCTGAAACCTTAGATGAGATTATCAAGGTACAACATTCTCCTCTTATAAAGACAGGTCTTGGATATATTGGAGAATATTCTCAGGCTTCAGCACCAAATTATCTAAAAGCAGTTACAGCTGGTTTACAACATGCTGCAACTCAGCAAGAGAATAAAGAATCTTTACAGGTAAAGCATGATCATCTCACTTCAAAGAACACTAACAGGAATTTCTTTCAAAGAAACACCAATGAACAGGTAAATTCATGGAGAAGATTTTATGATCGCAGAAATTTCTTCTTCAATGGACAATGTTTCTCATGTCACAATTTTGGTCATAAAGTTGTTCAATGTGTAGCATATAAAACTATCATGACAAGAGAAGCAAGAAAGAAAAGGATTGATATTGAAACAAAGAAGAATACCTATAACAACTTTTCTCCTCTTCAAAATGAAGTTGAATGTGCTTATCGCAATAACTTTGGCCATGAAGAATCTGAGTGCAGGAGCAAAGTTCAGCCAAAAGAACATGTTCCTTGAAGCTCCAAAGTATGGAAAAAGAAGGGATTATAGGTTGAAAATTGTGGCATAGCGTTGTTTGCAAAAGATGATGAAAACCAATGGTACATTGATAGTGGATGCTCAAGACACATGACAGGTGATAAAAACCAAACTTCTTGCATATAGTGCTCTAGAAAAAGAAAAGAATGTTACATTTGGAAATGATACACCTGCAATCATTAAGGGAAAAGGGTATGTTTTTCTAAAAGAAAAGGTGAAAGCTAATGAAGTCATGTATGTGGATGGATTAAAGCATAACTTGTTAAGTGTAAGTCAAATGTGTGATCAAGGAACTGAAGTTGTCTTTAGTTCAAAAGAATGTGTGGTACGTGATCTTGATACAGGTAAAGCAATTATAAAAAGAAAAATAACTCCAAGAAACCTGTATGTATTGAAGAAACAGCAGAACAATGTTATTTTGAGTAAATCTTCAGAAAATTGACATGTGTAGAAGGTTGGAGCATCTCTGAGCTTCTCTCGAATGAACAAATCAATAGGACTTAAAGTGATAGTGATCTTCAATAATACTCTACGAAAATATCCTTAATCTTTGTATTGATAAACATTCATAGTGAAATTAATGCCAAGGAAGGATCATCAAGTAAGCCTGTTGAACTCATTCATACTGACATATGTGGACCTATGAGGAAAAATTCACCACGTGGTGAAGAATACTATATCTTATTCATTGATGATTTCTCTAGAATGTGTTGGATTGGGCTGCTTAAACACAAAGATGAAGCATTTGAGAAATTCCAGATCTTCAAAGCACTAGTTGAGAATGAATGAGATCTAAAAAATAAAGGCATCTGAATCTGATGGGGAGGGAGACTATCATCCACGATGAATTCTTTGATTTTGCTCATTAACACTTTTAAAAAATGATTTCATGAATGTACACCACTGCTTGGTGAACTCGAAATGAATAAATACATTCAACAAATGGCTAGACGTAACAAATCAGTTCCCGAACACTGACACATTTTGGGGAAGATGTAACACGCCTGAGTAAAAATTCTCAACAAGGCACATGTTCATGTAAATAGTGATAAAACACCATATGAACTCTGGTATGGTAATCCTACCACTATAAAGCATTTTAGAATTTTTGGAAGCAAATGCTTTATCAAGAATAATGATGAAAAACTTGGCAAGTTTGAACCCAGAGCAGATGAAGGAATATTTCTTGGTTACTCCTCTAGGAGTAGGGCATATAAATGTTAGAATAAAAGACTTCGGAAGATTGTTGAATGTATTGATGTTGTTATTGATGAGTCTCCTACAGCTCCAAAAGAATAAAAGCAAACAACAGATGAAGATGATGATGACACATATCCTTATACATCAAATAGTAATGATACAAACAATGAACCCAGTGAAGAACCCGAAGATGATTTGTCTGAAAAGGCTCCATCCAGATATGTTCAAAAGAATCATCCAGAATCTCAAATTTTGGGAGAAAATGGATCAGGTGTACAAACAAGAAGGACTCTTGTGGGATCTTCTAGCAATCTGGCATTTCTGTCCACTATTGAACCTCACAGTGTCAGTCAAGCTAGCAAAGATGAATGTTGGATTCAAGCCATGAATGAAGAGCTTGATCAAATTGAAAAGAATCACACTTGGGAATTAGTGCCAAGACCTCATGACAAAAATGTCATTGGAACTAAATGGATATTCAAAAACAAGTTAAATGAGAATGGGGATGTTATAAGAAATAAAGCTAGACTTGTTTGCAAGGGGTATGCTCAACAAGAAGGTATAGACTTTGAAGAAACTTTTGATCCTGTAGCCAGACTTGAAGCCATAAGAATGTTTCTTGCTTTTTCAAGCTTCCAACAAATCAAAGTTTATTCTTGCATTTTCAAGCTTCCAACAAATCAAAGTTTATCAAATGGATGTTAAATTTTCTTTTCTCAATGGTGACCTAGAAGAAGAAGTTTATATAGAACAACCAGAGGGATTCATTTTGGGAAATGATGAAAAACATGTTTGTAGACCTAAAAAGGCTCTATATGGTCTCAAACAAGCTCCAAGGGCATGGTATTATCGTCTTGACGAATATCTTCATCAACAAGGATATTCCAAGGGGTCTGCTGATAGCAACTTATACACAAAAACTCGAAATGACAAACTATTGATTTGTGGTTGTATACGTTGATGATATCATTTTTGGAAGTAATGAAGAGTCTATGAGTTTTAAATTTGCTTCTACATAAAGAAGAATTTGAAATGTCTTTACTTGGGAACTAACATTCTTTCTTGGATTTACAAGCAACAAGCAACAGATGGAATTTCTTTATCAAGTGCTAAAAATACCCTCAAGCAACTCAAGAAGTACAGCATGGAAGATTGCAAACCTGTAAGTACACCAATGATAACCGGATGCAATCTCAGTTCTAATGATGATTCCCCCACCGTAAATCAACCAGAATACATATCTATGATAGGAAGTCTACTTTATCTCACTAGGACAAGACCAGACATCATGCATGCAGTTGGGATTGTTGGATGATTTCAAGCCAATCCAAAAGAGTCTCATCTTCAGGCTGTGAAAAGAATATTCAAATATCTACAAGGAACTCAAGACTTTGGACTGTGGTATCCAAAGAATGCTGATCTTACTCTTCATGCATACACTGATGCAGATTGGGCTGGAAGTGTTGATGATCGGAAAAGCACTAGTGGTGGTGCATTCTATATGGGGCCCCGGTTAGTATCTTGGTTTAGAAAGAAGCAAAGCTCTATTTACTTATCTACAACAGAAGCAGAATATGTGCTTCAACATCATGTTTCACTCAACTTCTCTGGATGATACAAACCCTACAAGACTTTCAAATCAAATGTTCACCTCCTATCTCCATTATGTGTGATAATACAAGTGCCATCAATATCTCAAAGAATCCTGTTATGCATTCCAAGACCAAGCACATTCCCATCAAATATCACTTCTTACGTGAACAAGTGCTTGAACAAAAGGTGAAATTGGAGTATGTTTCCTCCAAAGAAAAAGTTGATGATATATTTACCAAACCTCTACCCAGGGAAGCGTTCGAATATCTCAGACAGAAACTGGGAGTAGTATATGCCATGCAGAGGATTAGGTCTACTTAAATACAGAAGATTAAATTGGGTATGAGGTGTTGTTGGGCATCTCTGAATGCACAAGCTAAGGGGGAGAATTGGTCATATGAAAAGGATGTATTGTTGGCATTTATAAGTCATCTTGTTATATTATGAAGATGCAGCATGATCTCAGGGGGAGCATGGTATTGTCGGTACAAAGGATCTCGATCAACCCTTTGCCATTGATGTCAAAGGGGGAGGAAAAGCAAAGAAGGGCTTCTATAAGACAAATAGAGGAAGATTATTACGGAGGAAGAATATTGCCATCAATTCCAAAGGGGGAGATTGTTGGAATATTGTCATTGATGGCAAAGGCATTGGCTACAAAGGAGCATCTGATCAGAAGAACAGAGGAAGTATCGGTCAAGGAGCAAAGACAAGTAGAGACAGAGTAGGAAGAAGGGAAGGTGAGGCGTAAAAGAGGAGATATGTTGGAAAATTGCCTGTTCGGATTCTTAGGGTTAGTGTATCATCTGGAACAATGAAACATGGTATGCCAACTGTACATTGGTGCTTGTGGAACTAGAATGGAGCATGAAGAGGCGGAACGACGAATCAAGAACGAATTTAAGGTCGCAAAGGGAATCTGGTGTGAATTTCTTGTGTTATATATTATGGATGTGATCCCTGTTACAAAGATTGCATCGAACTGGTGTCAAGCCTCAATAAACAAAATGATGGGTTAATCTGTTGATGAAGAGCGCAAGAGATGTCACAGTAAATAAGGAATGAAGCCCCTGCAGTGTTAATCGATCAGTTCACCGCATTAACTAACGGAAATCTTCATGAAGAATTGTGATACAAATAAGTCAATTTACAATAATTGAGCAGGGGGAGTGGAACCTTGAGCGAAGAAGGCGGAACCTTGCGAGAGGAATAGTAACGGCGGTTTCCGGTTTTCATCGCACCACCTATGTGGAGTAAGCGGTATTTCCTGGTTGAGGAGCGATTCCATAGAGTGCTCGACACGCGTCCCTGTACGACTTCACAAAACCACTTTTCATCGCGCGTTATAGTTCGACCTAGGACACCTAGTGATATCGTTGAGCGTCGTTGATCTGGGAAGGGGTCATCGGACGGTCATCATTTGTTGAAGGTGCGCGAAGATTAACACAGGTACGATGCGCCATCGCGCGTTATCGTTCGACCCAGGATGTCCAGCGATATTGATATGCGCCGTTGATCTCAAGGGAAGCCATCGGACGGTGGTCATTTGATAAAGTTGCGTGGAAACTAACCACAGTACGGCGGACCATCTCACGTTAACGATCGGCATTGGAGGTCGAGAGATATGCATATACGCCGTTGATCTGGAAGCTTGCTAATCTAATGGTGATCGGACGCTGGACTTGCGCAAAGTTTACCTATGGTACCATGCGCGTATTTGATTTGATATTGACTATATTTGTGGGCCCAGGGTCAAAGTTTTACCATATTATTTGGAAGGATTAAAATGTGAAGGGTTAACTTTAATCCTAAAGTTCTGTTCAAAATTGTAAATATATTTATTTATCAATTTCTTCAAATTGATAAATAAATTTAATAAGAGATCAAAAGCCCCGTGGGATAAAATAAAAGGAATACTGTCAGAGGAATACCATTAGCAGTTTGTGGTTTTGACTCATGGTTTTAATAAAGGGAAAACTATATAAGGAGAAGAAAAATAAAGAACATTGTGTGCATTGTAAGGGTTGTAAACGAAAAATTTCTCCAAGGAATATCTGTATGGGTGAGCTCTGTTCTTAACTGATAAATCTGAAACTACGATGCACCCATGGATAAAATGATCTGACGATGATGAATCTCTGAATTACGGACGAAATCATGAAGAACTCGTGTGAGTATATAGAAAATAAATAAATTTGGTGACCGGCAAGGTATGTCGTATGGAAACTGGTCGATCCAGTATAAAAATTGATGAAACGTGGTCCGCAGTAGTGCTGAGGGTCGAAGCCTTCAGAAAGGGGGTTGTAGCTCCCTTCCGGTGGTATTTATCCATTTTTCGTCGAACCCTGCAAGTCTTGGTTTTTACTTTAATTCCACAGAAAAAGACTAAAAAACAGTACAATTCGGTCTTTGTTTCACCCCATAAGTTCCTAGACTTGTAATTTTTCCCATTTCTCCACTGAAAATTCAAATTCCTTTCTGAATCCACAAGAACCAAAAATGGAAAGCCCTGTGGCTTTGAATGTTGCACCTCTGACTGCCCCCCATAAAGATTTAGACTATCCGCCTCTAGCGGATAGGGATTTCCAGATAAAGGACCTCATCCTTAGCGAAAATACTCTCAGAATCTTTTGCCAATGCAGAGATAATTACCTGAATGGCTCTGATATCTTTGGAATGTGGGAATCCAATCTTTCTATGTATTTTTTACCCTCAGTTCATGTTTTTCCTGAAATAATTTATCACTATCATGCCAATTACTACCCTAATCAATGATCAGTTATGTCCCCAAGTCAAACCATTATTTTCCAAATAAATGCTCAATCCATCAATGAAATTTTACAGTTTCATCCTGGTCAAGCCCCGACTCCCCTTTCCATGGGAGATTTACTTGAAAAATCCACAAATTTATCCCAAGAAGAACTGACTCGCCTTTGTCAAACTTTTAAGCTACAAGAAAATCAACCCAAAGGCCCCCCTCCTTATGGATATACCTTTTTCACAGATATGGGCAGACTCATAGTCAATATGATATCTTCAGTAATGGGATTCAACACTAGTGAATACATTGATAAGTTAACCCTAGTGTTGTTATCAATTTTTACTCCTAGACAGCCCCCTGCTGTCAAATATGACTTTGCCTCTTACATTGCTGATAAAATTCATGACCAGTTCATGAGACTAGAAGATGAAAGAGTTTTCAAATACTCCACTTTTATATACCATCTTATGCTCTATTATCAGTCAGAGAATTTCCCCTTTCCTGTCATGAAACTTGACACCAAAGGAAATCCAAGGTCGGTAATCTTCTGGTCTGCAACCTTCCATAATTCCTTTGAGTCCCCTTACTCCTACAATGAATTCATTGAGCTATTTGTTCACCCAGCAATCACCTTATTAATAGGAGTTTCCCCTCCTAGGGTCAATAGTGATATGAAGAAAATCCTTCAGCTCTCCAAGAAATACAGGATAGGTGATTGGTACCTATACAAAAACCATACAGAAATTAGGATATATGGGTGTGAGCTCTATCCTTTCAAGCTACCAAAGTATGTTCCGATGAGACTCTTTGCCTTAGAATACTTTAGACAAATGATAAATTCAGACCTAGTCCATTTTTATAGTGCCAAGAAGAAAGCTCAGCTCAGAATCAAAAGTCAATTAGGCCCTTTTGTCTGTAATACTAGAGATGCAGGGAAAGAAGCAAAAAGAATTCTAGAAGATTATCTCAAGTTGCAAAAAAAAATTTGGTGGGTACCTTATGACCCTAACAGCTTTATATGTGATAGGAGAATGAAAAACAGATTGTCACCATACCTTCACCATAGGATTTGAGAGATTGAACAATTTCCAAATATGGATGAATGGATGGAAGGGACCTTAGTAGAAAAGGATAGTGAACAGATCAATGTTGAGAATGTTATGAAAGATCTGGAGAAAATACTTGACCTGGATTCTTTTGGGCAGGTACAAAAACCAGTAATTGGTTCTTCCTCTGCTGGAACCTCTCAGCAAAATTTACAGGAAACCAGCACACCAGCCATAGTAACTTCCAAAGGTAAGGAAAAAGAGACTGATACACAGGCCACAAAACAATTCACAATGTCGGAGCAGCCTGAAACTTCCAAGGAACAGGCCCAAATGCAGTTTTCTCCCACTCAATTCAATGTGGCAAAACCTCTAATCTTGTAATCAACTTTAAATGAGGAAAAAAGTAAAAAGAGAGACACAGAAATAGCTACCCCTATCAGTGGACCTTCTAAACAGCCTGGTATCAAAAGGAAAAGATTAAATCAGTGGGACCTTCTTCTGAAGAGACCACTGATAGTCATAGGAGAGAAGGGTTAAACAGCCAACAAACATTTACAATCAGTGGGACATACACCAACTCACAGAGAAAGGAGCTAGAAAGACAACAAAGTGCAGAGGTATCATCCTTTAGACTACCAGTGAAGGATGCTTGGGATATTAAGAAAACATTTATAAACATTAAAGCCAGAAATGATCCATTAAGACTTCAAGTTTATAATCAATATTTGAAGATGGCCCCCAAAAATCAACAGAGATTGATGTCATCCTATGACATCAAGGAAGGTAAAATGGTGATGAGTCATTTCAAGCCCAAAGTACAGCAGCCTCAAACAATAGTAGACTATGTTAGAGCCAATTTTGAAGTCATGGAAAAGGATATTCATCCTTTGGATCAGATTGAATTACATAAACAAATTGGAGAGATGATTTATTCAACCTTGACTGATAAGTCAATGATGGCCCAAAGATTACAAAATTCCTTGGATAATACAACTGCTCAACTGCATCTTGAAAAAGCTTCCTCCCAGGCCAAGGATACAGAATAAAATCTTTGGAAGAAATAATTATTGGATTGGGTCATAATCCCAAAGATGTTAAGGCTACAGAAGCCTTGATCAAAAATAAAGATGATGATATTACAGCCCTAAGGAAACAAGTAAAGTTGCCACCTTCAAGGCATCCACAGACTACTGAGATCATAAAGCAAAAATCTGAAGAAGAAATGATGGATTTTCTCTTGAAACTTAATGAGCAATTGAATGAGACTGAACAAGAACTTGAAAAAGCATTAAAGGACAAGCAGGGAGAGTCAACCTCTCAGCCTCCCAACGTGATACCAGTAGTCTCAACAACAGTCCCTTCTACCCTTGGGACAACAATAGCACCAAACATCCCAGCATCCACAACAGAAATAGTTACAGGTACAACAACAACAAGGTAGTCAGCAGGACCAGCACAGGGTAACACTGCCAATTTGAGCACAGAGGAACTAATAAAATCAATGGAGGAATTGAAGCTCCAAGCTACAGAGCTCCAGAAAGCAAAGGAACAATCTACTACCTGGGAAAAAAAGTATGATCTCTCAAAGATAAATGTTGCAGAAAAGACAAGAGAGATCAATAGATTAGAAAAATTGGTGAAAGCATTAGAAAATGATCTCACATTGGAAAAACCTTTGAAAGAAATCAAGGAAATTATTTGGGCCAACATCACTCAATCAATAAATGATGTCTGGCCATCAATCCAAATAATGTATGAGCAAAATGATTTAGTTAAACTGGCTCTAGAAGAAGTTCAAAAGGCAAGGGAAGAATTAGGAAATATGCCTAAATAAGCCAACGAGCTTATACAATTTTTAAATACCAAGAACAAATATCAGCTTGAAGAACTAGGCATTCAAGATAGAACAGAGACAATTTTGGAGGTAAAAAAGGTTTTTACTAAAAGAACTCTGATGCAAAACTTGGAGAGAAGATTCCATGATATGCAGGAAGAAATCAATTTTTTTACAAAGAGATTGAATATTTTGCAGAGTAAAGGGTTGCCAAGTCCTTTAGTTACTCATGATAAAATAATGAGTCATCAAAGCTATGTTGAGAAATTGACTAAGTATGCAGACAACCAGGCAAGTCCATCGTCAAGTTCATCTGCAGCAAAAGCGTTGCCTACAGGAAAAATTCTTTTTGATAGTCTGGAAAATTTGTTCTATCTCGAACATGAGGTAAAGAACTTATTTCCAATTCAGCCTACCTTTTTCAGATACACAGAAACTTATGAGACCCTGAGAAAAATTCAAAGAACCAGAATACCAGAAGCACAATGGTGGGAAGATATGTTGGACATTTTGTAAAAATATCCTGAGATGAATTTTGATTATTTACTACAGTAAGTAATGATAAAAAGGATGAACAGAGATCAAACAGGTCAAAGTGTATCAGTACATATAAAGAGTATCAGTAAAAACAGAGCAGCCAGCACAGAGTTACCAAATAATAAAACAGCAAGCCAAATCATAGGGCCTGCCTCCAGCACATTCACGAAAATAGGAACAACACAACATTGGATTACCTTTTCTCCTATCTACGAGACCATCTGTCTCTATTTTATTGTAACTTGTTCATGAGTCATCCTAAAATATATCTCACTCTGTTAGGAGATATTTTTTATAATTTTTTGTATAAATAATACTTCAATTAGAGTATTGAGGGTGGTGAATTCTTAGACTTTGCTGTAATACTTATTATTTTGGAATAAAGTGCTGTTGGACAAATTTCGCATGGCTAGCTGGATAAAGATATGATGCAAAGGAATTTTCACAGGATTTTTCAGTCAGACAACGGATCAATAAGTCTTCTATCTCTTTTGTTTTAAAGTTTTATACTTGGTTATTATACCATCTATGTTTCATATATGAATGATAAATGAAAAATAATAATTCAGAAAGTGCTTGAGTGCAATCTGTTTTCAATCGTTGTTATTCTTAATGTTTTCCTCTGAACTAGTATGGACAGTGAATTCTTAATTGCTCCTGTTTTCTAGTTTATTCATTCTGATTATTTGGTAAAGAACTCTTAATTTCCCTTTATTAATAATCATTCAATTTCCCTTTTTCGAATATGATGAAGGATTATTAATTTCTCTTCACCCATTTTGAGTTCATTCCATTCATTTTAGATCTTTAATTGTTCCCTATTTGATTACCTTTCCCTGTGAAACCATCCCTTGTTAAGAAACTAAATCCAGTTAAGCCATATTTCTTTGACTCCATTAGCCCAATGGCCTAAACTACTCAGTCTTACCCCTCTGCTATTGAAATTCCATCACCCAAACACAATCAAAATCTCTAAAATTTCATAACTAGCCTAATATCTTTCAAAAAACAAAGCTAAAACTTAAAGAGAGAGCCCTCTCTGGGTACAGATTGGCTAGATTCTGTACCTAAAATTTGGTTTGTGGTTACCTCAGACTCCTTTCCTCTTCCCAACAACTTCAAGGAAAATCTGAGTGCTAACAGAAAGGAACAACGAAAACATCAAGATTATCAAAATAAATTACTGAATCTATATGTGAATAGCTGGTGAAAGCAGAACTTATCAAAGAGTACACGTCTGAAGTGTTCTCAGAAGTCAAACAACTAGAAACATAGTGGAAGAAAAAGGTAGAAACTCAGGATGAAATAATTAAAAAGGTAAATAAGTTTGATCAAGAAAATTATTGGATTTTTCTAATCAAACCTTATCATCAGTACCAGATCTTGCAGTCTTTAACATATTCAACAAAAAGATCGCAACCAGTACTCTCAAACGCAGTATTCAAGGGACAGGTCAGATCGATGATTTCACAGCGAGCTCAGTTCAAGCCCATGTTAGATATTTGTCAACTTCGTGATCAAATCCAAAAGAAAGGGCGGAATTCATAAATTATATTGTTACTTTATTTTCCTAGATTGTAGTTTAAGTTAGTCTTACGAGAATGGTTGTTTGAAACCTCCTCTATATTTTTGCAATAATCTATTTTAGAAAATAATTAGTTTAGTGTTTAAACCCCTTTCATGCATTTAGAGAAGGGTCAAGAAATTTGTCAATTTTTTTTGCAAAGAATGAACTATTGTAAGTTTGCGAATGCTTTGATGAATTATGAAACACATCTATTATCTTTTGACAGTTAAAGTTGTTTGACTGATGTTGCACTACTGTACTCTTTAAATTGCTTGAAAGTGAATAGGATAAAATTAATTACTATCAATTTACATGAGTAGAACTTCGTACATATGGTACTTTTATTCACTTGTATTAAGTCTTACTTTATAGATTGGCAGTCATATTTTTATTGCATTATATATTTGAAACATTATTATAGATGAATGTTACATGCACTTATGTTCTAATGTTTGTCTATTATTTCTTACTGAATATATAATCACACATATGAATGCGATATATTTTTCACAATTCTTCTAGTCAAACTATTTTGTGAGAAGAATCATCTTACATAATTTTCATCTCTTTCACCTGTTAAATGATCTATATTGCTAATAGTTGAAGGATATCGCTTTAGATCGTATAAAGGAAGAAACACCTCGGTTATATAGTAGAATAAATAGTTTATATAGATTCATATGATAGATTAAAATCATTCTCCATTTGCATGTTTCATAATCAAAACACACCCTCAAAATCATCCTTATTGAGAAACTAGTCCCATTATCCCTAGTCGGATCCACTACACCAAATAGAAAAGGAGTTGCCTTAAGGTCCGGACCAGGTGGTTTTCCCCCATGTTTTGTCAACGAAATTTTGAGGCCTCAATAATATCAAACTTCTTAAGAATTACAAAGATGTCTTTGCCTGGTCTTATGATGATCTAAAATCTTATGACACATCTTTAATTTAGCAAAAAATTCTAGTAAAACCAGATGTAAAACCTTACCAACATAAGTTAAGAAGGATGAACCCAGTTCTGCTTCCCACCATAGAAAAGGAACTGAAAAAACTTTTAGATGCCCAAATATTTTTCCCATTAATATACTCTAGTTGGGTTGCCAATTTAGTCCTTGTGAGGAAAATTAATGGTGAAATAAGACTCTGTGTGGATTTTATAAACCTTAATAAAGCATCCTTGAAATATAATTATCCACTCCCAAATATGGATCAATTGCTTAAAAAAGTGTTAGGTGCTTACAAACTCTCTATGTTGGATGGATTTTCTGGTTATAATCAAATATTGGTGAATTCAAAAGATAGGGAGAAGAAAACATTTACTACAACTTCGGGTACATTCATGTATGATAAGGGATAACACAGGAATGGGTATGAGCGAGGGGCTTTAGGTTGTAGAGAGAGGGAGGAGGCGTAGCTTAGGGAGAGGTGAGTTGGAGAGTGGGGGAGGCCAAAAGGTCGTTAAGAAAATTTGGAATCAGATATTTGCAAGACTGTAGAATTGCAGAGTGGTAGGTATCTGCTAGAGCTGCAAATTGTAGAATTTCAGGGACTGCAAATTGCAGAATCTTTAGGAGCTACAAATGTCAGAGTTGTGCATGAATTACAAAAATAAATAAAAAATGCAAAATTACAGTACAATAATTTAATGGAGCAGCAGAAACTAGCATAAAAACTGACTGGGCAAAGGAATGAGGGAGTTACACCACAGGCAAAAATGCCAATAGTGGGACTGACTCTGATACCATGTCAAACCAGGAGGTAACTCCGCAAATCAGAATGTTTATTAAATGAGGAATGTGCATGTATTTATACATGGAGGTGAGGCTATTGGGATTCATCTCCCAATGACTCTTGGCCTTCCATATTTCCTAATATAATTTATTATACAATATTACATATGCACACCCAACCCATAGGATTAGGTGTCAACAATGTATGCTCGAATGCCCTTTGGTCTATCAAAATCAGGAGAAAAATTTCAGAGAGCCATGGACTTGGATTTTATTAGGAAGGTAAACAAATTCATTGTTATTTATCTTGATGATTTCACTGTTTTCTCTGAATCAGATCAGAAATATCTCAAGCACTTGAAGAAAGTTTTTGACAAGTGTAGGAAGTTTGGAATATCTTTAAATGCCAAAAAGTCATTATTTTCCATTAAAGAGGGTAAATTACTAGGTCATATGATTTCAAAAGATGAAGTAGTTATTGATCCCAAAAGGGTCTTGATGCAGGCCTAGCCTGCAAACCCAGAATCTTTAATCTCTGTGCATATCAGCTTGCATCTCAGCTTTCTACCCAAACCAAAACTTCAATAGTTGGCAATTTCACACAATACCATTTGCATGCGGAATTTTATCTTCCATGTAGTTCAAAATCATTCACCATTGATTTCATACTCTCATTAAAAGCCATCATATATGGAATTATCTCAATTCCAATATCTACTCATCTTCAGGAAAATTCATAACTTCTTAAACCCAATGACTCAAATCATTCTAATGCTCATCAACCCCATAAACATCATCCATTCATTGAAACAATGTGCCCATGTTTAATATTCAATTCAACATTATTTTAATCAATGAAAGGCTTGGACTCAATGCTTCTTTAAAGGTCGAACTTTGGCAACACATATTAAATCTTATACATTCCAATGTCTCAAATAGTTCCAATAACTCTTATTCACCTATGCACTTAAATAACACCAATCGACCTCATTCATGCAGTTAACCCATGTTCATGTGAAGGTTCCAATTCACATATTTCATTCTTGTTTGATTTAGTGCCCATGAAAACTTCATACAGTTTTTAATTTGAGAAAATACCAGCGCTCAAAATCTAAAACAACAATCTTCTCATGTGATTTAGCTTACCTCCACGTTGGACAATCTGGCCCACGCAAGTCTTTTCAAACCTGCATCCGTTTTCCAACTTTCCACTTGCAACTTCTACATCGCATTTAACGTTTTCTTCAGCAAATCATTTATATAACATCGCCCACAGGAGTTGCATCAACATGATTACCTTTACAAATACTCCAGCAAACTGCGTCTTCAACACTTCTGTCCATGCTGTCAATTCAGATTTATTTCATCAATCTTTCATCAATTCTGGATCGCACCTTCAATTGCTGGATCACACCTTCTGGCATGTCATTTCTGTATTATCAAAACGCTGTTTCTTCTCCAGCAGAACTCTGAGAATCGATTGGCAAATGAACCGATCACTCTTCAGCGTCCAAAAAACCATTCCATTGCTTCACTAACTTCTCCACTGCGTTTTTAACATGTGATCCAATTCTCACAATGCAACCAACAACGGATGAACTGGATATTAAATTAAATTCAATTTAGCACGCATTGAACACAATCATTATTGATGGCAATGGTTTATCGAAGGCATCATTCACAAATTCAGCTCTACATATCACAGCAAACACCAATTTAACACTACAGCAAATGCTTAATCTATCTCAATATACATTGACCTTTCCATAGCAACAATTTATCACGCATTCAACTGCATTCAACGTGTTATATTATTCAATCAACAGCGCCATTCATGATTCAATTGCTATTGAACCCAATTTCTTCAATCTCTGAACCTGTAGCTAAAATAACTCAACATGATTTCAAACATTTTTCATAACAGTTCAACTCAATGTTTATTAAACAATTGTGCCTTCTATAAAATCGACTCTCCAAGTCGATGTGCCAACGCATTCAACAATGTTCAATATGTCAACAAACAGTGTTCTATTTTAGTCGACTATAATGCCATATATTCTGCAAGTAATCGACCCCCCAAACAGAAACTTCAAGGCTGAACTTTAATCTCCGCCTTCTCTGCCGTAACACTACGACATGATCTTAGCGTTACCAATTTAAACACCAATGCAAACTTATCAGATTCGATTTCAACGCAGTTGCTTCTCTCAGCATTCCGTCACATAGCTGCACTTCCAATGTGTTATCCAGCCATTCTTTTAAATGTTACTTATGGGACATCGATTTACTTGTGCTGTGTATATTATATCATCAGAGAGCCAAGTGTGAAATCAAACATCGATTCACCGAATTTTATAAACCCAACTATACAACAGCTTCCAATTAAATTGTAAAATCTCTTTCGGTAATAATCACATATAATGGAACGTTGTCGACGCGTTTCGAACCAACCAGTGTGGTTCATCATCAGGACTAGGTGAGAGATCAGATCAAATCAATAAGCTTAAATAGATGTACAGATGTTTAAACTAGCCGTTTTTTAACGGCTAGTTTGACTTTTTAATAATTTAAAATGTTTTTAATAAGTAACAGCTAGTTCCTCCTACTTTTAAACCAATTAATAAATTTATTCATTTAGTTAATAAATTATTAAACTTATTAGTTTTAATTATTTAGTAAACATATTAGTATAAATTTTTTAAATTAAAGTGAGAGGTTAAAAAATAAGAAAAGAAAAAGAAAAAATAAATAAAAACAAAAATAAAAATAAATAAATAAATAAATATAAATATAAATATAAAATATAAAATAAAAATAAATAAAAATAAAAATAATGAAATGTAAATGTAAATAAAATATAAATCGAAAAATGAATATAGCAAAATAAAAATAAAATAATAATAGAATAAAATAGAAATAAAAAGAGAAAAATAAATAAATAAAATAAAATATCAAACTTTCAAAAAATAAACTAAATAAATAAAAATAAAATAAAATAAAAGATAAATAAAAATAACTAGCTAAATAAATAAATCAAATCAAATCAAAACAAAATCAAATCAAATAAAAATAAAATAAACTAAAATAAAATAAATAAATTAAAAATAAAAATATCTAATATCTAATAAAAGAAAAAATAAAAATAAAATAAATAAATAAACAAATGCAAATAATTAAAAATAAATAAATAAATAAATAAATAAAAATAATAATGCAAAAAATAAAATTAAATTAAAAAAATATAAAAAACTAATAATAAATAAATAAATAAAGTCAAGGACATAAGGCAGGAATCCAACACCTGCTAATGTTCCAACCATCATCTCTGTTGAGATTAAGGGGTCCAACCATTCCAACATGCTTATATAAGAGTGTTCACAATAAACAAATGAACCATCATCATTGTATACCATTCCACGCCTTTGATTCATAAACACCTCCAATACAAGTGCGCATAACTCAACAAAACAATTTCAGAAATCAACACCCAATTTCTAAAAACCACACTTATCATATTAATAAACAAATACTTACAAACTTTCTTCGTGGCCAGATATTCAACAGTCGTGGCCCTTACAATTTGCTGAAGGCTTACAGCCTTGCTGTTCAAGCCTACTCTCAATCACACACTCTCTCACAATCTCAATGTTTTTCTCTCAAAACCCCTTCCTATTTATACAATTTTAAAAATGATTTAATTAAATGCTCAATCCCCTTAATATGTCAACAAATCCCTAAATCTCTCAACATCCCTAAAAGATAGATTTTTATCCCTAAAACTTAGAAACTAATTCCAACTTAGGCTCCCTCATTAATTCTAAATAATCTAGAAACTAATTTCTCTCACATTTACAATTTCTCACAAATAATTAATTAATCACTCAAAATAATATATGGAATTTAATATTTCTTCAAAACATGAAACCCCCTAGCTTAGATAAAATACAAGGTGTTTTTCGGAGCTAATGCTCTTGCATCAGGTCTATGTTATTCAATCATTATCATTACCTAGAAATAAGAAAGAGATTCAAGCTGTCTTACGGAAAATTAACTTTTTGAGAAGGTTTATACCGAAATATGCTGAAATAGTGAAGGAAATAATAGATATGCTAAAAAAGAAACATGAAGTCAAATGGACCATTCCCGCAAGATTTTCATTTGACCAGATAAAGAAGGCCATCTCTGAAGCCCCAACCTTAGCCAGTCCAAACTATTCTGAACCTTTCAACATGTTCTATTTTTCTTCTGAAACTACCCTTGTTGTTGTCCTTCTGCAAAAGTATGAAGATTATCATGATCGACCTATAGCATTATTTAGTAAGGTCATGAGAGATGCAGAACTCAAATATGATATTATCGAAAAACAAGCTTATGCCTTACTTCAAGCCCTAAGTCTTTTAGAATGTATATCCTCCATTCTTCTATCATTGCCTATGTGCCTAATAACGCTATGAAAAATGTCCTCACACAACCAGACACTGATGGGAGGAGAGGAAGATGGATAACTCAAATTCTTGAGCTTGACCTTACCATTAAAAATACAAAGTTAGTAAAAGGGCAGGGTTTAGCTGAATTGTTAGCAGAATTCAATTGTAAAGTCTTTGTCATAAACTCTATTTTTGAAGTTTCAGGGAAGCATCCATAAGAACCTTCTTCAAATTTGGAAAGGGATAATCCACAAGAACATTCCTTAAATGCAGAAGGGGATAATCCACAAGAAACTTCCCATGGAGTGCAAGGCAAGAATAAAAAAGAACCTTCTCGTTCAGCTCAAACAGTCCATGTTCATATTGATGAGAAGTTTGTTCTATCAAATTAGTATGCAGATTTTGTTCATTTTATGATCCATTTTGAATGTCCAGCTTAGTTTTCAAAAAACTAGCACAAAATACTCAAGTTCAAATCCATCAAATACTGTATTATCAATGCCAACTTATACTGGAAAGATCCTCTTAATATTCTACAACTTTTCCTAACAGAATCAGAAACTGAAGGAATCATTGATCAGTTTCATGCAGGAATATGTGGAGGCCACTATGTTTGGGGAGCAATAAATTACAAGATACTTAGAGCATGATTCTATTGACCTACTTTGTTTTCACAAGTAGGATCAAAAGTCACAACCTGTGTTCCATGTCAGATGTTTGCTGGCAAGCAAACATTAGCAGCCCTTCCACTAGTTCCAGTAGTTGTCTCAACGCCTCTTCTACAATGGGGATTATATTTTATAGGTGAAATCCACCCAACCTCCAGTAATCACCACAGATGGATCTTGACAGCTACTGACTATTTCACCAAGTGGGAGGAAGCCATTCTTGTAAGAAATGCTACAGATTCATTTGTAATAAAATTCATTGAAGATAACATTTTATCTAGATTTGGTTGCCCACAGTAAATATTCATTGATAATGCCACAACATTCAACAGCATAAACATGATAAAATTCTGCCATAAATATCATATTCTGTTGCATTACTCAACTCCCTACTATCCACAAGGAAACAATCATGTTGAATCATCTAACAAGAGTTTAGTAAAGGTAATCAAGAAAAAATTAGAAGGCCAAAAGAAAAACTGGGATAATTATCTGATTTATGTTGTTTGGGAAAACATGAATTCTCATAAAAGATCAATAGGTAAATCTCCATTCCAATTAGTTTATGGAAAAGATGCTATTTTTCCTACAAATTTAGCTTTCCCTGTGCTCAAGTTTCTACAAGGATCTACTGATGAACCTAATGATTTCTCTAGAAGGATTAATCAAATTATTGAGTTGAATGAAAACAAAGATGAGATTCAGTATAAAATAAAGAAATATCAGAATAAAATGAAGAGTCTCTTTGAAAGAAAGGCAAGGGAAATAGATCTTAGAGAAGGAGATCTAATTTTAAGATGAGATGCTAGGAGAAAAGATAAAGGCAAACATGGAAAGTTTACAATTTATGGTTTGGGCCACTCGGCATTGCAGAGGTAAAAGGAAACAAAACATTTTTTCTATAGAATCTGGAAGGGAAATTCTCAACACTGCTTGTCAATGGCATATTTTTGAAACATTATATCCAGTACTGAAGGAGATCCTACATCATCATTGTACATAATCATTTTCTTTTATCATTTGAAGTATGTTTGTTTTCTACAGCAAAGACTCCATAGCTCGAGGAGAGGGCACATGGAATTTCTTGTTCTTGGAATCCCACAGGGGGAAGCAGTCCCCAGTTGGAGCTGATGTTGTAACATTATTTGTGTTTGAGAAGTTAGCATAAGCAGTTAAATAATTTTGAAAATGTTAAGGTAGGATATGGACGCAAAATAATGAAAAAGTTAAAAATGTTAGGAAAATTATTTATGTTTTGTAGACATCCATATCAATAAAATGTTAGGTGTTAGCTGCCCTAAATAAAAAAGGCAAATTAAAATAAAATGTTAGGGAAGAAAAAAGAAAAAGGAAAGCTTCATTCTATTTTAAAAATTTGATTGGCTGCTAGTCTAAATGCGCCTATGGAAAGAGTGATTTATGTGGTTTAAATATTGATTATTAATTTCATATCCTAGTTCTAAACCATATTATATACCCCCACCATTCATTTCCCTTAATCATATATCCCTAATTTATATCCCGACATTTCTCTTTATTTATATTTCATTCCCTTCATAATCTCCTGACACATTATTTAAAAGAATCCCAACCCCACCATTTCCACATCAGCACATTTATCATCCTCTCACAATCCCACATATCCAACGATCATCTTTACACATGTCGGCATCCAATGGCCCTCATGGCCTTTCTTCGCCCCTCCTCCATTCGAAGTTTATCACCAGGGGGTGGGGGGTGGGGGTCCAAAAAATAACTATATTTGGAAACCGGCCACGTATACATGTCAGCTCCATGTGAATTTGGAACCCCCAGGCGCTAAACAGTAAACCACCTTACCCCCCCTCTGAAAGTTTTTTCCATCATACCACTTACCTTGATGACCATTGCACACCACTCCTCTGCTGCCACCTCATTAGCCATTAGCCACTTAAATTCTTTCCCTTCATATTTCTGTTATGAGTTTAATCACTTATCCGTTAACCCACGCCATCAACGAAAACTGGAATTTTCCCTATTAAACCTTCGAAATCTCTTTGAAAAATCCTTTTTCCTGATTACATGTTATATGCTTCATTGCTTTTAGGTTTTCCACTTATCCAGAGACACTACAATTGCGTAAGAAACGCTCGATCTTATCATTCTGTATTCCCTTCCCAACTCTTTCTCACACAAACTTCTTTCTTCCCTCTGTTCCACTATCAACTGTAGCAATTATTCCTCCCAACGATAAAGATCCCGAGGAAAACAATAATCCTTTGATTTTCCCTCCTCTAGACCTTCATCATATCCCTATGGATGACAGAGATTATAGAATCTATGAAATACACTCTAATATCGATATTCTTGAGATGTATTGTTGGCTAGAAGAAAAATGGATTGAGAAATCCGATGAAATCCAGCTCTGGGAGTCTAATATTCCCCATTTTATACTTCCTCCTACCCACAACGCTCTTGATTTCATTAGGAAGTGCCATGCCTCCTACTTGCCCAGCCAGGGAGCCATAGTTAATTCTAATGCCCAAGTTCTGTTTACCATAACCCCTCAGGCCATTGAACATGAAATGATGCTAGCTCCCGCAGTCAATAATGGTACCCCATTCTCTCATGAAGCTCTGGTTGAAATATATTAGAGATTAGATCTTTCCAAGAGAACCCAAACCTTAGAACTATTCCTAGCACAAGATGCTGCATTTCCTAAAAGAAATCATCCTTATCCTTCATCCTTATTCCCTTAGTGAACCAAACAAATAACCACTTTCCTATCTTACCTGCTTAGATACTACTATGATTAATACATAGATGAGGCTATTATAGGATTTCTGTCTATCTTTTCTAAAGATGCGAAGCCTTCCATAGTGTTCAATTTCAGTCACTTCCTTGCAGAATCCATTCATCAGCAGTTTCTTGATTTCAAGACAAAGGATGTATTTAAATATACCTCAGTTCTAGTTTACGTGTTCATATACTTTCAAGGAGACAACATGAAATTGTCATTGCATAAATTAAATGATAAAGGAGACCAGAAATCAGTAATTTTCTAGACCACCTTGGTCATGAAAGAGCAAAATGAATTTACATATAAGACGTTCATTGAAATGTTTGTCGACCCAGCTATCAACCTTCTAAACAATAGATAAGAACCAAGAATTAGTGAAGAAATTCAGAAGATTTTGCAGCTGAAAAAAAAAGTTCAAACAGGATATTGGTACCTGGATGAAAACCACACAGAAATAAGAGTTTTTGGATGTGAGCTGCAACATACAAGTTTCCCAAATTCCTCCCAATGAGGATTTTTGCTTTGGAATTCATTTGGCAGATGATCAACATGGATCAGGTATATTTTTTGGTTGCCAAGAAGAAGTCTCAATTCAAGCTAAAAATTCAAATTGGCCCATTCATATGTAATAGCAGGAAAGCAACATCAGAGGACGTTTAGGTATTAAAGACAATGCAATTTGATTTAAGCTTCACCTGGTCATATGAACCATTAGGCATTGTTTCTAAATGAAGGGTAGAAACCAAATCTACTCCTTAATTTCACACAGCTAGGCTAGAGATAGAGCAATATAGGAACAAGCTAGAGTGGACAGAGAACGTTGCATGAAGCAAAATAACAACCAGTTTCATCATCGATAGTGGAGACTCCAACAAATCAGGAAAAGACAGCTAAAAGGAATAGAGAAGAAGGGCCTCCTTTGGAGACAGAAATATTTAGCAAAGGATTCAAAATTATGTATACAAATAAGGCTAAACTTAGTTCCATACTAATCATTAGAAAATATTCAGAGAAGACTCTTATTAACACTAATGAGCCTCCTATATCCTCATTAGTAGGTGAGTAGTCCACATAGTCTCCTACTACTTCTATGACTACTTTAGATCATCAGCATATCATGCAAGGTACTTCAATTTCAAGCGAGCCAGAGAAGAGCACCATGAACATATTTAAGGAAAACAAACTAAAAAATTAAGCCTTGAAGATAAACAGATATAACCAATTCTGGAAACAAACTTTAGGTGCCCAAAGTAGGATATTGTTACCCTTTGATGCAGAGAACGGAGGAATGCTAATAACATTTCTTCAAGCACAAGTTCCTAAGCCTAAAGGAGAAGCAAACTATAACAAGACATCTCTTGAGTTTAATGTTAGCGAAATACATCCCATTGATCAAATGAAGATGCATAAAAAAACTGGAGAGATGATCTTCTCCACTGTTACTAATACTACTATGTCTTTATCTAAATTGTAGGTCACACTAGCAAATGTTAGATCACAACTCAACATGGAGAAAGTCTCAAATTTTTCCAAAGACACCAAGATTAAAACCTTGGAAGATTTGGTAATTAAATTGGGTTATGACCCTACAAATTTTAATGCTGTAGAAGAGTTAATCAAGAAAAAGAATGTAGATATTGTAGCATTGAGGAAGAAGTTGAAATTACCAGCAACAGAAGATCCTTTAGCCAAGGAAATTGAAGAGACAGAAACAAAAAAGGTAGACATGATGAAGCTCCTTCTAGAACAGAGTACACAACTGAAACAGATGGAGAAATGGATTAAAGAAAGTAAGAAACTAGTCAAGCAATCTACTCCTTTAGAAGCTCTTCCAATAACAGTTATTCCAACTGTTATCGCTACTACTACTAGTAAAGGAGATTTTGTAGATTAGTTAGCCTCCACACTCCAAAACATGACTTTGCAGACTAAATAAATAAAGAAACTACAGGAAAAAGTGAAACTTCTTGAATATCAGCGGAATAAGTCTGACAATTTTCATGTATCAAAGCTTCAGAGAGCTCAAAACCAAGTAAAAATATGGAAAAATTTAGCCACTGAAGCTTCCATTGACTACACTCCTGGGAATGTCAAAGAAATAATTTGGAATAACATCATTGAGGAGATTAATGAAATATGACCTTTTATGAAGATCATTTTCGAGCAGAAGGAGTTAGTAGAAAAGGCCAATCAGGCCATTTTTGATATAAGAACTCAACTGGGAGAAATGCACAATACAACTAGCAACATCATAAAATTTCTAAACTCTAAGGACATCCAAGAATTGGATGAGCTAGGGGTAGATGACCGGAATGAGACTATCCTTGAAGTAAATAAAGTTCTGATTCAAAATAACTTAGTAGTACAATTAACAGAAAAATGCCATACTCTCGATAAAACAATCAACAGGTTTCTTACAAGGATTGATGCATTGATTAAAAAAGGTCACTCATCACTATTTATTATAAATTAAAAACTAATGCCCAGGGAATATTATATGAAGAAGCTCAAAGAAACAACAAGGTATGCATCTATGTCTTCTATTCAAGGTTATATGATAAGTAACTAGTGGAAAATATCAGTTTTATTCACCATGAAATAAAACACATTTTCACTATAAAACCAAATTTTACAAAGTACAATGAGGTAGATGAAATTTACCGCAAGGTTATTAAAGCTTCAATTCTGGATGAAGAGCGATGGGACAAGCTTTTCGAATACAAGGAGTAAAGAACAAGTCATCGCGCCAGCACAACACTCAATTTTTCTAGTGCAGTACAAAAAAGGTGGTGACTCGGCAACAACTTTCTAGTTGAACAAGGCCAGAAACATAGATCCACTCCTTTTAGATCAATTTATTTCCTTTATGTTCATTTTCAGTAAATGTAGTTTGCCTTGTCACTCATGCATTGATTATAATATTTTACATTTTGTATAAATACTTCATTCATTGAAGTGTCTAGGGTTTCACCCCTGGATGAGCAAGTTTTTGTAAATAGAAATCGTACAAGTCTTTTTTATCATGAATAATACAAGCAAGATTCTGAACTTATCTCATACAACTCTATTTTCTCTGTGAGTTTTTCCAGTTTTTCAATCATTTTATTTCTTCATATATTTAATGATTATCAAGATAATTAGGTGAGGTTAACTGTGTTTCAACAATCTTATAATTCCTCCTGAAGTTATTATTATTATAAAGAATGATTTACTTCACAATCTGTTGATGTAAGTCCCTTTTATTTATAAATTGTGAGCATCTTGATAATGTTATATATATTTTGTTGAACCTTTAGACATTGTTTAAAGGTTTTGCAGCTTATGGTTTATTGAGTAATTCAATCTGAATATTTAATAATCATATTGTCTTACATAAGTCCACTTAATCGAATTATAAAATATTAATCATTGTATGTGATGAACAAGTAGCCCTTACTTATAACTACTGATATTATCCATAAGGTTTAAATGCATAATTGTTTGCTAAAAATTATCTTATGCATTGGTCCTCCAAAATCACAAAATACAAACCAAACATCATAGATGCTTTGGCATGATTATTGACCACAATCATCTCAAAGGAAAATAGATCCCAAGACGATTTAGGGAGTTACGGAGGTGGAAAATACCCCTAGATTCTCTCCTTGTTGCCTTTATCGAGCCCCTGCTTATTAAATACCCCAAAAATGCTTCAATTTTCTGCAATTAAACCACATTAGGCCACATACAACGACAAACACATTTTACTCTTCTCTGACTAAGCGTAATATAACAAAAAATGTGAACTAATGTGAGAAAAGGATATTTTTAAGGCTGGAGGATGGCATAATGATCTTTAAAAAATACCTATTGATGAGACTCATCATGAAGTGCCAAAATTTTGTGGGTCCCGTTGGGGTTAGTTGGTACATCAACTTATTGAGATCATAGCTTTTGAATATGATATTTGTTTGATGCATACAATACCTCGTTAGAAATATCTATCAAAGGAAAACATATTTTTGACTACAAACCCCTATGTGTAACTATAGGTCAACTCGTTTTCCAAAAAAACATCGTTTATGGCCTCAAAACAACTTCGAAAGTTTAGGACCCGTAAAACTACCAAAAATAGTAAACTATGCTTCAATCAATGAAATTGAAAGAAATATCGGTGGGGGTCCAAGTGGAATAGGAAGGTGGCCACTAATATCCACCTGTACCATTTAAGAATTGTATGAGAGTGTGTTGATCTGTTATGAGTTCAAAAGTTAGTTATGGTGCCTCATTCCATATTATTATTGTTATTGTATAAACCAGTCTTCTTACATTGCCTCTATGATGATTTTTTTGTTGTTAGAAATTTCATTGATGCATTGCTTACTGCTACATAGAGTTCTTTTTTATGTTGGTTGGTATTAGATATGTTGTTGTCAATTTTATTTTTTTGTTATACTTAATGGTTGAGGTGTTGAGGGTAGACTTTTGTTATCATGTATTTTACTTCAATTTTTGATGGGCACCATGTATTTATTACTATTCAGTGTATTGATCATGCATAAAGGAGAGCACATGTGTGTGCACTTGTATAGTCATTTATCATCATTGTGCCATATTTTGGTGCACTGGTCATAAAGAGAACCATGTTGTCTAGATGTATTGTAAACATTGTCAAATTTAGCCTTGTATGGGCTACTAGATGTCTTGTCATGATTGCTTTGGGTAATTGGTTCAAACTTGGGATCATAAATTCATTGATTCCTGATAGCCATACTTATTGGATAGGTATATATCAACCAGATGTGCTTTATGTACAACCATGTATTTGCTTCATAAAACCTTGTACGTCTATCGCATATCACTAGAATATCCATTGAAGAAGCTAAAGTTTTCGTAGCCCCAATATGTACTCAGGGAGAGCATGATCTGCATGAGAGGTTAAAGTGTCGATTAGAGACATATATTCCTTATTTCACAGTGGTTTGTATCAACCTTACTGTGTTTCGAATTTCATGGTATTATGAGCTCAGGGGAGCCGCGGCTATGTGTTTATGAGTAAAAAGTTAGCATTTCACATTTTATACACGTTTTTTATGAAGTACAGGTGCATATGTAAGTTTTTATACCCTTAGATAGTGACATATTATCTCCTGCAGTGAGAAATTTTAGAATTTTGCATCCTATTTGGAACCTGGTGTATGTTTTCTGATAATTCATGTACAAAAGATCCTACCATGTAGTCTTAGTGGGAGCATAAAAAAGATTAGCCAATTGAACTTGAGAAAGATAGAAAAAAGCAATCACGTCTCAAATAGTTTATATTATTGACAGGTATGGTAAGAAAGAACTATGAGGAAATGTTTGCAACACTAACACGATTCCATTGGGAGTATCAACTATTCATTGTTGGCATTATACTCTCTTGGTGGTAGAAAAAGGAAAAGACACCAATGGAAGGACTTATTTTTCATATATTATCTAACCATGTCTCATTACAGGAGTATGAAAATAGGGACAACGATGAATTTGTAAACACTACAGTAGTAACAAAACAACATAACGAAAATAAAAAATATTGTGAAGGACTTGAAGCGAAGATCATATTTATCAAATTTTATCTATAAAAATCATATAAATGAAATGAGGAGCTACTTCAAGTATTTGAAGAACAAGAAAATGGGATTAAAGAAGAAATTATTGAGTTAAGAACACAGTTGGAAAAGACAAATAAAGAGAACGAGGATGAGGTAAGCGTATTAAAAGGTAAATTAGCAGAAAAGGACAAAAAATTGAGATTTCAATAGAGTACCAATATATTGGATAACCTTTTTAATAGTCAAATCAAACATTGGTTTTCATGAAGTTGTGAAGGAAGAATCCAACTCGCAAGCTTATGCATGAAATTTGGAGGATAACAAAGAAAATTCTGAAAAACCCTGGTAGAGAATTAGGAAGTTAACTTAATCAACAACCAAGAAAAGTGAATTTTCAAAGGAAATCATTTTCTCCCAATAAGTACGACAAAAATATAAATAACAATCTATTCTCTCCTTTGATCAATGATATTAAATGTTTTATTTGTCACAACTTTGGACACATTACAGTGAATTGCGGAAGTAGTTTGCTCAGACCTCAATTCAAAAATATCTCTACATGAAGATCATAAGTTCCTAGATACTCAAGTTTCTTTAAAGGGTATTTTTTACATGAATTTTATTTGTTCATAAAGCTATTTATTGTAGTTCATATAGAAATGAAACTAACACGAAGTATAAATATTATGATTCTCTTGCCCCTTTCTCTGGTCACATAAGGTGTTATACATGAAATAAATTTGGACATGTAATGAAAGAATGAAGGACCAAGTCGATGAATTCATTTAGACATTTAAAATAATAAGTATATCCTATCCAAAACAAGTAAACATACAAGAATACAGTTAGCAAAATACCCGAAGATGATAGATCCACAAACATTCCTTATATCAAGAAAAATAAAGAGCAACAAGTGAAGTGTGGCCTTGCTCTGTGTGCACTAGAAGAAGCATATTAGTAGTAGATAACCAGCAAATGATCTCATCACATGTCTACAAAAAATAGAAAATTTACCTCTCGACAAAAATAAGGGTGGTGATGTTATTATTGGAAATAGTGCACCAACAAAGGTACTAGGAAAAGGTAGAGTTAGACTTGACATTAAAAACAAGAAGCAACTAATATTTTGTTACCTGAAGGACTAAAGCAAAACATTCTGAGTGTGGGTAAAATAAATGATAAAGTTCATGCAAGTATGTTTACCTCAAAAGGAGGAAAAATTATAGAGGAAGACTATGGAAAGGTTATAGTAAAAGGAATTAGGAATGCATAAAAATTATATGTTCTAAAGAAAAACCCGGTCATATTTAAGAGGTAAATCTCCTCCTCTTCAAATTCAGAGTAGGGGAAGATAGTCCCCACTACAGTCTTACACGTGATTCATATTTCTAAAAGGACTGCAAAAGTAATGCAGTGCAAATGATAGGTTGGAAACAATAAGGTCCACAAGGTCAAATTCTTGGAAAGAGTGCATGATCTTAGGGGGAACTATGCATGTGTGTTAGTCTGTTGGTTCAACTTCGATTATCAATACATGTATTGCTAGATTATATCTATTATTTTGATGAATATGGTTTATGGTACTAATGTTACATTTGGTAAATCTATTGTGATCAGGATTGGTGGTGAATGATTGACACGGGTTCAAGGGGAGCATCTCATATGCTTATGATAGTTCATTGTTGGCATTATGCTTCCTTATTAGCAGAAAAAGGAACATGGGCACTAGTTATCTCAGATTGGTTTATTTCATATTGTTGATGATACCTATATAGTGTTTGGGATTATATGACAATGTGTTGATGTATGATGAGTTCATAAGCTTTTTATGGTGCCTCATTCCATATTATTGTTGCTATTTTACAAATCAATCTTCTTACATTGCTTATTTGATGCTTTCTTTGTTGTTGGCACTTTCATTTATGCATTTCCTACTTTTGGTTGGCATATTCATTGATGCAAAGGATATATATATGTTGTTGTCACTATGTCATAATATTTGTGTTGCTACTACATAAATTTCTTTGTTGATGTTGGTTGGTATTAGATATGTTGTTGTTAGTTTTATTTTGTTGCTATACTTAATGGTTGGGAGAGAGTAGACAAGTGATATCATGTATTGTACTTATATTGTTGATGTATGCCATGTATTTATTACAACTTACTGTATTGATCATTCATAAATAAGATCACATATGTGTGCACTTTTATAGCCATGTATCATCATTGTCCCATCTTTTGGTGCATTGATCATAAAGAGACTATGTTGTCTAGCATGTATTGTAAACATTGTCAAATTCAACCACATATGGGCTAGTGGATGTTTTGTCGTGATTTCTTTGGGTAATTGATGTACAATTCATTTCATAAAGTCATTGGTTAGTGATAGGCATGCTTATAATAGGAGATAGTATATATCAGTCATATGTGCTTATGTACAACCATGTGTTTTCTTCATAAAGCCTTGTATTGCATATCACTAGAAGGTCCATTGAATAAGCTAAAGTGTTCGTAGCCCCAGTATATACTCAGGGGGATCATGGTCCGCATGAGATATTATGGTATTGATTAGGGACATGTATTCCTTGTTTCACATCAAATTGTATCAACCTTAGAATGTTGAACATTTAAGGGGAGTATGAGCTCAGGGGGAGTTGTGTCTATTTGCTTCTGAGAAAAAAATTAGCATTTTACATTTTATATATGTTTCTTATGCAGGATAGGCACATATGTACATTGTTCCACTCTTATATAGTTGTGTATTATCTCTTACAGTGTGAAATTTTAAAAAAATTCATCCTCTTTGGAACCTGATATAATTTTTTTGATCAACCTTTTCCAAACTATCCTACCTTTTAGTCTTAGGGGGAGCATTAACAAAATTAGCCACTTAAACTTGAGTAAGATAGGAGAAATCAGGCATGTATTAAATAGTTGATATCGGTCTAGAGGTGCGGTAAACAATAATTATGAGGAGATGTTTGTAGCCCTAGCATGTGTCCAAGGGGAGTATCAACTATTCATTGTTGGCAATATACTCTCTTGGTGGAAGAAAAAGGAAAAGAGACCAATGGAAGGACTTATTTTTCCTATACTATATGACCTTGTCTCGTTATAGGAGTATGATGACAAAAGGTTGCAGGATTCTATATTATATTGCTACTAATTGGATATGTTATACTATTACTTGTTGAGAATGTTATCATTATGTTTCTTTTCGCTAACATATGGTTGCATGATAATATGATATTGTTGTTGCTATTGTATGACCATGAGAATATGCATTAATTGAATACTGTTACTGGATGGTGTACTTGTTGCTGCTTCTGAGTGATATGTAGTGAGAATTCTCAATACAATGTTTTTACTATGGCATTACCCTCTCCATTAATGTCAAAGGTGGATAGAGAAGGATTTAGTCCTTTCATGTTTTGCAAGAGGTTGCCATAAATTACAAAGGGGGGATTGTCGGCATTATTTCTAGTCTATTGGTTGGCATTGGTGTCAACATGGTTTTCTTATTGCATAGAAGGAATAATTTGTTGAAGGAATAATGAATCCACAGGTGTTAACAACTTAGTTACAAGTTTACTTTGGAATATATTGATGAATTCTAAGTTTGTGATACATATGTTACTTAAATGAGATATAGGCACATAAATACACCGATGTTAAGAACAATAGTTGCATACAAAACCCTATGTGCACAAAATAAAATTCCACGGTCTCTTTCCATGGATTTTTATGATGGTAATCAACAGCCCGATGCAACATGATCACACCTCAAAATCTATATATACGCAAGGAGATATAAGGTTGTTTGTGTGCACCCATATAGAGTGATAGAGTGATCATATGATCTAATAAAAAAAAATTGGCACCAGTGCTCGTCCTGTGGAGATATAGATTTATTTATTTTTTTGCCTTATTTGTTTTTTTCTAGCACAAGAAATCAATGAGAATGAATGAAAATATTCCACTAGGAAATTTTAATAACCTTGTTGCAAGGGTTATATGTTATAAATGAGTTTGTTGCCATTTTTTTTAAGTGAAAGGAAGTTTTATACAAGTCTTATGTTTACTCTGAAGGTCTGGATTATTCAGAAAGTTCTGGTTATGTTGTTGAAGTTGGTTGTTGACAGAGTTTGTGATAGTTTAATATTTCTAAATGAATTGATCAATATGAGTCATAATATGTTCTTTGTATTCATAATATGATGCTACTTTATAATTTAAGACATTGGGTCAAGATTTGTGTATTCTAAGTATATATATGCGAAATGAATGCAAGCCTAATGAATTTAAGACATTGGGTCAAGATTTGTGTATTGTAAGTATATTTATATGAAATGAATGCAAGCCTGATGTGTTGAAGGATTAATATTTTCTAGGGTGAAAATGTGAAGTAGGGTTACATTTTTTGCCCTTTTTTGAGAAAAAAATTTCATTTTTTTCTGTTCTTCAACGTTTTGCAAGCTAAAACAATTTTCCTGTTTAGAATTTTATTTTGTGATAAAAATAAAAGTTGTCAAAAAATTTATTAGCTTTCTATTACTTATTTTTTGGAATTTTTTTATACGCATTTGATATGTCAACTTAGTGTTTCTTTGAGCGTGTGTTGTTTAACAATCAAAAGATTCATAAAAAGTCATGTTAATACGCGTTGATGTATTCTTTGAAAACTTTGTGTTTTTGAGAAACAAAATGTGTTACGAAAATCTAAACAGAGTCTACTTCGGTTTCGTTATATTTACAAAACCAACTGATGCATATCATAATTACTAGAATTTTTTTAACTAATCCAATATGAAAAAATTGCATATTTTGGATATGTTTCGGGACACACCAAAATTTCTCAACATAAAACTTATAAACTAGAAATCTAAAAACTACCCATTATAGACTACGAACCAATGTAATGCACCATAATTTTTTCAATTTTTTTACAGTGTATTTTGGAAGATACAAAATATTGATTTCACTTAATCATAATGACCTTAAGAAATTGTTTGCATCCGTTTTATTACAAAATTAATTAAAATTAGTAAATATTTATGAAATTCCATAGAAGTTATATTTTTTGAAATTAGATCGAATTCTGCAAATGATTGTCTTGGTTCCAATAGTTAATTCAAAAATTTTCATGGAGTTTAATCAGCCCAAAGTTGAAGAAATGTATTTAGAGCTTGGCTCTGCATAATTGCAGACGTGTTAGTTCGGCCAAACTTTTAAAAAAAGTTCGGCCGAATTGTTTTTTGCGCCGACGGCCCGTCAAGTCTAACGACACAAAAGTTCACCCAAATTTATTACAAAAGTTCGGCCGAACTTTTACATGACTTTCCGTCAGCCAGAAAATACAATGAAGCCCCTAAAAAAAAACATTTTGCGTCAATATAAATTGGCGTAAACACATTCATTATTTTCACATAAATTTCGCACATTTCTTCATTTGGTCTGATTTTTCAAAGGAATTTTTTGGGTTTAAGGACTTTTTGGCATAACATTCCAAGGACATTTCTTGGAGGTATGTGATACATTTTTTGGATGTTTTTTGGGCTTCAGCTTTTTTGAAGGTATTTTGTTTTTAGAGGTTTTGGGCTTAATTTTCATTGTATTTTTCTTAAGTTATTTTGTTTTTAGAAGTTTTAGGCTTAATTTTCATTGTTTTTTTTTAAAGATATTTTGTTTTTAAAAGGTTTGGGCTTAATTTTCATTGTTTTTAGAGGTTTTGGGCTTAATTTTCAAAGGACATTTTTTTGGATGTATTTTGTTTTTAGAGTTTTTGGGTTAATTTCCAAAAGACATTTTTTGTTTTAAGGTATTTTGTTTTTAGAAGTTTTGGTCTTAATTTTCCTTGTTTTTAGAGGTTTTGGGCTTAATTTTCAAAAGACGTTTTTTTGGATGTATTTTGTTTTTAGAGGGTTTTGGGCTTCATTTCCAAAAGACATTTTTTGGACTTAATTTCGAAAGGACTCTTTTTGGACTTAATATTCAAAGGACATTTTTTGGAGGTATTTTTTAAAGTGATATTTTTTTAGAGGCTTTTTGGAAGTATTTTTTAAAGTGACATTTTTTAAGAAGTTGGGCTTAATTTTCAATGGACATTTTTTGGAGGTATTTTTTGAAGTGACATTTTTTTAAAGTACGTGTTTTGGGTTGAAGTAAATCTTTTATAATGATTTTTTAAAATAAGTTTTTGTCTAACTTTTTAAATGAAATTTTTTATAAGACATTGTTTTCTCGGATTTTTTAAAGTAGGTGTTTGGATTGAAGTATGTATTTTTTGGAAAAATTTTAAAATGAGCTTTTTAAAATTAAATATTTTGTGATATTTTTTATTAATTGAGTTTTTGTCTAAATTTTTGAAGGAAATTTTTTGAACTTCATACTCTATTATTCTGGGAAATCGAAAAAATTGCACGAGAAAATATGATCGAACAAGAGACCCTGAGGAACGTAGAGAAGAGGGTAGAGAATATCGTAAAAGAAAGAGATAAACTCTCTCAAATATTGAAAGGGAAAATCAAACTCAACTAGAATTTGAAGCAGGTATGTAAATGTAGATATTATGAATTTTATATTTAAAATTTTCCTAGTGTAAAATGTGAAGCTTAATATTTATTTGATGAATTAATTTGAAAAATATTTTGCAATGTAAACAGAGAGAGATATCCCTCAAAACATTGATAATGAGATACAAAATTTTGAAAGAGAAAGTGAAAGAGATATTGAACCAATGATTGAAGATGGTGAAAAAGTTGAAAGAAATTCAAGTGAAGAAATTGAATCACAAAGTATATATATATATATATATATATATATATGTGTGTGTGTGTGTGTGTGTGTGTGTGTGTGTGTGTGTGTGTGTGTTGAACACATGCACGTATTATTGAAACTATACATATTTATTAATTTATATATTTATTGAATATGTAAACTTATTATGTACTATTAATTCGAATATGTACAAATGAAATCAATGTTGATGTTGAGATGTTAGAAAATGTTGACACTCACACATATGGAGATAAAAGAGTTGACCATGTTATAAAATATCGTGTTAAACACATTTTTGATATGTACTTCATAAAGGAAATTGTGGTACTTCAAGCCCAATTGTTGAAAGGTATCCTATCATTAAGGAAATTAAAAGAAGCTACGAATTTATTGGGTATTCAAAAATCAACAAAAGATTAACAAAAATCAAGGAAAATGTGATACAAAATATAAATAGTGCTATAAATTCAATTATAATATCTAGACAGAAAAATGTTTTAGTTGTATGTAGAGAAATACATATGGCAGTGGTTTCATCAAGTACTAAAGAGAATTGCTTGGTAAAATCTATGGCACGAGCATTAGGAACCTCAAGAAAAAATTTGCACAAACATCAGAAATTTCGGTTGCAAATAGATGTAAATGATGAACACGCTTTTTGGAGAGCTATTTGTAGGCAACCATACAAATATAGACTTGTATAAAATGTTAAAAAAACAATATATGAATATTGGAAGAAAAAATCACGTGTTTTTCCAAATGCAAGGGATGTGATGCGAAGAATAATAGCACGAAATTAGTACGAAACACATCCAAAAAATTTCTTGGATACTCAAATAGAGTTGTTCAACAAGTTCAAAGAAGATAATCGTGAAATTGATGTCTCAATCAGCGCTCTTGTGCAACAAAAACCATGGTATGTAAAACATGTCACTGTATGCGACACTTTTTGTTGTCGTTATCATGTTGAATTTCAGTTATATTATGACACATTCCTTAATTTTGGTAGAACATTTTGGAAAAGTTCACCTCCTTCCACTATCCGTGATTTCATATCTCAAATTCTATGTGGAAGAGAAAGCGATGAATTATTTTATGAAAAGAAATGTGTTGGTGGTAAAAAGTGCGATGATTGTGGAAATTTTACTAAATTTCAAAACAAATATCGGACTGATATAAATGATCAATCATTGTGCAACATGAAAGTGAAATGGAAGAGATATGAATATATCCATACATCGATTCAAGGTTCAAATAGTGCTAAAAGAATTGAATTACAAGAAGAAGAAATTTTTGTGGTAGATTTTTTTAGAAAGTTTGAGGCAAAAATTTATAAATACACCAAGCATTTCCATAGAGCTCGATCGCAGGACTTGCAATTCAAAAAATCCTGTGAAGTTTTTCTACCAGGGACCATTTTGTCAGTAATTGATTTTGCAGAAAACTACACATATGTTCCACAAAAATAAAATCAGAGTGAATACTATCAATTCTGACCAAGTCTCCATGCTCGTCCATATTCTATATAGACATGTTGAACAAAACGTTGATCATATAGAAAGCCCCAGTGAAAATAAAAATGTTATTAAAGAATATAACTTTTATATTAGTGACGATCGTACACATGATACATATTTTGTATAACACTGTTTGGAAAGATTTATGACTCTTTGAAAAGTCGTGGAATAAAATTCAACGAGAATTAGATATGGTCAGATGGATGTACAGGTCAATTCAAATCTTCTCGATCATTCTTTAGGTTGTGTTGTCTTCATAAGAAAACCTGCATTAAACATTGTTGGAATTTCTTTGAGACTGGTCATGGAAAAGGAAAACATGATGGTGCATGGGCATGCATAAAACGAGCACTTCGAAGATATCAAATGGACCCCTCTGAGAACCGTCTTGTTGACGCTAAAGAAGTTGTTCAATGGTGCATCGCTCCTCTAGGCCATGATACTAACCGATCAAGGGAAGTGCAAAGGTACATTCAATTTAATTTTTATTGGATATCCAATTTTAAACAATGCACATTTATCACAATGATTATCTTTGATGGTATTTTGATATCATATTTACATTCTTCTTTGAATTTTCCATATAGGTTTTTCTGGCATATTGAGGTCGAAGATGTAGATAGAGCGATTGGAAATGACGTTGAAACAATAAAAGGGACTCGAAAATTGCATTCAATCAAAAAAAAGTTGTCCACAAATGTGTTTTCATTGGATAAAAGAAAATATTCTTGTTTTTCTCATGTTTTCATAGACAACACAGAATATAATGATGTTTGTGAAAACAAAATGTATGTAAAATATTAGAAACATACGGATCTAAATACAACGGGGAAAATGTCAGTTGCAATGTTTGAAGAAATGCAATCAGAGGAGGATACAATATCATCTGATGGTGATCAAGTTTTTGATCTTGTTAGAGAAGGTAACATTTGAATTTCTTTCAAATGATAGAGGTCTAGAAATAGATACTAAAATTACTTTAAAGTTAATTTTTCATGTTAATTATGATCTAAATTTAAATACATAAGTTTTTTTTTTACTGTGCAGGAAATGTTTTTGTTGTAATTGCACCTACTATCATCAATGAAAATGTGAAGTATTATTTGATGTGTTACACTGAACAAAAGATGAAATTATTAGAAAACTATAATGATCACGGGTTTCCATATGACAAAGGATCTATTATAATAAAAGGTTATTTTTTCTGACAAACTAATCAAAGTGGAGATTTTTTTTACTTTGAAGACTATGAACCTAATGTCATAAGTTGTCAATATAGTCACTTGGTGTGTGTAGCATGCATAAAGTCGATAGAGGTTCAATCAAATAAAAAATCGAAAATTAAGAAATGGAAAATGTCAAAATCCAATCATGAACAGATCATTGAAGATGGCATTCCATTGGAATCTTTTTGATTAAACTGCCCAACAATTTCTCTCTTTGGATTCATGTTTTAGAACTTCCATAACTCAACTCAAGTGTTTGCACATGTACATTGTTTTGGTACATGCACACTAGTATCAACTGAAAGTAGCTTTTCTATGTGCATTGATGAAAATTTTTGCATGTACTAGATATATATGTTCTAGAATGTAATTAACTGAAAGTAGATTTTCTATGTGCATTGATGAAAAATGTTGAACCTGGATATATATGTTCTAGAATGCAATTAATTGAAAGTAGCTTTTCTATGTGCATTGATGAAAAATTTTGCACGTACTTGATATATATGTCCTAGAATTCAGTTAACTGAAAGTATCTTTTTTATGTGCATTGATGAAAAATGTTGCACGTATTGGATATATATATATGTACTAGAATGAAATTAACTGAAAGTAGCTTTTCTATGTGCATTGATGAAAAATGTTGCAAGTACTGGATATATATATTCTCGAATGCAATTAACTGAAAGTAGCTTTTCTATGTGCATTGATGAAAAATGTTGCACGTACTGGATAAATATGTTCTAGAATGCAATTAATTGAAAGTAGTTTTTCTATGTGCATTGATGAAAAATGTTGCACGTACTGGATATATATACGTTATAAAATGCAATTTTAAAATTTTATGATTGTTTGACACATCTAACAAGACCTAGAATCTTATGATTGTTTATATATATGTCGATGTGTATTGTACTTCAATCATTTTAACATATATATTCAAACATGTACTTAAATCATTTCTACATGTACATATATTCATGTGAAATGTTTTTTGTTTGGAAAATGACAACTTGAATTTTAAAAACAAAACATTATATCATAATCACATGCCAAATGTAGTTCAACCATCCAAACCTTGAATTTTAAAAACAAAACATTATATCACAACATTACTTCACATGCCAATTGTAGTTCAACTATCCAATAAAAACAAAACATTATATCGTGCAATCACATGCCAATGTAGTTCAACCATCCAAACCTTGAATTTTAAAAACAAAACATTATATCACAACATTACTTCACATGCAAATTGTAGTTCAACTATCCAATAAAAAAAAAAGCATTATATCATGCAATCACATGCCAAATGTAGTTCAACTATCCAAAACTTGAGTTTTAGAAACAAAACATTATATCACAACATTACTTCACATTCCAAATGTAGTTCAACCATCTGAAACTTTAGTTTTAAAAACAAAACATTATATCACAACATTACTAAACATGCCAAATGCCAAATGTAGTTCAACTATCCAATAAAAACAAAACATTAAATATCACAATCACATGCGAAGTGTAGTTCAAATATACAATAAAAAAAAACATTAAATATCACAATCACATGCCAAATGTAGTTCAACCATCCAAAATTTGAGTTTTAAAAACAAAACAAATTATATCACAACATTGCTTCACATGCCAAATGTAGTCCAACTATCCAATAAAAATAAAACATTATATCATGCCAAATGTAGTTCAACTATCCAATAAAAATAAAACATTATATCGTGCAATCACATTCCAAATGTAGTTCAACCATTCAAAACTTCAGTTTTAAAAATAAAACAAACTATAATACAACATTACTTCACATGCCAAATGTAGTTCAACCATTCAAAACTTAATTTTTAGAAACAAAACAAATTATAACACAACATTACATCACATGCCAAATGTAGTTCAACCATCTAAAACTTGAGTTTTTAAAACAAAACATTATAGATCACAACATTACTTCACATGCCAAATGTAGTTCAACCATCCAAAACTTAAGTTTAAAAAACAAAACAAATTATAACACAACATTACTTCACATGGCAAATGTAGTTCAACCATCCAAAACTTGAGTTTAAAAAAAAAAAAAAAAAAACATTATAGATCACAACATTACTTCACATGCCGAATGTAGTTCAACTATCCAATAAAAACGAAACATTATATCACATTCACATGTACCAAATGTAGTTCACATAAAATATTTCCAAGATTTTTAGATCTCACAAGTATCAAGAATCAAGTATCAAGTTATATATGACTACATCTAAATAAGACTAGTTATATATATAAAAGTAAATTTAATCTACTAAATCTATTGAAAATATAATGTTGCAGTGCATGTGCAATACAGATGGATGTATTGTCTCTCCTAGCTAAGTCATGATCCTCGAGCTATCATGCGAAGCATGGGGAACCTGTACACAATGTGTACAAACATTAAAATTTAATGTTTTAAAATTGAGTGAGAATATATAGAACTTCATGTAAAAAAACAAAATGTAAAAAGAAATCATGCAATACCTCGTGAGGTTCCCTCTCCATTTGTTGCTCATCTACTAAAACTTCCCCCGCTGGAACATCTTCAATAGTAAACTGTACAATATACATGTACAATTATATATATATATATATATATATATATATATATATTGAAAATTTTCAAATGAAAATGCATATATAAACTTATTTTCAATAATATTAAAAAAAAAGTTAGACAACTTTTTCAAATGGCTAAAATGGTGTAGATGTTCCTATCTCCATCATACACTCCATCGCTAGAGTCTGTGGAGAAAAGAAATCCTCTATAAGAACCTAAAATTCAAAAAACATTAAAAGTATAAAATAACTCAAGATCTAGATCTCAATTTATAATAAAACTTTTCAACTTCAATTTATAATTTATAACTTAAAAACATATATTGAAGTGAAAAATATATTACTTGTGCTGGTGGATTTGGCACATCTCCTAAGAGAGGCTCCAAAAGAAAATCTCCAAAAACCTAAACTTCAAAAATTTTAAAATAACTCAAGATCTCTAGATCTAAATTTATAATAAAACTTTTAAGCTTCAATTTATAACTTGTAACTTGAAAACATATATATATTTAAGTGAAAAATTGAATACTTGTGCTGGTGGATTTGCCACATCTCCTAAGAGTGACTCGAAAAGAAAAGAAAAAAATCTCCAAAAATTTAACATTCAAAAAATTTAAAATAACTCAAGATCTAGATATATCTCATTTTTTAATGGAACTTTTTGAGGTGGAATATATAACTTAAAAATATATTTAAAAGCGAAAATTGTTCATACTTGTGATGGTGGATTTGGCACATCTCCAAAGGAAGAAGAAGGTACCACCATCCCAAAAACATCGGAGAAATCGAAATCTGTTAAAACATTTTATTATATATACATGTACATGTGTGCACAATTATTTATTTTAAAAATATCTCATCATGTTTTGATATATATAATAATAGATAAAAAATAATTGTACATCATCATGTGTTCACTCAAAAAACACTAACGTTTGCCAACATATCTTGATGGTGAGAGCAATCTTGACTGTATGATTGATAGTGAGACCCATCTTGATTGTTTCAACCAGAGGGTCCGACCGTGATATTAACATTTTCTTCATTCATCAAGTGTGACAACTGCAAATGTTATTAACATATAATGATACATTTTTGTTAGATTAATATATATATATATATATATATATATATATATATATATATATATATATATATATATATATATATATATTTATTTATTTATTTATTTATTTATTTTTACAAATTGTAAATGTGTTAAATTAATCACCCTAACCATTAACACATATCGTTCACATGCCCTCTTACTCATGAACAATTAGGTCCTGCCAACCATTGTGACAATTCTTTGCATATGTTTTGAGATCTTCAACACTCATGTTGTCAATATCTTCATCTGTATAATACACTAAATTAGTGCGTGCATTCTCACGTGCTCTTTGTCGATTCGGATAAACATCAACTCCACCCAATCCACTGTGAACATTGTTAATGATGGCATCCCTTATTTCTCGACTAATTTTAGAAGTGCCATCCATTTCTGATTGCAAAGTTTCGACACGAAGAGGTCAACAAACCAATGGTGGCTCAGGGTGAGGCAAATCAACATCACGCCTAGTACCCCTACGGTCACACAATCGAATTTTCCCAGAAACAAAAAATTCAGAGGGAAGGTCAATGTAATTGGGTTTCATTTGCAAAAATAATTATGCATAGAATAATTTTTCAGAATAAAGCGGAACCTCGTCATTCCATGGGAGTATTCCACAGGCCACAATGTGTCTATCATACAAATAGAGAGCTATATGAGGGTGCTTGAAATATTTCACCTTCAACATCTTTCTTTTCGGCTCTTCTTTGAAATTAAACATAGACTTGGCCATTTCTGTTGTAAATCTTTGTTTAACAACCTCCCATGTATCGAGACCCATCATTGTTTCCTTTATTTTTCTCATCACTTCTACAAAAGTACCAGTTGTTGGCCTAAGCTTTAGATACACATCTACGAGTTTGCTTAAAGAGTAACTATTTCCAAGCTTTGTCGACTCTCAGCAGGGAGAGTCAAAACCACGAGATCTCTCTTCAATTTTGCATGAAGATGTTGACACCTTTGTAAGATGCATTGATGCATGTTTGTTTCCCAAGGTATATCGGAAATTTCAGACGGATAAGTCATGGTTGGTGTACAACCTTCTTCTTGAATAACGCGTTCTTCCCTACGTCTTTTTTTAGCAGCATTTTCAGCCTCTGCATCAATATATAAAATTTTGTATATTAAAAAGAAACATGTAAACAAATTTGTAAAAAATGAATGAAAATAATATTCAAATTGATGGCCACCTTGATATGATTGGTTGGCATCTTGCCCACCCTGAGACTGTTGAGAACCAGAACGACCCTGCTGAGAACCAGAACAACCATCGATTGGTTGAGAACCAACATGACCATCCATTGACTGGCCTCTGGGGGAATACATATCACCACCTTCACGCAATTCGCCAGCACTTATTGATGGCCTTCCAAGGGAATGTGTACCACCACCAACCTCACGAGACGAGAGAGAAGCTTCATAAAAAAATATGAATTTATAATCAATTCAAAAATACATTCATACGTATAAATAATTGTACATATTCATTGATTAAATTGCGTGAACCATGGGCATGTTCCATTGATTTAGTAGACACCCTTGTCCTCCTACCTCCTAAAAAAAATAAAAAATGAAACTTATTAACAACTAATTTAACTCACAAAATTGATAAAAAAATCAATTCCATATGTACACACATGTATGTATATGTATGGATATTTAAGATTACATTTAAATACCATGAACATCCTTTGATCTTTGATCCCCCTCTCTCGTAGAGATATGCGATTATGTTGATCTTCATCATTCATCCTCCATGATATATATATCTACAGTGGACATTTACAATTATATTTTTAAATTACTATTTAAATAAATTCAAAATCAATTTAAAAAAGATAATGTAATTTAGTGTACACAAATTATGTAAAACACAACTTTCAAAGAACTAATTAATGTGTGAAACTCAATTAGGCATAACCCCCTTTATTTCCAAAAATCTAATTAAGAATATGTGAAACAAACATACATTTTGATTTACGAGTTGCGCATATTGATGTTTCACCGAGTGGGTGGGCCCATAAATTGCAAAGGTATCATTCATGGATGAATGGAAGGATGAGAAGATATCGTTTCCTCTCTTTTTTTTTAAGAAAAAAAATCATAAAAATGTTAAGTTCACAAAATTGTGCTTTACATGGTGGGAGCACCCTTGGCATATAATTGAAAACATGGTGGGAGAAAACTTGGTATAAAATTGAAAAAAACACATGGTCATTAAAAAAGAAGCATGAAACTCCATTTAATTTTATTTTTTTTAAAGTCCTCACGTTTTAATTTTATAAAAATGTGAAGTTCACCACTTGTTGCAAATGTGAAGTTCACCAAGTTGTGCATTACATGGTGTGGTGGGAGCACACTTGATGTATAATTGAAAAAATAACATGGTCATTAAAAAGACACATTTATAAGTACAAAACACACACATATCCAAGATATGTTACAATGTCCATCAATAAATTTTGAAGGAGAGCATCTCAACATTAATTCATCTTTGAGAGACGAATCTTGAATTTTTGAAGAAGAGCATGTCAAAACTAATTCATCTTTGAGAGATGAATCCTGCATTGGAATTACCCCATATAATTCTGATTCATCTATTAATTCATCTTTGATAGATGAATCCTAAATTGGAATTTCCCCACGCAATAGATCAATAGACATCTTATTAACATTTGTACAATGTCTTCTACTAAAAAAATGAAATCGGTTATAATATTGTTTGCTTTTTCATGCAGTTGTTTTAGCCTCTCCTTCTTAACTTGGTACACGTCTTTCATCTGGTTGCATACAAGTTCGGAATTGGTGAAAACTACAATTCCATTTGATCCATACTCCCTATTTGTTCCCAAGCCTTCTATCAATGCAATATAATATGCCTCGTTGTTTTTTGTTCTTCTCGGTATATTCATTTTCCTTTAGACGACCTAGTTGGTCGCAATATTGGAAAGCACATATGTAATCACTGGTTTCCTTGGATTGGAGATAGCAAGAAACATTTATGCATAATGTCCATTTTTCAACCATATTTAGTGGGGTTTTTTTATCCTTGAAAAAAACAATTTCAATAAAATATGTTAAATTAACATTTATTGCAAATGCATGGGAGAAATGACATATGTGCATGACATAAATAACATGTGCATGGTTTATCTTAAAGTTTGACTTAAATTTTATGGTAGAATTCACATTTAGAAATGAGATGCATTAAAGATTGCATTTCCTAGAGTTTAAGGGAGATTTATGACACATATACATGGTTCATGCATGGTTTGCCTTAAAATTTATGGCAGAAATCACATCTAGAAATGACATGTCTTAAGAAAGGATGAGATCTAGAGGCTACCTGGCCCTTTACATGCCTTAAGAAAGGATGAGATCCAAAGGCTACTTGGCCCTTTATAGACTCCTTTAGAACTTATAGAAGTTAAGACTCAACAAACAAACTAAAATCCTATGGAAGTTCAACCACTTTAGGTTCAGTTTTTAGGCCTTAAATTTTTCCTTGAATTAATGGGGGAAAGCCTTGAGTTTGGGTGATCCTATCCTATGGAAGTTCAACTACTTTAGGTTAATCTTTTAGGCCTTAAATTTTTCCTTGAATTAAAGGGAGCAAACCTTGAGTTTGGGGGATCCTATCCTATAAAAGTTCAACTACTTTAGGTTCAAATTTAGGCCTTAAATTTTGCCTTGAATTAATGCGAGAAAACCTTGAGAAATGACACATGCTTTAAATTTAATGGGAGAAAGCCTTGAGAAATGACACATGCTTTAAATTTTTCCTAATATTTTATGGGAGAAATGACACATGTACATGGTTTGCCTTAAAGTGGGAGTGGTTTATAGATATTAAAATGAAGAAATTCTATTTAGATCTATTCCAACGATTGACTGTAGGGGCATTTACTGGATATGTCACCTTTCAAAAAATATGAGATCCAGAAGCTACCTGGCCCTTTACAGACTCCGCCTTTAGAACTTGTAAAAGTTAACACTCAACAGACCGACTAAAATCCTATGGAAGTTCAAACATACTAAAATCATATGGAAGTTCAACCACTTTAGGTTCAATTTTTAGGCCTTAAAGTTTGCCTTGAATTAATGGGAGAAAGTCTTGAGTTTGGGGGATCCTATCCTATGGAAGTTCAGCTACTTTAGGTTTAGTTTTCAGCCGCTAAATTTTTCCTTGAATTAATGGGAGAAAGCCTTGAGAAATGACACATGTTTTAAAGTTGATGGGAGAAAGCCAATGACACAAGCTTTAAAAAAATTTCCTAAGAGTTTATGGGAGAAATGACACATGTACATGGTTTTCCTTAAAGTGGTTGTGGTTTATGGATATTAAAATGAAGAAATTCTATTTAGATATGTCCCAGAGATTGATTGTAGGGGCATTTAATGGATCTGTCACCTTTCAGAAAAGATGAGATACAGAGGCTACCTAGCTCTTTACAAACTCTGCATTTAGAACTTGTATAAGTTAACACTCAATAGACAGACTAAAATCCTATGGAAGTTCAAAATCCTATGGAAGTTCAGCCACTTTAAGTTTTTAGGCCTTAAAGTTTGCCTTGAATCTATGGGGAAAAGCCTTTAGTTTGTGGGAAAAATGACATGTCCATGGTTTGTCTTAATTTTATGGGAGAAATCAAATCTAGAAATGACATGCCTTAAAGTTTTCCTTTCCTAAATTTTAAGATAAAAATGACATGTACATAGTTTGCCTTAAAGTTTGCATTATAGTATATGAGAGAAATGACATTGTCTTATAGTTTTTTGGAGAACTGACATAAAAATGATATATGTCAAAAGTCACACCTTAATGAGTTTGTGGGATAAATGACATGTATAGGGTTTGCCTTAGAAATTAGTTTTCCTATGGGAAAAATCACATTTAGAAACCTTTATATTGACATCTATAAATAGGCTAAGAACATTAAGAAAAAATTTCAACTTACAAATTAGTTATGTCCTTAATAAGAAGTATGATTTAGCACTTATTAAATTGTTTAATAATTTATAATAATGTCATTTTTGGCTTGTAATATCATTCATCGTTGATATGTAAAAGAATTTTACAACTTCAACATCAACCTACATTATCATCATATCACTGTAGCCATGCCAATCTAGATTATTTATATCCATTACATCATAAAATACTCCAATTTTAACATTTTACAAGAATAAAGCAACATGGAAGGTGTAAATTTAGGTACATTAATAAAATACAACCATGTCTATCTAGATTATTAAAATCCATTACATCATAAAACACTCCACTTTTAACATTTTACATTTTACTCTTCTTGAGTTTGGGGGATCCTATCTTATGGAAGTTTGGTTACTTTTAGTTTTTAGGCCTTAAATTTTGCCTTGACTTAATGGGAGAAAGCCTTGAGAAACGACACATGCTTTAAATTTAATCGGAAAAAGCCAATCAAATATGCTTTAAAGTTCGCCTTAAGAGTTTATGGGAGAAATGGCACATGTACACAATTTGCCTTAAAGTGTTTGTGGTTAATGGATATTAAAATGGATAACTTCTATTTAGATATGTTCCAGAGATTTACTGTAGGGGAATTTACTGGATATGTCACCTTTTAGAAAAGATGAGATCCAGAGGCTACCTTGCCCTTTACAAACTCTGCCTTTAGAACTTGTAGAAGTTAACACTCAATAGACAGACTAAAATCCTATGGAAGTTCAGCCACTTTAGGTTCAGTTTTTCGTTCTTAAAGTTTTCCTTTAATTAATGGGAGAAAGTCTTTAGTTTGTGGGGAAAATGGCATGTGCATGGTTTGCCTTAAAGTTTTCCTTAAATTTTATGGGAGAAATCACATCTAGAAATGACATGCACTTTAAAGTTTGCCTTGCCTAGAGTTTAGGAGAGAAATAACATGTACATGGTTTGCCTTAAAGTTTTCCTTATAGAATATATGGGAGAAATGGCATTGTCTTATATTTTATGTGAGAAATGGCATAGAATGGCTGAGAAATGACATAAAAATGACACATGCCTTAGAGTTTGCCTAAACCTTTATGGGATAAATGACACATGTATGGGAGAAATGACACACGTACACCATTTGCCTTAAAGTGACAGTGGTTTGCACTTACTTAAACAACTAGTGGTAGTGGTTGATTAAGTTATATCAAAAGTCACACCTTGATGAGTTTGTGGGAGAAATGACATGTACATGGTTTGCAAAATTATTTTATGCACTTACTAAAACAACTAGTGGTAGTTTTTAATGAAGTTATGTCAAAAGTTGATAGTGGTTGATTAAGTTATGTCAAAAGTCACACCTTGATGAGTTTGTGGGAGAAATGACATGTACGTGGTTTGAAAAATTATTTTATTCACGTACTAAAACAACTAGTGGTAGTTGTTGATGAATTTATGTCAAAAGTCACACCTTGATGAGTTTGTAGGAGAAATGGCATGTACATGGTTTACAAAATTATTTTATGCACTTACTAAAATCTATAGTGGTAGTGGTTGATGAAGTTATGTCAAAAGGCACCCCGTTATGAGTTTGTGGGAGAAGTGACATGTACAAGGGTGTTTCTAAACTCCAGCTCTCTTTGCTTGGATCTGTTATCTACTTTTGCATCCCACTTGTGATTTCTAACAAACTAGATAACCTGGAAAAACACTATAGACGAATTAAAATATGTAGATTATATAATTTTTTTATGAAATGTACTTGTTTGTGAAGGAATAAATAAGTGTTTCAATCTCTGCTTTTGAGGTTCTTTGAATTTCTTATGCGATTCAATATTAGCCTCTGTTTTTTATTTGTCTTTAAAAAAATATGCTTCGGTAAAAGGTAGATGATGTTCTGTAGAGTAACCTTATACAATGATTAAATGTGAAGATAGTAAATTTCAACACTAAGGGGATGCAAATGGTTGGATAGGACTGACTAATTTTTCAACCCAAGTTGATTGTAACCAACTAGGTACAGAAAGGGCCAGGAAATGTGGATCAAGTATAACTACTTTGGGGTAGAATTGAGTGATCAAACTTGACCAAATCAATCCCATTTTAGGGAGAATGGTTATGGACTTAATTGTATAAATTTAATCAAGCTATGATTATGAGATATTATGTGAATAACTTGTTCCTTTTATGTGTAATGTCACAAGGGTTCTTCTAAATTGCAACTCTCTTTGTTTGGATCTGTTATCTACTTCTGCAACCCACTTGTTATTTCTAACAAACGGGATAACCTGGAAAAACACTATAGAGGAAATAAAATCCATAGATTATATAATTTTTTTATGAAATGTACCTGGTTATGAAGGAATAAATATGTGTTCCAATCTCTGTTTTTGAGGTTCTTTGAATTGCCTATGTGATTCAAATATTAGCCTTTGTTTGTTATTTGTCTTTAGAAAAATATGCTTCATTAAAAAGTAGATGATCTTCTGTAGAGTGACCTTATACAATGCTTTAATGTGAAGATAGTAAATTTCAACACTAAGAGGATGCAACTGGTTGTATAGGACTGACTAAGTTTTCTACCCAAGTTGATTGTAACCAACTAGGTGCAGAAAGGGCCAGGAAATGTGGATTGTATAACTGCTTTGGGGTTGACTTGAGTGATCAAAATTGACCAAATCAATCCCATTTTAGGGAGAATGGTTATGGACTTAATTTTATAAATATAATCAAACTCTGATGATGAGATATTATGTGAATAATCTTTTCTTGTGATTTGTAATGTCACAAGGGTGCTTCTAAACTGCAGCTCTCTATGTTTGGATCTGTTATCTACTTCTGCAACCCATTTGTGATTTCTAACAAAATAAATTACCTGGAAAAACACTATAAAGGAAATAAAATCCACATATTATATAATTTGTTTATGAAATGTACCTGGTTGTGAAGGAATAAATAAGTGTTTCAATCATTGTTTTTGAGGTTCTTTGAATTGCCTATGTGATTCAAATATTAGCCTTTGTTTGTTATTTGTCTTTAAAAAAATATGCTTTAGTAAAAAGTAGATGATGTTCTGTAGATTAACGTTATACAATGCTTTAATGTGAAGATAATAAATTTCAACACTAAGGGGATGCAACTGGTTGGATAGGAATAACTAAGTTTTCTACCCAAGTTGATTGTAACCAACGTGCAAAACGGGCTGGGAAATGCGGATAAGTATAATTGCTTTGGGGTAGACTTGAGTGATAAAACTTGACCAAATCAATCCAATTTTAGGGAGAATGGTTATGGACTTAATTGTAAAAATATAATCAAGCTATGATGATGTAATGTCACAAGGGTGCTTCTAAACTGTAGCTCTCTTTGTTTGGATATGTTATCTACTTCTGCAACCCACTTGTGATTTCTAACAAACTAGATAACCTGGAAAAACACTATAGAGGAAAGAAAATATGCAGATTATATAATCTATTTATTAAATGTACTTGGTTTTAAAGGAATAAATAAGTGTTTCAATCTTTGTTTTTGAGGTTCTTTGAATTGCCTATGTGATTCAAATATTAGCCTCTATTTGTTATTTCTCTTTAAAAAAATATGCTTCAGTAAAAAGTAGATGATGTTCTGTAGAGTAACCTTATACAATGCTTTAATGTGAATATAGTACTTTACCTACAAAGCAATGGAATTAAAGACGGTGCTTATATATCAGAGTTCTGTTATGACATCTTTATCTTCCCTACCTGAAATACTATTATCTTCCTTTCCCTGTATATTTCACTGTATTGAAATAATGGATTTTCTGAATGGCATGGTTTTGAAGATGTGGAGTTTTTTTTTGGTTTTACTTGGTATTCTCGAAGGGCTAGACATTTCGAATCAATTCTGAAGGTTGTTTTATTTGAAGTCAATCATTTCATTTTGAAACAGAGAAAACATAAGCAAGGAAGGCAAAAAATGAAACTTAGTGAGACTTAGTATGGTTGTGGGACACATCCAACATTAGGCCATTGAGTTATGGATTCACTTATAGCTATTGAGTCCGTGGCATAGGAGGGAGCTACTAGGGGAATGCACTTGGGATTAGGACAACCTTACCTGCTTGAAAGAAACTAGTTGACTAGCCATTTAGGAACTATAGCCAAAACCTGGAGATTGGATGAGATAGATTGATGGAAGAACCTTAAATGCATGAAATTCAGTGGGCGATTTTACTATTAGCAAATTATAGTTCGTTGCATATTACTCAAACTTTATGCATATTTATACTCATTTATTACCTCACACCTTACATATTATATCTTATGCATTTTATGAGATATAAGGGCTCCTAATTGAAGTAGGTCTTCTATCGGAACCAAGCTCCTATTATTTCTATTTGAAATGTCTTTTATGTTTTACCAGAGCTCTTTCATTCAATCTAGAGCGCTCCACTTTAAACAACATTTGTTCTAAGCGAAACTTAAGCTGCATTGTTTTGTAAAATTTCTTCAAGCAACAAAAAAATTGAAAAATCACAGTTATAAAAATATGCAACCAAAATTAGATATTATATACTCTATTTTTGTGGGTGGTTAATGGTTGAGAGGAGTTGTGTGGTGCAACCAATATTGGGGCATTGGCTTATGATTTCTCATTCATGAACGCTGATAATATTTTTCAGAAGACTAACATGTTTTAACATAGCAGGGTGTTGTACCAACCTGGAAATTCAGAGACAAGGCCACAATGAGAAGACAAGAAGGAGATCAATGAGGAAGTTGTGGAGGACGCGGATTACCTGCAAACAAACAAAAAAACAGCAATAAAAAAAATTTTCACAAAGAAAATTAACAACAAAAAACCAACAAATTACTCACCTCCTCGCTCCTACGCAACACCAAGACTCTGCAAACACAAAAACCTCATACAATAAACATAGCAACCTCAGAAAATGCTCACGACATACAGCAAACACAACAGACAGTTATGGAAATGCTAATAAGCCATAAACCCATCCACGTTTCCAGGCTGGTGTATTTACAAACTAAAGTTCGGCCGGATTATTTTAGGAGTTCAACCGAACTATTAGTCTGGCCGAACTAATAGTTCGGCCTAACATATGTTGTCGGTTTCCTATCTCCAGCCAAAAATATGTTTGCCCACGTCGTCAATACGCTGTCAATGTAAACAACAGAATGAGTTCAGCTGAACTAATTTTGAAAGTTCGGTCAAACTCTAAAACAATTCGCCTGAACTTTTATAAAAGTTTAGCTGAACTGTTGGGAAAATTAATTTTCCACCCCCGATTCTCACAAAAATGTAAACCACCTTCATGGGTTTACCCATTTGTATGTGTTTTTTGTTACTGAATAACACATACATATGCAGATCTTCTTCAGAACAATCGCATATAATATCTAAGTAAATGAGTTTTGATTAATATTGTTGCTTGTTGGTGGTTTGTATAAGTATGGTAATTGTTGCTGGTTGATTGATGTATGACAGATTTCGACGAAGTCACTATGATGCATACTATGTTGCTGCTAAGTAAGACATAAATTGTATGTTGTCAAGGTTTGATGAAAAGCATGAGAATATTGATGAGTTGCTCGAGACTCTGTGATAGTTCTATATTACTTAGAGTATTTGTACTGAAGAAACAAAGAAGTGGAGAAGAATTCTAAGTTGGATATTAATGATATGAGATCTATACACTATTGTTATGCATGAGAAGTGCATACATACATGTATCCATTTAATAATAATTGCATATATATTATGAATTCATTATAGACAAAGTTTGAATATGTGTGGTAAGGATTGGTTATGACAATGACTTTTAGTGGATTCAAAGATATGAATGATTCTGTTGAGATGTGTTTATAAACGAGCTTCAAGGTATTAGCAGGTCGAGTCTGAAATATTGTTGAAACATGACCAGCTACATGATTTAAGTTTTTGTCGGTGGATCCAGTCTGGAAGATTCTAAAACATGGTCCACAAATGGTCTAACGGTTGTAGCCTTCAGTAAGGGAGTAGTAGCTTCCTTTTGGTAGTAATTGCTAAACTCAATTAAGGATTAATAGCTTCCTTCTAGTAGTGGATGGAGAAGCAAGAGGAGGTGGTAGCCTCGAGCTAGTAGAATCTTGTGCACTAGTAAAATCATGTGCTAGTGCAACATGTAAAATGAAGAATTTTCTTAATATAATAAGAAGAAGACAAAGACAACATCAACAATGGTTTTTCATAGTTGGATTTTCCACCTAACATTCAGTGTCTCTACATGTTATCTATTGATATGTTTCTCTTTAGCTTTATTACATGTTGCTTATAATACATTGTTACTTTGCTAACTTAGTTAATGATTGATGAAAATCGTCAAAAGATAAGCAACCTGAATATACATTGTGTGTAAAGAGTGTACACATGCATATTTTCTGAAGGAAAGACGCAGAAAACTTTCTAAATGCGCATTTGATGATTAATTGATAAGAAATATTGATTCAGCCCTTCCACCCCAACCCTCTATGTACTTATACTAAATGAGAATGTTACCTTAGGTTTATAGCCTTTTTATTCATACAACCAAATATTAAGAAATGAATTCTTGAAATATGAATTGTTATATATATATATATATATATATATATATATATATATATATATATAGATATATATATATATATATATTAAATCACATTAGATAGTAAAGGGTAAATGAATAAAATAATATTGCAAAAACTTAGAAATCAGAAAACTCTTCAAAACATGTTGGAAATAACTTAAATTGAACAACATTATAAAACGATAAACATAATGCTTTAGTAGGGAAAAAAAAGAAAGAAAACAATCAACAAAAATATTTTATTTAAGACGAATCAAGTTACAAAATAAACAATCCTTAATATCCCTGCGAAGATCAGGAACAAAGATCAGATTTAGATGCCAAATAAGTAATGAAAAACATACAGAGCCAACCAAATGTCAAAAGGAAGATACAAAATAGCAAAATCTATTCTAGATCATTTCAAGCTATACAAAAAATCATCAAACTCTATAAAAATCATACTAATAAACATTGAACCATGTCAAAAACTTCTAAAAATTGTGAACATATTTCAAAGTAAATAAATAACTTTGAAGAACACTAGAGGTAAATGCTACTCAATCTTTTTTTGCCACATTTAAAAATATCCTTGATGTTAACAAGAAAATTTAGTTCTACGGAAACTCATAATGTAAGTGAATATAAATGATAAACTCATTTTTGGAACTTGGTTATATCTTCACACATATTTTTCTCCTCTTCTATTCACGGCTTCTCTCCTTTTTATCTTTGAAGAAAATAGTTTGATAGTTTAATTACATTTAATTTTACGTTGAACAGAGTAAAAAATGTTTTAAGGAAAAATGTCACGATGCATTATTTGATAATTCACTACAGTATGTGGGGTCCAAATAGATTCTATTGGAACTCTATTCAAAATGTATATCAACCTTTTAACTCCCATAATAAATGTAATCAATTGATGTATATATGGTAGAAACATAAATGATTAAATGCATCATCATCATAATCATAAGTCACCATCACACTTGTGCCTTTTGTAATCAAAATGTGTACATAATATTTGTAGTCACCAAAAATAAATATCGTATATCATGGTATCAATAATCATGCTTCAAATTTCTATAAAATAAACAACATTAAAAATGTATAGTCATAACATCTCAAGGTGAATATCTTTGAACAAAACCTCCTTCTTGCCTTAATCCCCCATTTTTACTGAAGGCTACTTGAATTGTGTAGAAGTTGAATTAGATGATTCAAAAATTTGGTTCTCAATGGGATTCTTTTCTTTGTATTCAAGGTAGATAGTGTTGTACCTTAAGAGACAATCCCTTAGCTGTGATAAGGAATCAGTGCTTAAGACATTATCTGATTATGTCACAAATGAATATATATCTGTCTCTGTCTTATAAACCCTTAAACATTGGTTATGTAACCCTTAAATATCAAATTCATGCATGTTCTGCAATGCTATATTTCACTTATGCTTAATTGAATGAACGAAAGAAAAAGAGAAGAGGATTTCAATTTGATATGTTGTTTCAAACAGAATCTATCATTTTAAAACCCTGAAGAATTAAGTAAAGATAAAGTTAAAACAGAGGAGCGCACATTAAGGTTTTTTTAACTCTTAAATACATATGTATAAAGAGACCTACTGCTCATTACTCTATTTTATTCACAGATAAGAAAACATTGTGTAAACTGGAAAACTTTTCAGCATAAACAGAATGATAGAAACTTGCATACTCATTCATTAATTTTCCATTCTTGAGTGCAAAAATTTGGCTTCAAGGTTCAAAACTCAGAACCTTTTCCTTTCTTGGAATCTTCTTTAAATACAAAATAACAAAACAGTTTCCAGCGATGAAACTAATTCTAACTACTTTAACTACTTACAGTTACGGAGGTACATGCCTCAAAAAGGTCCTATTACAAATTACATGATTTTGAGGAAACAACATAACATGAAATTGAAAATTCCTAATCTATAAGAACAGCCGCTTTTGATACGGTTGCTGAGTCAATGGCTACTTTTTGTTGAGATGCTAGGATTCCTTTTGCTGAGTCCATTGAGAATGTTTTGCACTTTTTCCATATCTCACTTTGGGTTGTTGATGAATTCTTGAAACTATGATATTCCAACCTGAATGCAACAATCTGACTGTGTGTAGGTATTTTTGTGAAGAGAGTCTTCACCATCCATAACAAATTGAAATGCTTTTGCAAGAAATTAAACATTGTTTCTCCTTTTAAAATATGCATATTTTCATGCCTGTTATCCATCTTGCTTTTTGCCAGTATTAATGAATCTTCATAAAATTTCCATGACAGAATGTTTCCTTTCTCTGTCCAACATGAAGGTAAACCTATTCTTGTCAATTTATCAAATGATTTGAAAATGTGATAAAGATCAATTTAAAAGCCGCGCAAACCTGTAATAAATTCCTGAAATGACGTGTAAAAATCCGTTGACAAGGTTTATGATGGATTACAACTGTCTTCCACTTTGCCTCATGACGTCATTGCGGAGGCTCCTGGAGTACGACGACAAACTTTGGCTAGTCCCCCCGCAATGAATATACACTATTGATCGTTGTTTACCCCATGGTCAAACAGGTCAATTGCGGGGGCACTTGATTTTATAACTCACGAGCTCTTTGCGCCTCTGCACCTTATCATTCGGTTATAATCTTCAATACTTGCTACTTCCGCTCGGAGACTTGCTCGACGTTTAAACATGAAACTATAATATACATCCAAATAAAGTTTAACAATAAACTTAATTTCCATCGAGCTTTTAGAAACATTTATTTTTTATGTTACAGTATAAAAAACATTATACTATAGCATATACTTTTTCTGAATTTCATATTTTTTTTGCTTTTTTTGATTTTCAAAATAAAATAGAAAAGGATATGCAGATGATCCACAACATTCTGGCTCCACCTGGGGATAGTGTTTTTGCCACAAAACACTAAGAACCCGCAGATCAGCGCCTTCACTTCGGGCATGGAGTCAAAAATTGATAAATGAGAAATGTACAATGATAAAATCAGATATATACAATGATGGTCAAACAACTCTTAGTGTTGGAAATAATGTTTTAGATATTGCCCATTCACCGACATATCTATCACTTCTCCTTTAAGACTTTCCAGCATGAAGGTATTATTCATCCAGGCCTCACTAATTTTGAACGGATCGTACCACAAAGGATCAAATTTGCCATGTTTCCCTTTGTCTTCCCTCCGGGTATCCCATCTTAATACCAGATCTCCATTCCGAAACATGATTTCTTTTGCTTTCTTGTCAAATATTGTCTTCATAATTTGCTGGTAAGTAAGAAAATTATCTCGAACTTTATTTCTGCTTTCACTTAACTCCATTACATTATTCATTCTTCTAATCATGGCATTAGGTTATTCTTGAGCATGTTGAAGGAAAGAAATCACAGGTTTCACCAACTGGGTGGGAAAAAATGCCTGAGTACCATATACTAGTTCATAATGTGACTTACCAGTGGATCTCCTAGTGGTCATCCTTGTTGCCCATAGAGCAAAAACTAGCTTTGAATCCCAATTCTTCTGGTTTTCATTTATTGTCTTCTTCAAAATTTTTACTAATGTTTTGTTAGAAGATTCTGCCAATCCATTTCCTTGTGGATGATAAGCTGTAGAATGAGACAACATCACATTATAAGTCTAACAGAAATTAATAAACCTGATTGAGTTGAAAACTTGGGCATTATCTGTCACAATCTTTACTGGACATCCAAATCTGCTAAAGATATTTTCTTCTAAAAACTTCATAACAACCAAATCATTTGCCTTCCTGGTAGGGATTGCCTCTACCCATTTTGTAAAATAATATGTAGCAGTAAGGATCCACTTAAATTGCCCACTAGATGGTGGATTTATTTCTCCAATGAAATCCAATCCCCATTGTCTGAAAGGTTCTTCAACAAAAACAGGGAGAAGAGGTAAAGGGGCTAACCTTTTCTTTTTTGCAAACACCTGGCATTTTTGACAACTTCTGACTGTTTTATATACATCAACAAATACAGAGGGCCAATAAAAACCTGATTTGAGAACTTTATGAGCAGTTACCTTCCAACTGTAGTGACCCTCGCACAAACATTCATGATATTCTTTAATTACTTCTGAAACTTCCTCCTCTGTCAAACATAACAATAACACACCAGCAGGATATTTCCATATAGCTTTGCTTCAATTATGACATAAGGTTGAGCCTTGAGTTTTAAAGCTCTGTATTTAGCTCTATTTATTGAAGGAGGACAAGAAAGAAAGCATAAATAGTGAATAATATCCTTGTACCAATCTGAGCAGAGGAATTTATATTTAATTGCTAACTTTGACTGAACATTACCTGTTTCTCGATTGACTTCCTCTACAGGTGCCAATAAATTAATTCCCAGTGCTTGGAAATTTGACTTTGTTAATAATTTGGCCAGTCCCAATCCTTTGATCAATTTTGTTGGTTTAACATCTAGGTCGTATTCTTGGATTTTAGCAATCCATTTGCCTCTTTTCCCTTCTACATCGCTCTGTACTAAAACATCCTTTACAGCATAATTAGGAACATATGCTAAAATTTGGGAATGAAGAATATAGGTTCTGAATGCTTTCAATGCTTTCACCAGAACATATACTTGTTTCTCCAATATATTATATTTTAATTCTGCATCTCGGAGCACCTTACTGAAATATGCTATAGGTTGTTCACACTTTTCTTCATTTCTCTGCGATAACACAGCAGCAATTGTTGAGGAAGATGCAAATGAGAAAATTAGAAATGGCTTCAAATAATCTGGACTAATTAGAATAGGTGCTTCCTGTAGAGCTTCTTTAATCCTTTGAAAATATTCCCTTGCTTCTTTGTCCCACTTCACCTCAACATCCTTTTTCAACATGTCTGTTATTTTCTTGACAATCTCTGCGTAATTAGGAACAAATCTTCTTAGAAAAATAATTTTTCCAAGAAATCTATGAATATCTTTCTTACTTCGGGGCAGTGGAATTAACTGTATTTCTTCGACCCTTGCTGGATCAATCTTCACTCCTTGTTTGGAAACAATATGGCCCAGCATTTTACCCTCCTCCAGAGCAAACAAAGATTTTTTAGGATTCAGCGATAATCCATATTTCCTACACTTTAAGAAGGCTTTTTGCAAATGTTGTAGATGTTCCTCATCAGAGTTTGAAAAAATTGTGACATCATCCAGATAAATAACCACAAACTTATCTCCTACAAATGCAATATCCATTGCTCTTTGGAATGTGGCCCCTGCATTCATTAGGCCAAACGGCATCCTGGCATACATGAATGTTCCCCAGGGTGTAGTGAAATCAATTTTCTTTTGATATTCCTTCTCCACAGCAACCTGGTTATACCCTGAAAAACCATCTACCATAGATAACCTGTAAGCTCCAGTCACTTTTTGCAAGACAAAATCCATTTTCGGCAAAGGATAAATATCTTTCAATGAAGCCCTATTCAAGTTCCTAAAATCTACACACAGCCTTATCTCTCCATTTTTCTTTCTGACTGGTACAAGATTGGAAACCCAATCTGAATATCTGAGAGGAACAATTATTTTAGCCTGCAACAATTTCTTTACCTCCTTTTCAATCGGGGCCAACAACAATGGATTGATTTGTCTGAGTTTCTGTCTATGTGGTTTGACTCCATCTTTCAATGGGATTCTATGTTGAATAATATTCTTATCATAAGTCTTCAAATCATCATATGACCAAGCAAATACATCCTCAAATTGTTTGAACAGATCTATGTACCTTTGTTTATAGTCCTTCAGAACGCCTTTGAACAATTTGACCATTTTAGGCTCATATTGAGTTCCTAAATTACAATCTTCCACATTCTCATCTTGATGTGCTTTCTTCTGATTCACTGCCACATCATTAGCATCAAACAGTCTTTCGAGAGGTACCAAACCTCTTGGTAAAATATTGTCTTTCAACTGAGTAATCTACTGATCACCAATCTTCTTTTTCAGAATCTTAGACATATCAGCCAAGTCATTTTCATCAGTTTCCAAATCAATCTGATGATCTTCAAAATCTTCAATCATCAACAAAAATTTCTTAATCTGTTCATCATCCTCAAAAACCTGCCAATGTTTGATATTGTCAGGGATCGAAGGTCTGTGTCTCATCTCAATTTCATATCTTAGTCTTGGATTGATCGGAGGTTTGAATGTACTGGCTGCAACTGCTAAAGAATTAGCCATTCTATTCTCTTCTCTTGGGATAAACTGTAGGTTGAAAGCTTCAAAGTAGTTTTTAATTAAATCCCATACCTCATTCCTATATGTTCTTAACCTGGGATGTTTAGTTTGACACAAATTCTTAACTTGTCTTATGAATAATTCAGAATCACCAAACACGGTCATAGACTGAATTCCCATTTGCTTAGTTGTCTACAGACTAATGATTAATGCTTCATATTTAGCTACATTATTGGTGGATTCAAACTCCAATTTGAAAGAGAAAGGTACAAGGTTACCTTCCGGAGATTAAAAAATGAAACCAGCTCCAGTGCCTTCTTTAGAAACCGCACCATCAAAATAGCACTTCCAAAGCTTGTTTGAATGCAGCTCCTTATGTACAATGGCTAAAGGGAGTTGTCCTTGTGACTCTTCAGCAAATTCTGCATCTTCATGCAGCATGAAGCAAGAGAGGTCCTCCTTCTCTTGGCCATAAATAGGTGAATTACCTGCATCTTTCTTGGTAGCAGTTTTTTGAAATCTAGTTTCTCTATACAACCTCCTTTCTTCCCCATTAAAAACAGGAATGATGGCATATGTAAAATCTAGCTTCAAAACTCCTCCAAGCTTTGCCCCCCAAGATCTAGATAATAACATACCAAATCTGGCTGGAATATCTGCCACTACCACATCCATCATAATGCTCTTGGCTGGGATTTGAGCCAATGACACAACCATATCCTTAATAAGACCCACACACTTCACCCTTTTTGAATCAAAAGAATAAAGGTCTCTGTATGGCTTAATGATTTGTAAATTTAGCTCTTTCATCACACACAATGGCATCAGACTGTGGGATGCCCCAGAATCTAGCATACAACTATGTAAAACAAAATCATGTAACAGAAGTGATATATAAAAAGGAGGGACGGATGAATCTACCTCTTCAACATGAGGCCCAAAAGTAACCATTAGTTTTTCTTCTTGCAGATTTATTGTATCGCCTACTTCATCAGACTGAGATAAATTGATAAATTCTTCAATCTCCTTCTTATAACCAGGTGTTTTGATTAACTCAAGAAGAGGTATTTGAATTTTCACTTTTTCCAACTCTTTCGACAAACTGAAAGTTTGATTTTGTTTTGTTAACTTTTCAGGTTCTTCTTGATTTTTATTGGAATTTAGACTTTGATTAGAAATAGTAACAACTTTCTCCAAAATATTAGGATCCTTAATCCTTGTTTGAGAAGCCTCAACTTGCTGTTTTTTCTTCTCTTTTTCTTCATTCATGGGTTGTTTCCCCTTATCTGATTTCTTAATCTGGTTTTTCTGTAATGGAGTCGCCATTGGAGCAGGTACTGATTCTGGTTATTTTTCCTCATCATATTGAGTTCTTAACCTCTTCTTTGACCTCAAATCATATTTTTTATGTAATTCTGATTGCATGAAGTCCGTAAACTGTTTGCAATAATCATCCATCTCTTCTTGATCGAATGAAAGATCAGTTTCTTCATTTTCTTCCACTCTTTCTTCATCAGTTTCTTCTTCTGTTTCATCATCTTCCATGTAGACAGCAGAAATTTGAGCATCATCTTCTTTTTCATCATCATCATCTGCTGAATGGGATGGAGCCGCCTCTATATACAAAGGTGCTTGCACCTGATCTTGATCTTTCCTTTCTCTTTGTAGAATCTGCAGGGGCTGTTTTTTAAATTGGGGATTAAAAACCCCTCTACTTTGTCTTGCAGGCTTATTATTATCTATTTCCAACTTCACCAATTTATTAGACAAATTTTTTATGACTTTAGTCATATCGTAAATTCTCTGATCTTGAGATGAGGATTCTTCTTTAGCTTTTCATTTATCTTGAACTTTACCAGCAACGGACATATTGGCCTCAATCTCCAAAGCATCAGTTTGAATCTGATCCAAAGTGGGGGACCTTCTTTCTCTCAACGTGAAACTGAAATCTGGTTCAAAAGCACCAGAAAAAACGACCCTTGCTCCAATAGGAGGAGGTTTCATTTCCAAAGGCAAACTATTATACAATTTGTTAAATATTTTCACAAAATCATTCATATTTTCATTAGATTTCTTCTTTATTGCATTGAATTCTGTCAAAGAATAACCATGATCCCTTTTTTCACCCCATCTCTCGGTGAAACGTCTTTCTAATTCATCCCAATTATTTATTGAACCAACAGGAAATCCTTTAAACCATTTCCTTGCCTCTCCACTTGGAGATTGAACAAAAAGTCTCATTACAACATCTAAATGCTCAACATTGAAATTCTCAGCAAATGTGCAAAATAAGGGCAAGTGTTGTTCTGAAGTTATTTCATATTCACCAGTAAATATAGGGAGTAACTTGAGATACTCCTGAGGCATTGCATTCATTGGTTGGGGTAGATTTAATGGTGCATATCCATTCATCAAGAAAGCAGGGGCCACCATGTTTATGCCCCGGTTAACTGCTCCTTGAGCAGGGGTAAAATGAATACCAGTTGTAGGTGGGGGTGAATGAGGTAGAACAACTGATATAGGGATTGGTGTATGAACGATTGCAGAAGAGCTGGAAACTATATGAGGTTGAGTTTCTGTAAGAGGGAAAGACACAAACTCAAAAGATTTCTCTTCTAATGTAGGTTCTTGAAAATGAATGGGTGATGGTGAGGATTCTTTTTCCGAGAAAATGAGTTTCTTGGAAATATCCTTAGATGAGAAAGTGCGTGAACTGCTGCCTGGTGCAAGCAATGTAACATCTGGTGTATCAAATATTTTTGGTTTCTGGCCCTTCTTTGAAACAAGCTTCTCAGGATCAGACAAAACAGGAACTTTTTACTGAGAGGTATCCGACATCGTGTGAGGTTTCTTAGGAGCCAAAGCTATTTTAAAACAAACACAGCTTATTATTTCCTCCTCTCTGAACAACCAGAGGAAATGTAAAATAAAACCCAGGGAAAACCTTTGAATCTTCGTTCCCTGGCAACGACGCCAATTTATGTTGTACCTTAAGAGACAATCCCTTAGCTTTGATAAGGAATCAGTGCTTAAGACATTATCTGATTATGTCACAAATGAATATATATCTGTCTCTGTCTTATAAACCCTTAAACATTGGTTATGTAACCCTTAAATATCAAATTCATGCATGTTCTTCAATGCTATATTTCACTTATGCTTAATTGAATGAACAGAAGAAAAAGAGAAGAGGATTTCAATCTGATATGTTGTTTCAAATAGAATCTATCACTTTAAAACCCTGAAGAATTAAGTAAAGATAAAGTTAAAACAGAGGAGCACAAATTAAGGTTTGTTTAACTCTTAAATACATATGTATAAAGAGACCTGCTGCTCATTACTCTATTTTATTCACAGATAAGAAAACATTGTGTAAAATGGAAAACTTTCAGCATAAATAGAATGATAGAAACTTGCATACTCATTCATTAATTTTCCATTCTTGAGTACAAAAATTTGGCTTCAAGGTTCAAAACTCAGAACCTTTTCCTTTCTTGGAATCTTCTTTACATACAAAATAACAAAATAGTTTCCAGCGATGAAACTAATTCTAACTGCTTTAACTACTTACAGTTACGGAGGTACATGCCTCAAAAAGGTCCTATTACAATTTACATGATTTTGAGAAAATAACATAACGTGAAATTGAAAATTCCTAATCTATAGGAACAGTCGCTTCCGATACGGTTGCTGAGTCAACGGCTACTTTTTGTTGAGATGCTGGAATTCCTTTTGCTGAGTCCATTGACAATGTTTTGCACTTTTTCCATATCTCACTTCGGGTTGTTGATGAATTCTTGAAACTATGATATTCCAACCTGAATGCAACAATCTGACTGTGTGTAGGTATTTCTGTGAAGAGAGTCTTCACCATCCATAACAAATTGAAATGTTGGATACATGCAGACAGGACACCAGATTTCTTCATGGAAAAAAAAACTGGGGAATTGTCGGCATTTAGGGTTACTTGATGATAAAAGAGGGGATGGTTTACGGAAGACACGGTATCTTGGATGTCTCTCTCATTGTCCATGAGGGAAATGTGGCTAGTCGAACCAGGTAGTGAAAATCGCTTGGCCATGGCTGTACAGACAATAGAAACAATCTGTAAAGTAGTGGAGAATGAAAAGGTGGCGACGACACGGCTCAAAGGGGAAAACAATTACAAATGATTTGAAAATGTGATAAAGATCAATTTAAAAGCCGTGCAAACCCGTAATAAATGCCTGAAATGACGTGTAAAAATCCATTGACATGGTTTATTGTGGATTACAGCTGTCTTCCACTTTGCTTCATGACCTCATTGCGGAGGCTCCTGGAGTACGGCGGCAAACTTTGGCTAGTCCCCCCGCAATGAATCTACACCATTGATCATTGTTTACCCCGCGGTCAAACAGGTCAACTGCGAGGGCACTTGATTCAATAACTCATGAGCTCTTTGCGCCTCCGCATTTTATCATTCAGTTATAATCTTCAATACTTGCTACTTCTGCTCGGAGACTTGCTCGACGTTTAAACATGAAACTATAATATACATCCAAATAAATTTTAACAATAAACTTAATTTGCATCGAGCTTTTAGAAACATTTCTTTTTTTTATGTTACAGTATAAAAAACATTATACTGTAGCATATACTTTTTCTGAATTTCAGATTTTTTTGTTTTTTTTTTTTTTTTCAAAATAAAATAGAAAAGGATATGCAGATGATACACAACAGATAAGAAGAGGTTTTTTTTCAATTTTAGGGAGAGAGTAGGTAAAATAAGTAGTAAAAAAAAAAAAAAGGAGTGATAGGAGAATTTTTAGGATTCTTACGTCAATGAACAATGCTAGAAGGAGGTTCCACAATTTTTTTATCCAATCCATCTTTCATGGGATATTGCGGAGGTTGTAGAATGTACATGATACTGAGATGTGGTTGTAATGGTCCATTAGGTTGAGTAAAGGGTGGAGGTAAGGTAGGCTGCCTTCCTAGGTAAATGTAGCTTGTTTGTATGTGATGGTTCAATTTTTCAAACTTGGAGTCAAAATGCATGGAGAATCTTATCCTTTCCCCCCCCCCCCTCTTTCCAAACTATGTTTGGTCTTCTTCCTCCACCTCTCCAATTTCCTCTGTTTCTCATATTGAAAAAGGTCATTTATACAACGTATAAAATACATTAATTTATTGTAGTGAAATACTAGATATAATGTAAAATACAAAATTTACAAAAAAAAATAGGTTAAATATACTTAACAATGCCCCAATTCTAGCATATAATTCTAAACATATAATAAAGAAATGAAAAGAGAAACTTGTAATAAAGTAAGAAAGAATGACTCATAGAATTCTCTATTTACATCCACAATATGATTCATCACTGTAATAAACTACATCAATTTTATCTCATTCCAAAACACAACTTCAAATGTCACATTAGTCTCCTACTCATCTTTAATACATAATAGAATAGGAGTACAACAATTACAGAAATGAAATATGATATTTATGAAAGTATTTTAATTGAAAACATCTATTTGTCAAACATTTTTTTTCTCCTAATTATTTCCTAGCTTAATTTCCTTTTTAATTAATTGTAAAATGATACTTAAGTTTATTACTTTTTAATATAATAATGTATGCAAAATGAAAATATGAGCACTAGCATGATCGGAATTGTGTTTATTATGAAAGAAAAATATTTGTATTTTTTCATTTGTTACCTGCATAACTACATCACATATCTAATAAGAATAACTATTAAAATATCTATAAAACCATAAAAATATCAATTTAAAAAAAATAATAATAATAAATAAATAAATAAAATTTAATTGTTTTCCTAGATCATTATCATAAGATTTCAATACTCGGATGTTATTTCTCTAGGTTCATTATATGGCCTATGATATCATATATCAACTTTAATTTAAAAAAAAAAAAAAAAACAACAACAACAACAATACAAAAAATTTGAAATTGAATGGAGACTTAACTCTTATAATATATCTTTTCCTTTCTCACAATCTGAACTATATAACCATTCTCACAATCTGAACTATATAACCATTGTGGATTAAATATGAGTTCTAAGCTAATCATTTCATTTTAAAACCCTAATGTTAAGAACCGAGTTAAATCACGTATTAAAAAAAAAAAAAAAAATCCCTTTCTTTCCGCTTGATTCTTATTCTAATTTTACTCTTATCTTATTACACCCTTATGATATAATTTCATATACTTTCCATAATGTTTCACATTTTGCATAGCATAACAACCCATATCCGAAAACAATGACATGCACCCAACTTAGATAACAAGAATTTGTTGTATCTGTTCCACCGATTATCAAATGAAATGTCATGTTTAGAAGTTCATGGGACGAGTCTATTTTAATTCTTTTTTCACACCCATGCATAATATATATATATATATATATTTTGTTCACAAATAAAATACTTTCAAACCTTGCAACCGAAATTTTGACAAACAAGAAATGAAAAATGAGGGAATGAAACCAAAAGAAACAAGAAACCCCATGAGAGTTAATCGATTACATATTCAATAACGATTACTCATAGATATGTTTTGAGCAAATTGAGTAAAGACATTAGCATTGATTGTTATAATAAAGTGCATTCTACGGAGCAAAGGTAATATTTGGGCTAGGAAGGAAAAAAGAAAAGAAAATAAAAGGTAATAATCTTTGAGCTAAGAGGAAAATAAAATAAAATACTTAGCAACCACCTAGAACTAGGCCATGCTAGGAAATTTATCAACAAATTGAAACTAAAATAGTGCCTTTTAAACTCACAAAAGTATATATCTTGAATACAAACAACGTTGAGTTGGAGTTGAGCTTATAAACCCAATGAAACCATTGAATAAGTATGAGGATATTAATTCAATTTCAAAATTTTATAAATAATGTTGAGCAGAGAGAGCTACATAGCTCTCAAATGACTAAAACGAAATGAATGAAATCAAAAGACCCTAATGAAGTCGACGATGTTAATGCTCACTTCATTTGAGTAAATGCATGGCATATACAACCATGCCATCTCATAAAATCCATAGCAAACCATATCTACCCTACCACCTTCAAAAGGTTCACAACTTTAAACAATAAACATTAACAAGTGATCACTTGTTATATTTTTTAATCGTTCCTATCATTAGATTTTGATACACATAATCAATTTTTTCCATAACATGTTGATACACATAATCAATTTTTTCCATAACATGTATATTCCACAAGGGAATATCACCTTATATTATACAACCTTTTAAATACTTTAAAACATAATATGAGTTATGTCAACTTTGTTACGCTAGGATTTTCCTTCATATTGTGCATCATACAATACTATTCATAATAGCATATAACTCATGTATTTCACTTGATACACCAATGAATTGTGCCTTGCATATTGTGAGAACGCAAAAATTTGATAATGGGCATATTTATATTAGGAAAAATGCAAGTGATAATTAATATTTATGCGATGACTCTTGTAAAATTTGATATATAAATACTTTGTCATCTTAGAATCCTCTGTATAATTGATTTCTTATATGTATTATTTCAATGTCAAACTAAAGGGAATATAATATATCACAGTACCAGTATGAAATAAATCTTGTGCGACAACTTATTGTCCTTTCAAATGCAACATATATCCATATATGTGAAGTAATTTTGCCTCATATACTATATAAATACTTATCAGCATAAATATCATGTCCATTAATTAAGATAGTGAATTGAACCATCAACTTTGATGTGTGATAAATGAAAATAAATGATATACTAGGGGATCACATTTATTATAGTTTATTTTTTAACACATGGATGTAGGCTCTGCAATACTTTGAAAGCCTTTTATGCAAATAGGAAATATATGAATCAAGAAATGGTACAATGGGTTATATGTCTTTGTTATGTAGATTTTTTTATACAGTATTGTTGCTAAGTAATAATAGATTATGGAGGTATCTTGTAAGATTTTATCATTGGAATGATAAACTAATTTAAAGGGAAAAATCATTATGAGTCTGTGTTATTCAATTATTACTTTTACTATTCATTTTTCCAGCAATATGTGTAATTGTTGCATGTTTAGAAATTTTCATTTTTGTGATTAAATAAGTACAAACCTGATTTATTTATTTAAGAGAAGCATCGGATAACAACCATCTAGGCATTTCGAAAAAATTGACAAGAAACACACTAATTCTAATATATCACTTCTCCAGAAATCATAGTAATTGCATCTTCAACTATAGTAACTTTGGAGTACTTATCCCATAAGGAACCTTAGAAAAAAGTGTAACTCCAAGCATAAGGGAGTCTATTCAGAAATCAGTGTTTATATTAGGAGACAGTCTTGGCATCTCCTTAGGGAATGCATAACTAAAATCTTGTAAGATAGAATAACTCTAAGGCTTAGGACCTTTATCCTTTGTTAATTCTAGAATATGATAGATATACAACCAACATCTCATTGTAAAGCATTTATTTATCTATAAGGTTGAGCCCTACCTAATGGAAATGGCTTTTTATAACACATCTTAGTATCTTTTGGATTAGCTATGTATTTTGACCATCTTTATTAGAGGCGTATTAAATCATCATTCAATCATCATCAAGTATTATATGTGCATTTAACAACAAATTATATCCATTTTTAACAACCAATGAGTACATCATAATCAAACACCTACCCATTATGAAATGATTACTAGTCAAAATTTATGGTACTTATATTCATAATCATGCCTCACATTAATTCACCACATATAAAAAAGAAAAAGAACAAATCATATGTGATGAACTTCTTCCAAACACTTTTAATATTTACGTACTTTAAGCATAAGGATATTTTCTATAATATTAAGTAAAATATGCCAATTAAAACAATATGAAAGAATTGTATTTCACTCATCACTAAGTTTACATATATTGAGTTTCCTTTCTAATATCATCAAATACACATATTCAAATCAGGCATCATATAAAAAATATGCATTAGAAGAATTTAGAGGTAATAAAATGCTCATGAGAACAAAAAATGTGCGATCGAAATAAACATTAAAAGAAGAAATATGATTCAAGATGATGATTTCAACCATAAATATAAATATTTTGTGAGAGAAAATAAGAAAACTATTTTTTATAATCATGATTTTGACTTATTTCCTTTTTGGTTTATTCAAATTCCAAGTATATGTACTCGTTGGATTCATAATTAAATTCTACTTCCAATGAATACTCATTATGCATATTTTTGATAGACCAACAATGAGATAAACTATGAATAAATGCAAAAAAAAAACATATTCCATGGATGCATAATTTAATTCTTCATCCAATGAGTGCCTAGAATTGAAATTTGAGTAAGACTATAAGGCGTTAAGCCAAAAATATGATTCAAAAAAATATCTTTCCCCCTTTTTCTCTTTGAAAATTCATAGTTGTTATTTTACTATTTTAACTAGGTAACATTTTGTGGGTGAAATTTCGCAAATCGGCTATTTTTTTTTACATTTATGAAAAAATATTCAATAATTTGGTTACATTTTTGCCTATTTTATACATATATTGAATATTCATCTACATTCTATATATGTGAATTTTCAAACTAGGATAGTCACCTACAATACTATATATAGGAAAATATCTAAATCCTTAAAAAATGCCTTGATTTTAACTATTATTTTGTAATGGACTACATTTACGAGATATGGTATTATCACTTTGAATCCTTACATAGTGATGCAAGAGCATCATTTAAATTTTATTTCCCTATGTGCATTAGCATCTAGAGTTTTCTAGATTGATCTATGTAGGAAAAAGGTTGTTTCCTTCATATATCATGTAATGTAACTAGTGTACTAAGCATATAGTTTGAGGAGTTGAGTAGTTTTAGAGAGGGACATAGATATTTAAGGGATTGCAATTAATATTTTCTAGGAATAGAGGACACAGAGCATTATTTCATTTTCACGTAATTCCTCATTATTTATATAAATATGATTGTTATGGATTGAAAGGGAATGTAGAACTGATAAAAGAAAAAGAAAAAGAAAAAGAAAAATGTTTTTAATTGACTGTGAGTTTGGGTTTGCATCATTTTGATACCAAAGTGGTCAAAAGGCTTCATCTCACTTGTCCCCTTATTTGGCTTGATTTTCAAGAAGAATTGAACTAAGAAAAAGTATTGAGAAAATCTTTTGTCAAGCTAAATTGAGTGGTCTTTTTAGCATTTTTTCAATGCACATAATATTGTAGTAAGGCACATACATTTGTGTCTAAGAATTCTTTCGGAAAGAGAACATCTATTAATATTTTACAAGAGAGATATGGGATTTGATCTTGTACTCATCTATGCTTATTTTCTCTTGTACTCATTTACAGTTAGAAACCAAGAAGGCTGAGGAAACCTCTTTAAAGAACCAAAAACATAATGAATTTGTATTACAATTTCAGGAGGTGGAAGGGAAGGAGTTCATGAATTCATATTGTGGTTTCAACAAGATGAAGAGAAGGTTATTCATGTTTCTCTACATGAAAAAATTATAAAGATAACAATGTCATTGTTTCCATGAGGATAATATTACTCATGTAGTCATGTGGAAGATTTCCAGTGGTAAGCTAAAAGAGTTGAAAAACTAGGATTCATGACACACTATAAATTCAATTTGTTGAAAAAGCCAAGTGTGAAATGAAATGGCATTTTTATATTGAGGTTTTACGGCATGGAAAGGATATATATTTGCAGTACTTAGTATAACATAGAAAAGAAGAATTCACTACTTGATTTTAGCATTAGGAATCACACCTTTTAGTATCATTTGGGTTGCAGAAGACATTAACCACCCTCCATAGAATGATTCATATCCAAGGCACTTAGATCTTTACTCCATTTGTTGTTTTCTGAAATAGAAAAACTTGTGTTTATTGAGTGAATGCACCTAAAATCGGATATTTCATGGGTGTTCCGATAAATGATCTTGTCATTCCTTAAAAGAAATTGAACCAAGTTGCAAGAATTTATAGGGTTGAGTTTACATTTGTTGTGTAACCAGCTCCAAAAAGAGAAGAAAAGAGATATCAACGCCTTAGAAATGAGCCACTTCGAGGGGGCAACCTCCAATACATTACATAAATGAACAATTCTTGGATGATACAATTTACAAAACCTCCTTTCTATATATAGGAGTCCATGGGGCCATAATGTAATCCTAGTGGCCACAATGTAATCCTAGCCGACCTAACAATAATAATTTAAGGGCACAATAATAACAAAATGGGGGTTACAAGGGTACAATAATAACAATAAGGGGTTTACACTAACAATAACAAGGGGCTATACTAGTGATATAGGGACCTAACATGCCCCTCTCCTTCAAAAAAGTGTTGTCCTCAACACTTGAGTAGCTCCGGGTGCTTCTGTATAAAATTCTCATCCTTCCATGTAGAATCTTCAGTGGGTAAGTTCTTCCACTTGATGAGATACTCTGAAATTGATCGATTCCGTAGTTGTCGAGTTCTTTTTTCCATGACTGCTTCAAGTTCCAATATGATTTTCCCTTCCCCATCAAGTTCTGGCAATACTGTTTGAACTGGAAGATTTTCACCTATAACCTTCTTTAAGCATGAAACATGGAAAACTGGATGTACTCGCGAAGAAGCAGGAAGCTCCAATTTGTATGCCATAGCACCAATCTTTTGCAACACCTTGTAAGGACCATAGTACTTTGGCGATAATTTATTATCCTTCTTTGCTTGCTTGAGGGACATTTGTTTGTATGGTTGTAGCCGTAAAAATATCCAATCTCCTACATCAAAACTTCTCTCGCTACGATGTTGATCTGCCTGTTGTTTCATTCGATTTTGGGCCAAATTCAGGTTATCCTTTAAGAGTTGGAGAACTTCTTGGTGATGCTCGATGTGATCTTCCACTGCTTGAACCTTCGAATTTTCCCTTAAAGATGATGTGATGGATGGTGGATGATATCCATAAAGTGCCATAAATGGGGTCATTTTTGCTCCAGTATGGAAGGAAGTGTTATACCACCATTCAGCAAGAGGTAACCACTTGACCCATTGTGTTTGTTTATCAGATACAAAACAACGAAGATATCCTTCCAAACATTTGTTTACTATCTCAGTTTGACCATCAGATTGAGGATGATAAGATGAGCTATGAGCTAATTGAGTACCCAAACAAGAAAATAACTCCGTCCAAAAATTTCCAGTAAAAATGGGATCTCTGTCGCTCACAATAACCCCTGGGTTTCCATGTAGCTTTTGAATTGTGTCCATAAATGTAGTAGCAACTGTACTTGCTTTAAATGGATGAGATAATGCACAAAAGTGTGCATACTTGGTAAGTCTATCAACTACCACCATGATGACACTCTTTCCTTCGGACTTAGGTAAACCCGTGATAAAATCCATTGAAATCTCCTCCCAACGTTGACTTGGAATGGATAAAGGTTGTAGAAGTCCTGGGGTCTTAATTGTTTCCACTTTATTCTGCTGGCAAACCAAATATTCCGCCACAAACTTTCGAATATCAGATTTAAGGCCATCCCAAAAAAATTCTTTCTTCACCCTATGGTAAGTTTTTAAAAATCCTGAGTGTCCTCCTAAAGGAGAAGTGTGCAATTCCAGAAGAATATTTTGTTTTAGTTGGGAATTCTTACAAAGATATAAGTGATCTTTGTACCACAAGGAATCATTTTTCCAACTAAATGTATCAGATGTACTAGGATCTTGCTGCAACTTTTGAATGAGTGTCCATACATCTTTGTCCTTCTTCCATTCATCTCTTGCTTCGCTTATCCAATCTGGTTGGATAATAGAAATGGCACAAAGCAATGCTTCCACCTCTTCATTCTTTCTTGAGAGTGCATCTGCAACAACATTAAGCTTTCCTTTTTTGTAGATTATTTCAAAGTCATAACCCAACATCTTTGTGACCCATTTTTGTTATTCTTCTGACGATAGTCTTTGTTCAAAAAAGTGTTTAAGACTATCATGATCAGTTTTTACCTTGAAGTGTCTTCCCATTAGGTAAGTTCGCCATTTCTTTAGTGCATGTAGTATTGCTAACATTTCCTTCTCATAAATAGGTTTCTGTAAATACTTTCCTTTGATTGGACGACTTTCAAAAGCAATGGGTCTTCCTTCCTGCATTAAAACTGAACCAATTCCATTTCCTGAGGCATCACATTCCACAATAAAGGTTTTTGTGAAGTCTGGTGTAGCTAAGACCGGTGCTAGGCACATTGCCTCTTTAAGACGTTCAAAGGCCTTAGTTGCTTCAGGAGTCCATGAAAATGCATCTTTCTTCAACAATGTTGTTAGAGGTGCTGCTATTCTCCCATAATTCTTAACAAACTTGCGATAATACCCTGTTAACCCGAGAAATCCTCGCAACTGCTTTATGGTTGTGGGGACTTTCCATTCCTTAATGGCTTAATTTTGTTAGGGTCTACTTTAACACCCTCGTGAGATACAATATGACCCAGATATTCCACCTCTTGTACTCCAAAGAAACATTTGGATGTTTTTGCATATAATTGTTTCTCCTGCAATAGTTTGAGCACCCTGTCAACATGTTCAACATGATCCTTCCAAGACCTGCTGTAGATTAGTATATCATCAAAAATACTAGCACAAATTTTCTAAGGAAGGGTTTGAAAATGGAATTCATCAACCCTTGAAATGTAGAAGGTGCATTGGTAAGGACAAAAGGCATGACCAAAAATTCATAATGACCCTCATGAGTTCGAAATGCTGTTTTTGGAATATCTTCAGTCTTCATTCTAATTTGATGATATCCTGAACGAAGATCCAACTTGGTAAAATAAATTGCTCCATGTAATTCATCCAACAATTCATCAATCACAGGAATGGGAAATTTGTCTTTAATGGTGAGCTTATTGAGCTCCCTATAATCCGGACACATTCACCATGATCCATCCTTCTTGTGTACCAATACTACAGGAGCAGAGAAAGAACTTTGACCGGGTTGAATTATACCCGCCTCTAACATTTCTGCAATCATACGTTCAATTTCGCTCTTTTGGAAGTAAGGATATCTATAAGGCCTGATGTTTGGAGGAACACTTCCTGGAATCAAATGAATAGCATGATCATGATCACGAATAGGTGGGAGTCCTTTGGGAGTTTCAACACCTTGGAATGATTGTCCAAGACTTTTTGGAGATATGCAGAAATAGATGATTTTGATGTTGGAACTTCTAGTGAGCATAATTGTGCAATTACGCCTCGTTGTTCTTTCTTTAGAAGCTTTTTCATGACACTAGAGCTTATTATCTTTCCCGGCTTCCCTGCAATACCCCGTAATTCGACTTCCTTTCCTTCTGAAAAAAATTTCAAGAAAAGTTCTTGAAAATTAAAAGCTACCGTCCCCAAAGATTGTAACCATTGTACTCCTAGTACAACATCAACACCTCCCATAGGAATGGAAAGCATTGGAATAGTAAATAAATATTCCCCCATGGTTAGCTTGATATTATGGCATTTTCCACAGCAATTTATAGTTCCTCCATTTGCCACCATCACTTGACATTCTGGTGCTGGGTATAGGAAACAATTTAATTCCTTGGCTACCTTATAATGAATAAAATTATGGGTGCTACCCGAATCAATCAACACTATTACCCTTTTCTTCTTTATATGTCCTTCTATCTTGAGAGTTTGAGGAGTGGTAATTCCTGCCAGTGCATTACACGATATGGTCGGATTCATTTCTTCTTCTTCTAGGGGTGGTTCTTGGTGTATATCCTCTTCTTGTTCATTTTCTTCTTCTTCACAATCTATGTAAAATAATTTCTTCTCAGCACACTTATGACCTTTAGTGTATTTGCTATCACAACTGTAGCAAAGCCCTTTTGCTCTTTTTTCTTCCAATTGTTGTGGTGTCAACTTTGTAGGTTGTGGAAATCTAGGCGTAGCAACACTTCCTTCTTTATAGAATTGAGTGGTAGGCTTCCTTGTCGCCATAATTTTACATTCAACTTTTCTTGCCAACCCGAATGCCTTCTCCAATGAATCAGGTTCCAAAACGGGAACTTCATGTTGGATGTTATCCTTTAAAGTGCCTAGGAAGAGATCAATCCTGTGTTCCTCTGTAAGATCAGTTACCCTTATATTCAATTTTTGGAAGTCCTCAATGTGCTGCCCCACTAAACCCTTTTGTTTGAGATTTATCAATTGGGTAAAGAAAGTGTTTCTCTTTGTATCCTCATAATGTGCTATCATTTCCTCCGTAAAAATTGACCAAGTGACAATTTTTTTACGGGAGCAAAGCCATTGATACCATACAAATGTATTTTGTTCTAAATGTAAAGTTGCAATGCGTACCTTTTGTGTGTTTTGTACGTTATGGAGATCAAAATATTGCTCCATCCGTAGTATCCATGTTACAGGATCCTTTCCATCAAACTTCCTCATATCCATCTTTGGAATATGGTGGTTCTTCCCGCCAACATTAGAGTTTATGAAATCACGATTAACATTTATTTCGTTCTCATCATGAGGTTCTTCTACTATCTTTTCACCATTAGGAAACATTTCTTGTATCAACTTTGTCAAACCTTCGATGTCTGCTTTTAGATCATTCTTCATGTTTTCCATGTTGTATTTCATTTCATCCATCTTAGCTTCCACGCCTTTCTTCAAAACTTCCATTTCATTTTTTGTTGCTCTTTGCGAGAGTGAAATTTGTTGCACTTGCTCTTGTAATTTTGATAGATCATGTTGCAATTCTTCATTTTCATGAGTCATAGTAGAGCCTTCTGAAGGCTTAATGGGTGTTGAATTCTTTTTAGGGGCCATTTTAGAATCCAATATTGATATCTATTCTACAAGATGCCCTTGGAATCAATTCAACTTGATTCTTCAAACAAGACTTATGCAATTCGGAAAAAAAAAATACACACCTTTTACTAGCTTTGAAGAGCTCGATATTGAAATTGAATTATCTCTGTAATTGAAAATCTTCGATATCTGAAATTCAGCCCTGTAGTAGCCCTCTCAAGCTTCTTTCAAATGCGACAGGTCTGACCTGATTTGGATTCTCTAAGACAAAGTTGTGTCCAATCTCCCACAATGACTTAATTCTGGACTGGTTCAGTAGAGCGAACTTGTACGACTTGCCACGTGTCACTGTTTTGTCCTTTGTCTCTGAAATTGATAGCCAAGAAACTACAGGCCGTTTACTTGCGACCACTTTTGACGACACTCCAATCCAATCTCCAGAGAGAGAGTTATTGAACTTTTCCCACGATCACCTCTTTGAGATGAAATTCAGGAGCCTGAAAAAGCACTACCTTCCACAGATCATATCTTCAAACATATTTCGAACCAAGCTCTGAAATTTTTTGAAAAATTTCCTCAGGATTTCAGCTTCGCACCATATGAATTTCAGATTTGGAACCTTCGTAGAAAAAAATGTATAGCGCAAATGCTACGATGACCTGTTTGGAGCAGCGAAACCCTAGAATCCAAAGTTTCCGATACTAAAATGTTGGGGTAACCGTACTCCAAAAGAGAAGAAAAGAGATATCAATGCCTTAGAAATAAGCCACTTCGAGGGGGCAACCTCCAATACATTACATGAATGAAAAATTCTTGGATGATACAAATTACAAAACCTCCTTTCTATATATATGAGTCCATTGGGCCATAATGTAATCCTAGTGTGGCCACAATTTAATCCTATCCGACCCAACAATAATAATTTAAGGACACAATAATAACAAAATGGGGGTTACAAGGGTACAATAATAACAATAAGGGGTTTACACTAACAATAATAAGGGGCTATACTAGTGATATAGGGACCTAACAACATTTGATCAATTGTTGTTGATGCATATTCGTTTAGCTTCACGAATGAAGTTTCACACAGCTAGGTTGAGGTTCTTGGAGATCATGAAATTCATCATCAACCCCATGTATCCCATCCCAGATCCCACTCGTTTTCAAGAAACAATCACTGGTTTATGCATGAAGTTGTAGCTTCATTAGAGCTCATGCCTTGTATGATTTATTTCTAAGGAGATATAAGAATACCAAGTAGAAAATGTTAACTAGATGAGCATGACATATTTAATGGACAATGATATTATAATTATTGGCGTGTGTACATGTCAGTACATAAATACATTTTTTATGATCAAGTGAAAGACAGTCTATAGAGCATTTCCAACGAGAAGGATGTCACGAGCCAATTAAAAGACATATAAAATTATTCATTGAAGATATACCTATTATAATAGTTGTCTTAATATTTTGACATATATATAAATTTCATGTTAAATAGATTCAATGAAGAAGGAAAGTACAATTTGTTGTGTTTGTAATAATGTGATTTTGAATTATTAGATCACTAAGAAAAAATAAAAAGTATAAATGTAAGAAATTATAAGATAAGTGGAGTTTTATTTCTATGTAAAGATTCTAGTCATTATTAAAGTGAGAAGGTATTTTGAGTAAATTTATCAAAGTGATAGTTATGTTGTTGAAGGGTCAAGGTAAAAGGTCTTTTTCAAAATTTGGTAAAATGGTGCAAGGTCATTTTAAAGTGTGTAAAATGGTCACAAGAAAATTGAAGTCATCAAACATATAAAAGTTCAACATTTATATGGAAGTCCTCTTGCAAGTCAAGGTAGAAATAGAAGGCATGGATTCAATGCTTAAGTCAAATTAAGACACAATTGGAAACAAAATCAAGAATTTAAAAAGCCATTTTGTGTCAATGAAATTCATTCAAAGTATAAAAATATTCCCTAGCCAAATAATAAGTTATTGATATGTAATAGGGTACATGATCAGCGTTACTTAAAAACTAAGGTTTAAATTTACTGTCAAGAGTTAAAGTTAGTCATAACCATTTGACATGTCAAGTCACTAAATAGATGCCAAATGTAAAGAGTCTTGTTGAGTCAGTTTTGGAATCATGGTAAAGCAAAAGTTAAGAGTTCTTTTTGGACCTTAATCAACTTCAATAAAAAACATATCCATGAAGAATTTATGAGGTGTAAGTGAAATACATGAAGGAATAGACTCCAGGAATGAAGTAGAATGAGGAAGATGCTGACTCCATGATAGAAGCAGAAGGAAGAGAAAAGTGAAACAAGAGAGAAGACTTTGGTGGAAAGAAGAAGCCCTCAAGCTAATGAAGCTTGAAAAGAGAATAATAAAGACTAGTTAAAGCTTAGCATGAAGGTCTAAGGACAATAAGGGTCAAAAAAGGTGCCAACAAACCAAGTTTAGAGGAAAAATTAGGTGAGGATTTGTGTTAGTAGGTTGAAATATACTTGCTATGGGAGAGAGGCAAATAGCATATTGAAGCTAAGAAATTGAAGGGATTGATATAAGTCACTTGCAACAGATAAGTGAAAAAATAGTTGAAGAAAGAGGAGAAAAAGTGGCATATAAGAAAATTGCAAGGATGGCACTTAAGATAACATGAATTAGAAGAGGTTAAAGAAGGTAACCAACAACAGAGGCATTGATGACAAAGATGAAGAACATACAAGAAATTTTGAAAATCATAAATACATATCAAAGAAGAAGGGTTGAAGCAACTTACATAAGCGATGAAAAAAAACCATAAGAATATATGGCAATAAAAGAAGAGCATGAAAGTGTAGAAGAAAAGGACATAAAGACAATCATGAAGGTAAGCTCTAAACTTCAGTTAGAAGTTCCTATGTATAAAGGAAGTCTTAATGTATAATAATTGATTGATTGGATTGCAACCATGGATAATTTATCTAGCATATGAGGAGGTAGAAAATAACAAGGTTTTGTTTGTTGTTACATGTTTGAAAGGACATGTCTTATTATGGTGGGATAACATTCAAAACGAAAGAAGAAAGAAAGGAAAGAAAAATATCACATCATGGGATAAAATGGTATCCAAGTTGAAGTCCAAATTCGTGCCAACCAATTACTCTACATAGTTGTTCAAGAGAGACTTCAAAATTTGAGGTAGATGGAAATGAGTGTGAAAGGTTATACACATTTTTTTACAAGTTGACTATGAAAGGAAAGTCACGTAGAAGCAAGATGTATATAAGGTAGCAAGGTATATAAATGATCTAATTTTAGCATTGATGATGAGATTTATTTATCATCTCCACAAATAGAGGACGAAGCTTCTAAACTTGCAATTAAACTAGAATAAAAGTTATCTACAAAATAAACTTAGTATCGAGAAGAAAGTAACATTATTTGAGAAGTAAGAGGCAACAAGATGATAATATATCAACTCAAGGTTGTGAAAGAACAAAATAAATTCCTCCAAGTCAAAGTTAAAGTCCAAGGTAAGGTCATTCATATAAAAGAATACATCACATTCAAAAGGTGAATATTTTTAAGGCAAGTGCTTTAGATGCAATGAATATGGTCATAAATAATATGAATGTCCATATTTTCTACATGGAGATCATACTAATCAGATTGTCCAAGTTAATAATGGACAAAGTCTACGATCATCATTGTTGATGGAAAAGACACTTCTTAAACCATGTAAGGAGACCATAGAAAAAATATAGAGAAAATATTTGTTTAGAACTACTTTAAAGTAAAAAAGGTAGTGTTGAAAGATAATTATCAATGGTGGTAATCCAAATAAATTAGCACCTTTTGAAATGGTTGAGAAATTGGATTGAAAAAGTTTTTTCATCCTACACCTTATAATGGGTCATGGTTATGGTACAATGAACATTAGATTTTGGTGAATTTACAATGTAGAATAGATTTTATGATAAGCAACTACCATGATGAAGTACTTTGTGATGTAATACATAAGGATGCTTGTCATGTTTTGTTGGGTAGACCATGGAAATTTGATAAAATAATTTATTTTGGGGAGACAAATACATATACCATTGAAAACGATGGAGAGAAATAATCATTACTACCATTTAAGGATGTAGGTGCACTAGTATAGATTAATAATCAAGTGTTAATGATGAGTTACAAGGTGTTTTTGAAATACTCTGCTAACTTAGTTAATGATTGATGAAAATTTTTAAAAGATAAGCACCCTGAATATACATTGTTTGTAAAGAGTGTACACATGCATATTGAAAGATGCGGATAACTTTCTAAATGCTCATTTGATGATTAATTGATAAGAAATATTGATTCAACCCTTCCACCCCCAACCCTCTCTGTACTTCTACTAAATGGGAATGTTACCTTGGGGTTTATAGCCTTTTTATCTATACAACCAAATATTAAGAACAAGTAGATTCATAATGACACAGTTGTGATCTCATTAAGAGCTATGGAACTTTGGTTCTTGATCTAAGGAACTTACCCTGTAAATTCTTGCAAAGAAATGAATTCTTGAAATATGAATTGTTTTTCGAATATATATATATATATATATATATATATATATATATATATATATATATATATATATATATATATATATATATATATATATATATATATATATATATATATATATATATATAATCACCTTAGATAGTAAAGAGTAAATGAATAAAGTAATATTGCAAAAACTTAGAAATGAGAAAAACCTTCAAAACATGTTGCAAATAACTTAAATTGAACAACATTATAAAACGATAAACATAATGCTTTAGTAGGGAAAAAAAGAGAGAAAACAATCAACAAAAAGATTTTATTAAAGACCAATCAAGTTACAAAATAAACAATCCTTAAAATCCCTGCGACGATGAGAAACAAAGAATAAATTTAAATGCCAAATATGTAATGAAAAACACACAGAGCCAACCAAATGTCAAAAGGAAAATACAAAATAACAAAACCTATTCTAGATCATTTCAATCTATGTTAAACATCATCAAACTCTATAAAAATCATACTAATAAACATTGAACCAAGTCAAAAACTTCTAAAAATTGTGAACATATTTCAAAGTAAATAAATAACTTCTAGATCATTTCAAGCTAGGCTAAACATCATCAAACTCTATAAAATCCATACTAATAAACATTGAACCATGTCAAAAAATTCTAAAAATTGTGAACATATTTCAAAGTAAATAAATAACTTTGAAGAACACTAGAGGTAAATGCTACTCAATCGTTTTTTGCCACATTTAAAAATATCCTTGATGTTAGCAAGAAATTTTAGTTCTATAGAAACTCATAATGTAACTGAATATAAATTATAAACTCACTTTTGGAACTTGGTTGTATCTTCACATATATTTGTCTCCTCTTCTATTCACGGCTTCTCACCTTTTTATCTTTGAAGAAAATAGTTCGATAGTTTAATTACATTTAATTTTACGATGAACAAAGTAAAAAATGTTTCAAGGAAAAATGTCATGAATGAATTATTTTATATTTCACTAATAATATGTGGGGTCCAAATAGATTCTATCAGAAATCTATTAAAAATGTATTTCAACCTTTGAACTCCCATAATAAATGTAATAAATTATTGTATATATGGTAGAAACATAAATGATTGAATGTATCATCATCATAATCATAAGTCACCATCAAACTTGTGCCTTTTGTAATCAAAATAGGTACATAATATCTTTAGTCACCAAAAATAAATACATATATTATGGTATAAAAAATAATGCTTCAAATTTCCATAAAATAAACAACATTAATAATGTATAGTCATAACATCTCAAAATGCATAGTCATAACATCTCAAAATGCATAGTCATAGTAGATGATTCAAAAATTTGGTTCTCAATGGGATTCTTTTCTTTGTGTTCTAGGTAGATAGGAAGAGTTTTTTTTCAATTCTAAGGTGAGAGTAGGAAAAATAACTAGTAAAAAAAAACAACATAATAGAAAAAGGCGTGATACGAGCATTTTTAGGATTGTTAGGCCAATGAACAATGTTAGAAGGAGGTTGCAAAAGTTTTTTATCCAATCCATCTTTCACGGGATATTGCGGAGGCTCTAGAATGTCCATCATATTGAGATGTGGTTGTAATGGTTCATTAGGTTGAGTAAAGGGTGGAGGTAAGGTAGGCTGCCTTCCTAGGTAAATGTAGCTTGTTTGTATGTGATGGTTCAATTTTTCAGATTTGGAGTCAAAATGCATGGAGAAACTTGTCCTTTTTTTTCCTCCCTTCTTTCAAAACTATGTTTGGTCTTCTTCCTCCACCTCTCCAATTTCCTCTGTTTCCCATATTGAAAAAGATCATCTATACAATGTATAAAATACATTAATTTATTGTAGTGAAATACTAGATATAGTGTAAAATACAAAATTTTCAAAAAAATATGTTGAATATACTTAACAATGTCCCAATTCTAGCATATAATTCTAAACATATAATAGGGAAATGAAAAGAGAGACTTTTAGTAAAGTAGGAAAGAATGGCTCATGTAATTCTCTATTTACATCCACAATGTGATTCATCGCTATAATAAACTACATCAATTTTATCTCATTCCAAAACACAATTTCAAATGTCACATTAGTCTCCTATTCATCTTTAATACATAAAGGATAGGAGTACAACAATTACGGAAATGAAATATGATATTTATGAAAGCATTTTAATTGAAAACATCTATTTGTCAAACATTTTTTTCCTCCTAATTATTTCCTAGCTTAATTTTCTTTTTAATTAAATATTTGTAAAACAACACATTGTATAAATGATCTTTTTAATATAATAATGTATGAAAAATGACAATATAAGCACTAGCATGCCCAGAATTGTATTTATTATGAAAGAAAAATATTTGTATTTTTTCATTTGTTACCAACATAACTACATTGTTACATTTTTATTTTTTTCCAAATCATTATCATAAGATTTCAATACTTAGACGTTATTTCTATGTGTTTATTATATAGCCTATGATATCATATGCCAACTTTAATTTAATAAAAATCTATACAAAATATTTGAAATTGAATGGAAACTTAACTCTTATAATACATCTTTTCCTTTCTCACAATCTGACCTATCCAAAAAAAATTGGATTAAATATGGGTTCTATAAATATGGCTAGCTAATCGTTTCATTTTAAAACACTAATGTTAAGAACCGAGTTAAATCGTGAAAACCAAAAAAAAAAAAATCCCTTTCTTTCTGGTTGATTCTTATTCGGATTTTACTCTTATTACACACTTCTTATTACACCCTTATGATATAATTTCATATACTTTCCATAATGTTTCATCTATAGCAAACACGCAACCTTTAACGCATAACGTAGTAAATAGCAATTCCAGTAGGCCAGACTTAGCTACTTCATTATGTTAAGACATGTATTAGACATGCAATTAACATGTAACATTTTTTTTGCGGACAGGTGCCAGATGCATGTCCGAGTCTCCGACAGTGTTGTGAGTCGTGACATGTCAAACATAAACACATAAAGAAGGTTATAATTTTACTAATGTGAAATCTGTAATGAGATTTCGCCATGTTTGGTTCTGTTTGCAGAATGTAGAGATCATCGGCTCGATGGGTTATGATCCATGCCATAGCTCTCGCATGGCTGTGGTTAACCATTTCTACTGTTACGCGCGCTTCCCATATGATGCATATGGTTAACACACCCAGCACAAAATTTGAACAGTGGTTTCGCACAACCTACCATTAAACAAACCTTTCTATTTTGAGGGATTCTGGAATGGAATATGTTTGGTTTGGCAAGGCTGAGCGGTGAATGAGCATGGAGGATTGTAGATGGTAGGAAGAGGAGTCTGGAGTAGTACGAGGAGGAGCGTGGAAAGCGACATCGGTAACTCAATGAAGTCGAGCAGCAAGAGGAGGGTTAGCAAAGGCCCAAGGAAGGGTACAGAGAAGGATGAAGAATCTAAAGAAAGCGAAGAGTTGGATGTGCTCGCTAAAACATTCAAGTTCCTAGAAAAGGCCAAGAAAATGCAACAACAACCAGAATGCCTCAGACATTTAAGTATTTGTCATCTTAAAAATGTTTGATATGACACTGTTCTATAACAAGAAGATACAAGGACATCATAATTAAAAAGGTTTGAATTTTAATTTATTTTGTACAAAATTTTGATTGATAATTTTTATTCTAGTAACTATGTGATGGTAACCTGGAAATAAAATTGCAAAGGCAACATCTGATGCTACCTTGGGAAAATAATGTAGAAAATTGCAAAGGAAAGAATGTAATTGCTAGATGTTAAAATAAATAATTACTTCCTCATGCAGAAGTTAGACAAATAGTTAAGTGGAGTTAGTTGAGCTGAGTTACAGTTAGATTTGGTGAGAGAGTTAGACAGTGAGTTAAGAAAGTTGATTAAGTTCAGTTATGAGTGACAGTGTGTGCATGTTAATTAGATTAAATACCCTTCACGGGTTCATTGTTTTTAAGAGAGTTTTATGATTCAAAGTTTTATGATTAATTGAAGAGCAGAAGCTCATTGTTCATGTGTGAAATATTCGTGTTATTTGTGTGATTGAATCCTCTGCCTCACCAACAGATTGGTATCAGAGCTGAGGAAGGATCAGAGATCCGTGGGTGAGCAAAGCCAATAAAAAGGCCAAAAGCAAAAGGCCGTAAAAAAAAAAAAATTACACAAAATTTTTTTTTTTACCCGCAGTCTGCACGTCTTTAGTGCAGAACCTGCGGAGATCCACAAGGAGGGTCCACAACTGCTCCCAGCATCAACTGCATACTCTCGGCAAACTTACGATTTTTCTGAAAATTGGGTTTAAAACGCAGTTTTACCTTCAACGGGGTGCGGAACCCATCCGGTTTAAAACGCAGTTTCCCTTTATCGGGGGTGCGGAACCCAATTCAATACAAAAAAAATCAACGAGCGGCGGCACTGCACAAGCAGAAAAAACCGGCCCGTGTGTTTTTTCAAAAGGTACATCCAGTCTTTTCAAAAGATACATCCGTTAAATTGATTGAAAATCACGTGGTTCCCTTTCTTTTGGTTTGTTTTGGGAAATCCACAAACCAATACGTGGATGTGGATGAGCTTTTTTATTTATTAAAAGGTTCAATATAATTGGCATGCGAGGGCTTTAATCACCAGCATATGTTTTAGATTTTTTTATATAAAGTTTTTTATAAGATTCTTTATATAAATAAAACAAAAATCAAAGGTTTTTTTTTTTATAAATTTTTTTATAAACTTTTATAAAAATAAGGGAATTTTTTTTTTAAACCTAGGGTTTGGGTTTTATTGAGAGATTTTATTAAAAAAAAAAAAAAAAAAGTTAGCAAAGCCTTTACAAAAAGAAGGAAAATTTAGGGTTTTGTCAGAGAAAGAGATTGATTTTTTTTAAGGCAAGATGGCCACATCAAGTTTTCAGCCACAACTTCCTTCTTTCAATGGGAAAGATTACGATATGTGGGCTATTAAAATGGAGACTATGCTAAAAGCGCATGATGTATGGGATCATGTCAAGTATGGGTTTGCAGAACCCCATGATGATGCATAAGAATGCGCCCTCAGTAATGCAGAGAGGGAACAATGGAAGAAAGATAAGCGGAAGAATGCGCAAGCATTGCTACTTATCCAGCAGGGAGTCGATCGAGCCGTGTTCCAGAAGATCATGATAACCTCGTCAGCAAAGGAGGCATGGGACACCTTGGCAACAAGCTATCAAGGTATGGCGAAAGTTAACATTGTTAAACTGCAAAACACCATGAGAGACTTTGAAAGTCTGCAGATGAAGGAGACAGAGGAAATTGATTCCTTCATGAATAGGGTCATGTCTGTCGTCAATCAGTTAAAAATATATGAAGAAGATTGCAGATCAAGGCAATCAGAGAGCTAATGTTAGTACAGAAAACATTGACTCTATGTTTCTAGCATGCAACACCATGCATGCACCGTCTGATAAGGTCTGGCTATTAGACAGTGGTTGCAGTAACCACATGACAGGAAACAAGGATTTGGTTGCTAATTTGGATGTCACAGTCCAAACAGAGGTCAAGTTGGGGACTGACAAGACTGTGGCTGTAGATGGAAAATGAGTGGTCAACATTGTGACCAAGCAGGGGGAGCCAAAGACCATATCAGAGGTATACTATGTCCCTGGACTCAAACAAAATTTGATTAGTGTTAGCCAAATGATGCAGAAAGGATACAAATTTATCTTTCAGGGGCAGCAATGTGTTATTTACGACAAATCCCCAAGCAAGCAGCTGATTGCAAAGGTGCAGATGACGAGGAATAGACTCTTTCCTCTCATTATGAACTACAATGATCAGGTTAGTTCTTTTGCAACTGCATGTTCTGATGCATACTGGTTATGGCACTTTCGGTTTGGACACTTGCATTTTTCCGGTTTAAAATTATTGCAGCAGAAACAGATGGTGAGAGGTCTACCTCCCATCAAAGAACCTGCTAGCACGTGTGAGTGTTGCATCTTAGGCAAGCAACACCGTGAAAGTTTTCCGAAAGGAGTTTCTTACAGAGAAAAGAAACCACTTGAATTGGTGCATACCGACTTGTGTGGACCTATGAGGACACAGTCGATTGGTGGAAGCTGTTACTTCCTCACCTTTATTGATGATTACAGTAGGAAGACTTGGGTTTACTTTTTGAAGCAGAAGTCTGAAACTTTTGCAAAGTTCAAAGAGTTCAAAGCTTTAGTGGAGAACCAAAGTGATCAACAGATCAAGGTATTGAGATCGGATCGTGGTGGAGAATACGATTCGAAGGCATTTCATGAGTATTGCAAACAACATGGAATTAGAAGACAGTTTACGACCAGATACACACCACAATAGAATGGTGTAGCAGAGAGGAAGAATCGAACAATCATGAACATGACAAGGAGCATGTTAAAATCAAGACACTTGTCTAATGAGTATTGGGCAGAAACAGTTGCATGTGCTGTTTATGTGATAAACAGATCTCCTACAAAGAGCGTGATGAACAGAGTTCCAGAAGCAGCATGGTCAGGTATGTCTTGCAGTGTATCTCATTTCAGAGTCTTTGGATGTGTAGCCTATGCACATGTGCCTAAGAAAATAAGAGGCAAATTATATGATCAAAGTGAAAAATGTATATTTACTGGTTATAGTGAGCAGTCAAAAGCTTACAAACTGTATAACCCTGTCACAAAGAAGACAATCATTAGCAGAGATGTTGTGTTCAAAGAACAAGAGTCATGGAATGGGACTGTAGACACACTAACCAATGCTCAAACACCATTGATGGAGGAGGATCTTGTCGAAGAAGAGGAGCAGCAAGAACCAAGAGAGCAGACACCAAATAGATTCACACCAGCAAGGACTCCCAGATTTTCAGAGCAGCATGGATCTTCAAGAAGATCCACAGATTAGAGTTCTCCAAGCAGCGACTCAGGTAAGAAAAAGATGAGAAGTTTGAAGGATATTTATGATGATTTGGATGTTAGCTCAAATTTTGCATTGTTGGCATTCCAACCTTCTTCGTTTGAAGAAGCAATCAGAGATGAAAATTGGGTGCAAGCCATGGATGAAGAGATGAATTCAATTGAAAATAATGATACATGCGATTTGGTTGATTTACCAAAAGATAAAAATCTCATTGGCGTGAAGTGGGTATACAAGACCAAAGTGAATGAGAAAGGTGAGATTGACAGATTTAAAGCAAGACTTGTAGCAAAAGGATTCTCGCAGCAACCGGGAATAGAATTTGGAGAAACATTTTCTCCGGTAGCCAGATTGGATACTGTAAGAGCAGTTCTAGCGACAGCAGCTCAGAACAAGTGGAAAGTGTATCAGATGGATGTCAAATCAGCCTTCTTGAATGGAATTTTAGAAGAAGAAATTTATGTGCAGCAGCCTCCAGGTTATGAGGTTGAAGGAAAAGAGGATAAAGTTTACAGATTGAAGAAAGCGCTCTATGGACTGAAGCAAGCACCTAGAGCATGGTATAGCATAATCGACAGTTATATGATCAAAAATGGATTTTGCAGAAGCAGCATTGAGCCTACCTTATACACAAAGGTAAATGAGCATGGAAATATTTTTATAGTTTGCTTATATGTTGATGATGTGATTTTTACAGGTGATCTTGAAATAGATGAATTTAAAGCAGCCATGATGAAAGAATTTGAGATGACAGATCTAGGTCTGATGAAATATTTTCTTGGCATTGAAGTTGAGCAATCTGAAAAAGGAATTTTTATTTCTCAAAATAAGTATGCAACAGATTTATTGAAAAGATTCAGGATGGATAATCCCAAACCTGTACCTACACCAGTTGCAACAGGTACAAAGTTAAGTAAGGATGATGAAGGGGCAGATGTCAATCCAACTCTATTCAAAATATTGGTTGGCAGCCTCATGTATCTCACAGCTACAAGAACAGATATTATGCAGGGAGTGAGTCTAATTTCCAGATTCATGGAAACTCCAAAAGATACACATTGGAGTGTTGGAAAAAGAATTCTGAGATACATAGCAAGAACCAGAGATTATGGCATAATGTATGCAAGTACAGAAAAGAAATAATTGATTGGATATACAGATAGTGATTTTGCAGGAAGTTTGGATGATCGAAAGAGCGCATCCGGTTATGTGTTCCATCTCGGTTCAGGTGTGATAGCATGGGCATCTAAAAAGCAGCCTATTGTGACATTATCATCAGCAGAAGCAGAATATGTAGCAGCAACTTCAACAGCATGTCAAGCAGTATGGTTAAGAAGAGTATTGGATGGATTCAAGCAGAAACAGCAAGGATCAACAATGATATACTGTGACAACACATCAACGATTGCACTATCCAAGAATAGTGTGTTTCATCAAAAGAGCAAGCATATCGATACTAGATATCATTTTATTTGAGAACTTGTGAGCAATGGAGAAGTTCACTTGAAGCCTTGTAGAACGAGTGATCAAATGGCTGATATCTTTACAAAGCCATTAGCAGTAGATTTGTTTGAGTTTCACAAAAGAAAATTGGGTGTTGTACGCCTAGCTGAGACATAGACCAGCAGGCATGTTTGATTTGTCATGAGTTATGTTTAGAGGTCGTAATTAAGGGGGAGTGTTAAAATATATAATTACTTCCTCATGCAGAAGTTAGACAAATAGTTAAGTGGAGTTAGTTGAGCTGAGTTACAGTTAGATTTGGTGAGCGAGTTAGACAGTGAGTTAAGCAAGTTGATTAAGTTCAGTTATGAGTGACAGTGTGTGCGTGTTAATTAGATTAAATACCCTTCACGGGTTCATTGTTTTTAAGAGAGTTTTATGATTAATTGAAGAGCAGCAGCTCATTGTTCGTGTGTGAAATATTCGTGTTATTTGTGTGATTGAATCCTCTGCCTCACCAACACTAGAGTAGTTGAAGAAATTTACAACTTAAATTTGTTATTTCTTTTCAATTCACAAATTTGATATTTCGCCAGGTTTTGACCGAGAACAACAGCTCCTAAAGTACACAACGGAAGGCTCCACAACAGAAGGCTCTATGAAAGCAACACTAACCCAACTTGCTTCTGAATAATTCTGAATCATGTTAATAGGTAGATTATTCAGTACTACTCAACATTTTTAGTCAAAGCTCATGTTGAACCTTGCTTCTGTGTTATTTTTGAGCAGGTTGATCCTTATATAAATGACCTAAAATCGTTGATTGCTGGATTACAGTGCATTTTTTTTCTCCACAGTGCGAGACATTAGTAAAGGGCCTTGTGTTCAGTTGATTCCAGGCTTGTCGATTTCCCGTTTAAGTGGAAACATGCGGGCAGATCAATCTGATGCATTGAATTGGCAGGCATTTGAGCAAAGCTCTGCAAATTCGCACCACAACACAAATCAGTTCTGCTGCGGAATTTCTTTCTCTGCCATTCGACTGTCAAGAAAATGGAATAATGCCTCGAATTCTACTGCGGTATTGCTTTCTCTGTCATCTAACTGTCAAGAAAATGGAATAATGCCTCGAGTTTTAGTATATCGGCTATCAAGAAGCCAACATCTTACACTGGTCAAGCCACATTGTTTACATGCATAGCCACGTTGCTTACATGCAGGTGGTAGCTAATTGAACGCAGTTGGTAGAAGATTATAAACATAAAATGTTGATGAATTAATGTCAGCATTATTGGGTTCAAACTTCAACTCTCAAGATCATTCGCTATTTAACCTAAGTTTCATATCTATTTGCCTCGATATAAGGCCAAATAAGACCTCAAACTTTCCTAAGGCCTTATAAGACCTCAAACTTTCCTATTAGCTGAAATAACTGCGGGAGGAAGCTCATAGGTTGACCAAACAGTGAACATAATCTAGATTTAAAAACACTTCAAAAACATTGGTCTAAATTAAGTTTATAATCTTCGGTTTGCGGCAAGGACTAATGAAAAAGTAGATTTCGATTACAGTAGTCCCTGCCATGCCGCAGGGACTAATATTGATTAGTCATAGATATGTTTTGAGAAAATTGAGTAAAGACATTAGCTATTATTGTTATAATACAGTGCATTCGACGGAGCAAAGTTAATATTTGTGCCAAGAAGGAAAAAATAAAAGGTAATATTCTTTGAGCTAAGAGAAAAATAAAATAAAATACTTAGCAACCAACTAAAACTAGGCTATGCTAAAAAATTTATCAACAAATTGAAACTAAAATTGTGCCTTTTAAACTCACAAAATTATATATCTTGAATACGAACAACATTTAGTTGGTGTTGAGCTTATAAACCCAATGAAACCATTGAAAAACTATGAGGATATTAATTCAATTTCAAAATTTTCTTTATAATGTTGAGCACATAGAGCTACTTAGCTCTCAAATGACTGAAACAAAATCAATGAAATCAAAAGGATCCTAATGATTTCCAAGATGAGCTAACTGCAATGTCAACAATGTTAATGCCCACTTCATTTGAGTAAATGCATGGCATATACATCCATGCCATCTCATAAAATCCATAGCAAACCATATCTACCCTACCACCTTCAAAAGGTTCACAACTTTAAACAATAAAAATTAACAAGTGATCACTTGTTATATTTTTTAATCGTTCCTATCATTAGATTTTGATACACATAATCAATTTTTTCCATAACATGTATATTCCATAGGGGAATATCACCTTATATTATACAACCTTTTAAATACTTTACAACATCATATGAGTTATGTCAACTTTGTTACGCTAGGATTTTCCTTCATATTGTGAATCATACAATACTATTCATAATAGCATATAACTCATGTCTTTCACTTGATACACCAATGAATTGTGCCTTTCATACTGTGAGAACGCAAAATTTTGATAATGGGCATCTTTACATTAGGAAAAATGCAAGTGATAATTAATATTTATGCGATTAATCTTGTAAAATCTTGATATATAAATACTTTGTCATCTTAGAATCATTTGTATAATTGATTTCTTATATGTACTATTTCAATGTCAAACCAAAAGGAATATAATATATCACAATACCAGTATGAAACAAAAGTTGTTCAACAACTTGTTTTTCCTTTCAATTGAAACATATAACCATATATGTGAAGTAATTTTGCCTCATATGCTATATAAATACTTATCCACATAAATATCATAACCATTGATTAATATAGTGAATTTAACAATAAACTTTAATGTGTGATAAATGAAAATAAATGATATACTTTTACTAGGGGATCACACTTATTATAGTTTACTTTTTAACACATGGATATAGGCTCTGCAATATTTTGAAAGCATTATATGCAAATAGGAAATATATGAATCAACACATGGTATAATTGTATAATAATAGTTGCTACCTTCTTTATTTAGCAAAGCCATACTTCTATTTCAATGGGTTATATGTCTTTGTTCTGTAGAGTTGTGTATACCGTATAGTTGCTAAGTAATAATTGAGTATGGAGGTATCTTGTAAGATTCTATCATTGGAATGATAAACTAATTTGAAGGGAAAAATAATTATGAGTGTGTGTTATTCAATTATTACTTCTACTATTCATTTTTCTAGCAATATGTGTGATTGTTGCATGTTTAGAAATTTCAATTTTTAAGATTAAATAAGTTCAAACCTGACTGATTTATTTAAGAGAAGCATAGGATAACAATCATTTAGGCATTTCGAAAAATTTGATAGGAAACACACTAAGTCTAATATATCACTTCTCCAGAAATCATAGTAATTGCACCTTTCACTGTAATAAATTTGGAGTACTTATCCCATAAGGAACTTTAAAAACAAGTGCAAGCATAAGGGAGTCTATTCAGAAATCAATGTTTATATTAGGAGACAGTCTTGGTATCTCCTTAGGGAATGCATAACTAAAATCTTGTAAGATAGAATAGCTCTAAGGCTTAGGACCTTTATCCTTTGTTAATTCTAGAATATGGAAGACATACAACTAACATCTCATTGTAAAGTATTTATTTATCTATAAGGCTGAGCCCTACCTAATGGAAATGCCTTTTTATAACACATCTTAGTATCTTTTGGATTAGTTATGATATTTTGACTATCTTTATTATAGGTGTATTAAATCATCATTCAATCATCATTTATTATATGTGAATTTAACAACAAATTATATCCATTTTTAGCAACCAATGAGTACATCATAATCAAACACCTACCCATTATGAAATGATTACAAGTCAAAATTTATGGTCCTTATATTCATAATCATGCCTCACATTAATTCACCACATATAAAAAATAATAAGAACAAATCATATGTGAAGAAATTCTTCCAAACACTTTTAATTTTTACATTCTTTAAGCATAAGGATACTTCCTATAATATTAAGTAAAATAGGCCAATTAGAACAATATGAAAGAATTGTATTTCACTCATCACTAAGTTGACATATATTGAGTTTCCTTTCTAATATCATTAAATTCACATATTCAAATCATGCATCATATAAAAAATATGCACTAGGAGAATTTAGAGGTAAGAAAATGCTCACGAGAAATAAAAATGTGCTATTGAAATGAACATTAAAAGAAGAAACATGATTCAAGATGATGATTTCAACCATAAATATAAATATTTTTGGAGAGAAAATAGGAAAACTATTTTTTATAATCATGATTTTGACTTATTTCGTTTTTGGTTTATTTAAATTCCAAGTATATGTACTGTTGGATTCATAATTCAATTCTACTTCCAATGAATACCCATTATGCATATTTTTGATAGAGCGATAGTGAGATAAACAATAAATAAATGCAAAAAAAAAAAAAAAACGTATTCCTTGGATGCTTAATTTAATTCTTCATCCAATGAGTGCCTAGAATTGAAATTTGAGTAAGCCTATAAGGATATAAGCCACAAATATGATTCAAAAAAATATCTTTCCCCCTTTCTCTCTTTGAAAATTCATAGCTCTTATTTTACTATTTTAACTAGGTAACATTTTATGGGTGAAATTTCGCAAATGGGCTATTTTTTGGAAATTTATGAAAAAATATTGACCAATTTGGTTAAATTTTTGCCTATTATATACATATATATGATTAAATGGATGACATTTGCCAAAAAATTACCAATTTTAATAGTAAATTACATGTTTTTTATTGAATATTCACCTACATTCTATACATGTGAATTTTCAAACTAGAATAATCACCTACAATACTATATATAGAAAATTATTTAAATCCTTAAAAAATACCTTGATTTTAACTATTATTTTGTAATGGACTACCTTTACAATATAGTATTGTCACTTTTAATCCTTACATAGTGACGCAAGAGCATCATCTAAATTTTATTTCCCTAAGTGCATTATCCTCTAGAGTTTTCTAGATTGACCTATGTAGGAATAAGGTTGTTTCCTTCATATATCATGTAATGTAACTAATGTACTAAGCATATAGTTTGAGGAGTTGAGCAGTTTTATAGAGGGACACAGATATTTAAGGGATTTCATTTAATATTTCCTAGGAATGGAGGATTCAAATCATTCTTTCATTTTCATGCAATTCCTCAGTATTTATATGAATATGATTGTTATGGATTGAAAGGGCATGTAGAACTGGAAAAAAAAAATATGGTTTTAATTGACTTTAAGTTCGGGTTTGCATCATTTTGATACCAAAGTGGTCCAAAGGCTTCATCTCACTTGTTGACTTATTTGGCCTTATTTTCAAGAAGCATTGAGCTAAGAAAAAGTATCAAGAAAATGTTTTGTCAAGCTAAATTGAGTGGTCTTTTTAGCATTTTTGCAATGCACATAATATTGTAGTAAGGCACATACATTTGTGTTTGAGAATTCTTTCAGAAAGAGAACATCTACTGTTTTTTTACGAGAGAGATATGGGATTTGATCTTGTACTCATCTATGCTTCTTTGCTCTTCTATTCATTTACAATTTGAAACCAAGAAGACTAACGATGCATATGAGAACCGGGAGGAAACCTCTTTAAAGAACCACAAACATAATGAATTTTTACTACAATTTCAGGAGGTGGAAGGGAAGGAGTTCATGAATTCATGTTGTGGTTTCAACAAGATGAAGAGAAGGTTAGTCATGTTGCTCTACATGCAAAATTTACAAATATAACAACGTCATTGTTTCCATGAGGATAATATTACTCATGTAGTCATGTGGAAGATTTCCAATGGTAAGCTAAAAGAGTTGAAAAACTAGGATTCATGGCACACTATAAATTCAATTTGTTGAATAAGCCAAGTGTGCAATGAAAGAGCATTTTTATATTGAGATTTTACGGCATGTAAAGGCTATAGATTTGCAGTACTTTGTATAACATAGCAAAGAAGAATTCACTACTTTATTTTAGCATTAGGAATCACACCTTTTAGTATCAGTTGGGTTGCAGAAGATGATAACCACCCTCCATGGAATAATTTTTATCCAAGGCACTTACATCTTTACTCCATTTTTTGTTTTCTAAAAAAGAGAAACTTGTGTTTATTGAGTGAATGCACCTAAAATTAGATATTTCATGGGTGTTCCTATAAATTATCTTGTCATTCCTTTAGAGAAATCCAACCAAGTTGCAAGTATTTATAGTGTTTTGTTTACATTTGATCGATTGTTGTTGATGCATATTCGTTTATCTTCACGAATGAAGTTTCACACAACTAGGTTGAGTTGCTTGGAGACCATGAAATTCGTCATCATCCCCATGTATCCCATCTCGGATCCCATTCGTTTTCAAGAAACAATCAATGGTTTATGCCTGAAGTTGTAACTTCATTAGAGCTCATGTCTTTGATGATTTATTTATAAGAAGATCTAAGAATACCAAGTAGAAAATGTGAACCCGATAAGCATGACATATTTGATGGACAATGATATTGTAATTGTTGGCTTGTGTACATGTCATTACGTAAATCCATTTTTGATGATCAGATGAAAGACATAGTCCATAGAGAATTTCCAACAAGGAGACAGATGTCACGAGCCAATTAAAAGACATATAAAATTATTCATTGAAGATATACTTATTTTAATAGTTGTCTTAATATTTTGGCATATATAGAAATTGCATGTTAAATAGATTCAATGAAGAAGGAAATTAAAATTTGCTATGTTTGTAATAATGTGATTTTGAATTATTAGATCACTAAGAAAAAATATAATGTATAAAGGTGAGAAATTATAAGATAAGTGGAGTTTTATTTCCATGTGAAGATTCTAGTCATTTTTAAAGTGAGAAGGTATTTTGAGTAAATTTATCAAAGTGATAGTTATGTTGTTGAAGGGTCAAGGTAAAAGGTCATTTTAAAAATGTGGTAAAATGGTGCAAGGTCGTTTTAAAGTGTGTAAAATGGTCACAAGAAAATTGAAGTCATCAAACATATAGAAGTTCAACATTTATACTGAAGTCCTCTTGCAAGTCAAGGTAGAAATAGAAGGCATGGATTCAATGCTTAAGTCAAATTAAGACGCAATTGGAAACAAAATCAAGAATTTAAAAAGCCATTTTATGTCAATGAAATTCATTCAAAGTATAAAAATATTCCCTAGTCAAATAATAATTTATTGATATGTAATAGGGTCCATGATCAGTGTTACTTAAAACCTAAGGTTTAAATTTACGGTCAAGAGTTAAAGTTAGTCTGAACCATTTGACATGTCAAGTCACTAAATAGATGCCAAATGTACAGAGCCTAGTTGAGTCGAGTTTGGAGTCATGGTAAAGCAAAAGTTAAGAGATCTTTTTGGACCTTAATCAACTTCAACAAGAAACATATCCATGAATAATGTAGTAGGTGTAAGTGAAATACACGAAGGAAGGGACTCCATGAATGAAGTAGAATGAGGAAGATGTTGACTCCGTGATAGAAGTAGAAGGAAGAGAAAAGTGAAAGAAGAGAGAAGAAGTCTTTGGTGGAAAGAAGAAGCCCTCAAGCTAGTGAAGCTTGAAAAGAGAATAATAAAGACTAGTTAAAGCTTAGAGTGAAGGTCTAAGGAGAATAAGGGTCAAAAAAGGTACCAACAAACCAAGTTTAGAGGAAAACTTAGGTGAGGATTTGTGTTAGTAGGTTGAAATATACTTGCTATGGGAGAGAGGCAAATAGAATATTGAAGCTAAGAAAGCGAAGTGATTGATAGAAGTCATTTTCAATAGATAAGTGAAAAAATAGTTGAAGAAAGAGGAGAAACTTGAAAGGATGGCACTTAAGATAACTGGAATTAGAAGATGTTAAAGAAGGAAACCAACAACAGAGGCATTAATGACAAAGATGAAGAACATACAAGAAAGTTTGTAAATCATAAATGTATATCAAAGGAGAAGGGTTGAAGCAAGTTACATAAGCGATGAAGAAGAACCATAAGAATATATGGCAATAAAAGAAGAGCATGAAAGTGTAGAAGAGAGGATCATAAAGACAATCATGAAGGTAAGCTCTAAACTTCAGTTAGAAGTTGCTATGTATAAAGGAAGTATTAATGTGGAATAATTGATTGATTGGATATCATTCAAAACGAAAGAAGAAAGAAAGGAAAGAAAAATATCACATCATGGGATAAAACGGTAGCCAAGTTGAAGTCCAAATTCATGCCAGGCAATTACACCACATAGTTGTTCAAGAGAGACTTCAAAATTTGAGGTAGATGGAAATGAGTGTGATTTAGGTTATACACATTTTTTTTACAAGCTGATTATAAAAGGAAAGTCACGTAGAAGTGTATGCATATAAGGTAGAAAGGTATATAAATGATCTAATTTTAGCATTGATGACTACATTTATATATTATCTCCACGAATAGAGGACAAAGCTTATAAACTTGCAATTAAAGTAGAATAAAAGTTGTCTACGAAATAAACTTAGTATCAAGAAGAAAGTAACATTTATTTGAGAAGTAAGAGGCAACAAGATGACAATATATCAACTCAAGGTTATTAAATAACAAAAGAAATTCATCCAAGTCAAAGTTAAAGTCCAAGGGAATGTCATTCATACAAAAGAATACATCACATTCAAAAGGTGAATATTTTTAGGGCAAGTGCTTTAGATGCAATGAATATGGTCATAAATCATATGAATGTCCACATTTTCTACATGAAGATCATACTAATCAGATTGTCCAAGTTAATAATGGACAAAGTCTACTATCATCATTGTTGATGGAAAAGACACTTCTTAAGCCATGTAGGGAGACCATGGAGAAAATATAGAAAAAATATTTGTTTAGAACTCCTTTAAAGTAAAAAAGGTAGTGTTGAAAGATAATTATCAATGGAGGTAATCCAAATAATTTAGTACCTTTTGAAATGGTTGAGAAATTGGATTGAAAAAGATTTTTCATCCTACACCTTATAATGTGTCATGGTTATGTTACAAAGAACATTAGATTTTGGTGAATTAACAATGTAGAATAGATTTTATGATAAGAAACTACCATGATGAAGTACTTTGTGATGTAATACATATGGATTCTTGTCTTGTTTTGTTGGGTAGACCATGGAAATTTGATTAAAAAAGAATTTATTATGGGGAGACAAATACATATACCATTGAAAACGATGGAGAGAAATCAGCATTGCTACCATTGAAGGATGAAGGTGCATTAGTATAGATCAATAATCAAGTGTTAATGATGAGTTAGAAGGTGTTTTTGAACTAGGAAAAAGAATATGAGACACGTTTACATTGATTGGTAAGCCAAAGTAAATTATTGTAGACAATTGGGTAACTAATTTTCCATTAGAAAATAATATTTTGTTAAATGATCATAAGGATATGATGACTAATAAGTTGTCTAGTGAATTTTTGATGAGAACAAGTATAGATTATCCATTGATATATATTGCAGAAGAGAATTAAAAAAAGAGAGATTAAGATGGAAGGAAATAATGAAGAAATGTTACAGGTGAAGGTTAAGAGGATGAAAAGAAAGAAGTTGTCTTGACAGACAACAAAGAGTTTTTTTTTGAGAAACCTCAAACTATTGTAGGAAAAAATTATAGTAAATATTGTTGCGAGCAGGTTATGGAAAGGAAAGTATTTCTGGATGTGAGAAAGGAGAAGAAAAAAAAAAGCGGGTAAAATTCATGCATATGTGGTGGAAAATGAGATATTGGATAATACATAATGTAGAAGAAAGTTAGGACAGATCAAAGAATAAGCAAGCAACTTTGTTCCACATTGTCATGGAAATTATATACATAACAATCATTGTTATGGGTGAGGATTAGCTTCAAAATCCCAATGAACATTTTTTTTTCTTTAAAATGTTGGCTTCATGTGAAGAAGAAATCAAAGAAGACAAGAACATATTGAAACTGAAACTTGAAGAAATGAATCATGAGAAGAATTTAGTTATGTAGAAGATATTATTATGTTTTGATCAATTTCAAGAAGAAATCAAGTTTCTAGATGAAAACACTAAAGTACAATTGAGAAGAAAAATAGGTATACATCTAATGAATAAACCTTGGGATCTAGGAGGAAATGTTTGAAGAAAAAAAAATATTTTGTAGATGTAGCACCCTCCTCCCACATTTACCCAAGTTAACCAGTCCATTGGGGTAAACATGTGACAAGAGGCTACTATGATCAAATTCAACTCCCCATGTACAATTAAGGAAGTGGAATTGACACAACACAACCAATATGACCTTATACACATTCTACAGAACCCTTAAGATCCATCCAACCCTTCGACCTGATCAACTGACACAACACAACCAATATGACCTTATACACATGGTACAGAACCCTTAAGATCCATCCAACCCTTCGAGGTGATCAACCGCGAAGACAACTTGACATTATACTGCATTAAGTCCTCAGTCGCTCCCATGACATAGGAATGCATGCGATTGGGACCCTCGAGTCACTCTCGTAGCAAGGGCATGCCTACGACTGGGGGCTTTCCCAGGTAATTTTGTGCCAGCAACCCCAGATTTTGTGCCACTTTTTCAGAGCCAGGACTCAGGCCACTGCATAGAACTCCATAAAACTTCCAGAAGTGAAACGTAACATAGAAAAAATGATACAAATGCAAACACTTGAACAAGGACTTGAGTGGACCCCTACAAGCCATGACAAACATTTCGTCAAACATGTCACAAATATGCATTCTACAGGTTATAATAAAAAAATTGAGCATAGAGGTCTCATACTTATCTGAGAATCACTAAGAAGCATTGATGCCTTGTCACATTAGTCTCATTATCATCATTCATTTATAAATAAAAGCATGATGAGAGCCATACATCATCACCGTCATAAAATATACCTTTAACCCGCAAATAAACAAAAAAAATAGCATGGATATGACAACCATAAATAGCACATATGAACCAATACATTTTCACGTAAGATACCAAGGAAAGGAACTCTTATTAATGAATGAAAAATCCAAGCAGGTTTGGGATTTCCACATTCCACCTAACCATAGATTGGCTGAACCAAACCTCTCCTCAGCCACTCACCCCCATGCCATATTCCAAGCATGAATGTGTGACTTATAACCAAAATAAACCAAGGCGCATGTGGCGGTCACATGTCTGGTTATGCTACTGCATAGAAGATTCTTCGTGTTGCTTATTTTTGGCCTTCTATTTTCAAAGGTTGTATTGTCGCAGTACGTAAATGCCATGATTGCCAAATTTATCAATGCAAGTTGTGTGCGCCACCCGTTCCTCTTCATCCTGTCATTACTGTTGGTCCATTTACGAAATGGGGCATAGATTTTATGATGTGTAACCCTCACTCAGCTGGGGGGCATGCTTATATTATCGTATCCGTGGACTACTTCACCAAATGGGCCGAAGCAATGCCTACACTTGCCGCTAACGGTAAGACAGCTGCTCAGTTCATGTTCAATCACACTATTGCTAGGTTTGGTGTTCCTCAAGACATCGTTATCGATCATGGTTCCCATTTTCGGCATTATATGGTGGCGGAGTTGACTTCTAAGTTGGGTCTGCGTCATGACAGCTCAATGACGTACTACCCTCAAGCCAATGGCCAGGTTGAAGCTGTGAACAAAGTTCTTGTCACGATGCTTCAACGTACGATTGGGATCCATAAATCAAATTGGCATCTCATGTTATTTTCGACTCTTTGGGCATACTGAACCTCAGTGAAGAACGCAACTGGGTTCACTCCTTTCGAGTTGGTTTATGGCCTGGAAGCTACTCTCCTGATTGAATGTAAAATACCTTCGCTCAAGTTGGTTGTTGAATTACTGCCGAATACTTCACCCGAATAAGAGCATCTACTTTATTTAGAAAAGCTCAAATGAAACCCGCCGCTTTGCTGCTCTCGTTATCGAAGCACAGAAAAAGCAGGTCAACGATCATTTTGATCAATCAATTTCCCCTCGTTCTTTCATTGAAGGAGATCTCGTCCTCCTGTATGACCAAGCTCGTGATACGATGGGGGCAAGAAAATTTCAACCTATGTGGCATGGACACTACATCGTTAAACGTGTGTTGAAAAATGGGGCCTATGAGCTAATTGAGTAAGAAGGTCATCCTCTTGAACATCCTAGAAATGGGTTGTATCTCAAAAAATATTATGCATGATTTATTCATGCGTAATAGGTGTACATAGGTGTTGTTTTCAGTTTTGTACATGTTTTCTGGATTGGTGAGCTTTGTGAGCATTTTCCTGCTTATTGGGTCTTTCTTATTGTGCAGATGTCTATTACCCCTTATGTCGGTTTTGCGGATGGTGCTTCCCGCAGTAACAGGAATTTGTCTTCGGCAGCTTGGGTAATTTATGATCCTGCTAGTGAGTTGATATATATGTAAGGTATTTGTCTAGGGAGAACTACAAAAAATGTAGCTAAATATAGTGTTGTCATTGAGCTATTAACCGAGGCAATCAACCTCGACATACGTGCGTTTCTTGTAAACCTAGATTCACAGCTTGTTGTTCTGCAACTCAATAATCATTATTCAGTTAGAAATCCGCAACTGTGTGCATCATAATTTCAAAAAATATATGTGTGTTTCTATTACATCCTGAGACATCATGTTTCGCAAAATATGCAGATAAAATAAAACCTAGGTGTCTAATCAGCATGGTGCTCATGATAACATGTTATGGCCCGTACTAGACGCCTTAGTAAGCGGTGAATTTGGCTGGGCACCCCTATGGTATATCTCTGGTAGGCACGAGGAACATCATCAAAATGTGCATAATTTGGGACTCCTCGTGTGATCCCCTCCAGGTTGCGCACTATCTCATCTCCTTGCCGCCCTCACCATGAGGGTCGAAATAGCGAGGGATTTGCCTCGCTATTGATGACATACCGGCCGATCTCTCTGGGCCAACATCTGCATCACATGGATTTAATGTCAGAACATGCATAAATAAAAAAATCATAAAACTCATAAAACTTAAAAAATGAGTCTCACCCAAATCTTCATCCCAATCTTCTACCTTCGAGAGTGGGAGGTTCGGATCAGCAGTGAAATCTATGCCAGAGTAGGGCCAATCCTCCATGACAATTAACTATCGACAGAGCCAATCAAAGAATTCCGGTCTCCAAGACATTTGTTGACCGCCCCCTGCCCTTGGCATCAAAGCTGCCCATTGAGCCATCCGTGGTTCTCTCGCTGGCGGTGTTGGGACTATAACCTCATGTCGCTGAAAAATGGGTAGTCGTTCTAAGAAGAATGATATCAGAATAGATCCATAACCAAATTTTTTTAGTTTAGTCTTCTTGCATTTGGTTAGTTGGCGCTTCATGTTTATGGTCACAGCCTCTGCCCAGTTATAGATATTCGGTGCCATGAAATCTATAGCAAGAAGTAACTGTGTCTTTGTTGCTTCGTGTAGTGCTTGTGATCCCGCAACCCATGTGATGGTATGCAGTACCACACGTAGTTTCAAATCTGGGATAGTTTGTATATCAACTTTCCCACTACCTGATCCCTTCCATGCTCCTCGACATACGCTATCTATGACCATGTTCATGTTTTCCATGCAGGGCTGGGTGTCGGTTAGGATTGGTGTTTCACCCCTCCATGATAATCCTGTGATGAAGTACATGTCAAAGACATCAATCTCAAGTTCTTTATCCCGAAGGATGAAATTCTCTTGATTTTCATCCCATATACTGATCATATACTGTAGCAATTATGGTTGGGCTCGGAGACATGGTGTTAGGAAGAATTTTTCCAAACCACAGTTTCTGAGGGCTTCCATAACTCCCTCATTTTCCATGGGTAGCTCATCTTCTTCATTATGTTCCCGTTCATTCCATTCAATGACCATTTTTCCTCTTTTTACCTGCAAACACACACATATGAGTGGTATTAGTCAATTTTAACGCTTAAATCTGTAAACAATTGGGGTATTTGATGCATATTTTTTGCTAGAAATGGTTTGCGATGTTCACGCGACTGTTTCCAAAATAGTCGCGCCAATATGCGCACCCTAGTGTTAAAAATCGGGCTGTTGGCACGACTCCGTGCCCAAAACCTGTGCTAACCGTGAAGCCCTAATTTTTATATTTCCTCCCCCAAAAATTGAAATTGACAATTGCAGGAAGCAAGAAATGACTAAAAATGATGAGAGGGATCTTGGCTCTTACATTGAGTTTTCAGATTTGCGATTGATCTACTGGATTGGCCGCTATCGTCACCACAATATTGCACAGTAAAATGGGTAACTATTGCTCCAAAAGAGGTTAAAAGTGAAAAGTAATTATTTTTCCCATTTTTGTCATTTTATAACTTTTTCACAACCCCAATTAGGTTTTAAAACATGTTTTCGATTATTTTATTCTATTATTTTCGAGAAATGGGTTTTACACATGTCTCTTGTGTAGCAACAGGTTTTTTCATATGACAATGATGAAGTAACGAGTTATATTTTATACTTTTTCGAACTCGGTAAAAACACAAAAAAGTCACTACTGGAGTCGTCTTTCAGCTATTTTTTGACTCTCTAAAATTGAAAAGATTGCTGAGATTTTTGTCCTTTTGATCTCCTTAAATGGCTATGAAACGATATCTACCTAGTATACATTTAACCCTTTTTCGGTCTAGGATAGATTATTTACGAAAAAGGAATAACTTAGCCTATCGCGACTAAGAGGTTCTCGCAGACATAGTGTTCTACCTTTTCAGATCTGTGAGACTACCTACGAAAAGAGACTGTTGGAGTTTTCTTTTCTGCCTTCTTTTCAAACTCTCTAAACATGAAAAGATGTCGAGTTCTCCCTTTGTCAGACTCGTTAAACCCTGATGACATCAAACTTCGTCATCATGATGTTATTTCGAGTTCCTCCTTCCTAGGGCTCGTAAAATGTACTAGGTTGGATTTTTCCAAAGGAAAAACTTATAGTACAAGCATATGCTATCCCCTTCAAGATTTTTTTAAAAATAATATTTGAGGTACTTTCCAGAAATGGTGGGGGAAATTGGAACCAAGTTTTAGTTATGTTGGCAGTATGTCGCTCTTGAATATGGCACTTGTCTGCATTCGTGTCGGGTTGGGGACATCTCATTTCGTCATTTTTGCCTCCATGGGTTTGGGTAATCTCTTTTGACCTCTCATCTGCTCTTTGCCACGTCATCATGACCTCAGATCCTTTGATATCAAAGACTACCAAATCCAGTGTCATGTTGTTTATATTTTCAAGAGAAGTTTGCCTCTATATTTGTCAACCTTCCTCTGATCTCCTAGTGGTCCTGATCCACTTTCATCATGTTCCCCTATCTCATGTTGATGATGTGGGAAACATTATGGCCCTCCTTCGACCAGGTCACTTCCTATCGACTTCAACTCATTATCCAGGAATTTGATCTAGAGACTCTCTTCTGGTACCTTGGAGCCTGCATACCTCAATGGCAGGTTTTTCGCATTTGACGCAAGGTTCACATAATTGGCCTTCGATCGAGTGATTCTGTGGATGTTCAACGTCAGATCACTTTCACATTCCGTAGGTTGTACTTTTTGTACCTTGAGGGCCATCATAATCATTGGTGGTTTCTCTAGCATCTGTTAACAGCTTTCATCATTGGCTGGTAATCAGACGATTTTCTTACATGTTCAACTTCAGTTCATACATTCGCATGCCTGAAATTGTTTTTGTTCGAGTCAAGATGGAGTGCAAGACCCTGGATTTTGTCTGATAAACTCCAGGCTGCTAATTTTTGTGGATTATTATGACTTCTTGCATGACTCTCTTGATTGGATGGTTGTGACCATACCTGAGTCTATTTATTGATCCCTCTTGCTGGATGGTTGTGTCCATACCTCAGATCTCAGTTTTTATATACTCTATTATGGATGGCTGCGCCCATGCCACATGATTCATGTATCACAGATATCAGTTGTGTTTGTAATTGCAGGTCTTCCGACAGCAATTTTTGGTTCGAACGCGTTCTCATAAATCATTTCACCCCTCCCTCTCTCTCGGACTTCATACTTTAGGGGGCATCTGTTACACAGCATTTTGTTAATGTCCCTACAATCCCCAAATCGCACATTGGAGGGTCATTTATGTGACAAATACGTAGTTTCATGCTTTGCAAATACCATCCTTGCATCCCCTTTGATAAAAGAAACATTCTTCTTGTTGACATTTCCCCAAGCAGAGCTGTGAAAATCCGTATTTTTGCCTTGGCACGAGTAGCCCGTTACATCCTCGAGCCGACCAGGAAATTTAACACTGAGCTCGCGCCACTTGGTGCTCTGTGCCAATTAGGCACCAGCACCACACTGTTTATGGAATGTTTTTTTAAAATAGAGGCGGAGGTTCCATTCCAACCACCTCAGGGATGAGTCATTGGAAGTGGTTGAACTGAAACAACCACAGACTCCTTCCTTTAGTTAATAGTTTCCACCTCCCTTGGAACTCTCCTAAAGGATAGGACTCCCTCCCACCTTTGTAGGGATCCCAACCTCCTCTCTTCCCTCTATATAAGAAACTATCTCTTTTAGTAGAAGCTAGCTAAACAAATTATAGCGGAACGGCTGAATAGTTGAACTAGGAGAATTATACTACAACTAAACTGCTAGAGAAGATAGAGTAAGAAAGATCGTGTTAAGAGATCTTGAGTCGATGAATTCTGAGAGAGCTTGAGTTTGAATTCCCTGACTGACAGTTGAGACGCGTTTCATCTAAACCCCGCTGGAGGAGATTGCGACGTCAAAGCATCGGTTGTACTCTTCCTTCTACTCATTAATATACATGACTACTATTTGGTTCCACTATTGTGTTATGATGTTTATTTGATGTGATATGTTTAGCCCTCTTTGACTGGCTAATAGTTGTGAGTGAAACTATTATGTCATATGTTGTTCCTGTTCTTTGTCCTATGTGTAGGTATCCAAGCGTGACAGCGAACAGATTGTGACTTGCTAAGGCAGGAGTGAGAGACCACTACTCTTTCCGCAACATCGATGGCATTGGATTCAAGGTAGGTCAATCTACCATGTCTTTTGTTCATTCATTAACTAGGAAGCAACACTTTAGCGTGTCCGTTTGTTACTAGACCCACCCTAGGGCTAGAGGGAGCGTCTCTGTCTGCAAAGAGGATTTACCTTCATAACAATGGGCCATGTGCCTGAGCATTTGATTGTCTTTGTTGGCTTTCACTAGCAGCTTCTCCAAGTGAATGTTGACTCTCTCAAGCCACACTTCTCTTTTATCTTCAATTTCCTTTGCCAACTGCTGGTCAATAGTCAAATTTTGAGTTTTTTTATTTTCTTTCTCCAATGCTCTTTTGAGGCCTATTGTTCGGCCTTTTCCTGATGTTTTCAGCTCCCTCAGGATCTTCCATAACTATTTGATTGATCATGTTTTTCCTCCTCTCCTGCAACAACTTCATCTCCAAAAGAGTTTGTTTGTCTGTCAATTGTTTGTTCTCTTGCTCTAGGGAAGAGATAATGAATTTTTCCCTCGCAAGATTGTTTTGCAACTCTCTGATGTGTACCTCCTTTTATTTGATGCCAATGTTTTATGTAGTAGTATCATCAAAATCTTCAAGGTATACTAGCTCAAAATCAGCATCCTCCTCATGGCCACCTTCATGCTCTTGATCTATTTCTTCATGACTAACCTCTATGATTTTCCCCTTTCCTTTATGTGCCCGCTATACCTGCTTTGTTGATGAAGAAGGCAAATCCCCTTCCACACCATGTGGAGCAACCTTTTTCCTCTGTGTTGATGAAGAAGGAAATGCCCCTTCCACACCATGTGGAGTAAGCACTCGCATCTCTGCTGCAAACAATTCTCTTAGCCCTCTTTGATATGTTACACTACACTCTTTGACTGGCCTAGGTGATTTGACTTTATGTTACCTTGTTTTTGAAATTGCAGGGTTAGTAGATGCCTCTCTTTTCTCTTTTGGCATTGGTGGAGGAATTTTTGGACATGTGAATATGTCATTAGAGATGAAATTATCCCAAGAAATGTTGGGCAAATTTAGATGATGGATCACAATGAGTTTGATGAGGGAGTGATGATAGAGGCTATTCATCTGCTGATGATATTATTTCTTTGACACTAGGTATGCCATCTTTTCAATGTTCTAGAACAAGAAATATTGGATGTTTAGCATCCTCACCCTAGTGAAATGCATGAGAAGCCTGATATGGTATGTGTACAATCTGGAAAATCTGCCCTCGCAAGTAAAATATCTCATGATAATATTCATTACCGGTGCATACTCGCTGAAGAGGAAATTGGAAGGGAAAAATTTTCTTCCTTCATTATTGTATTTGGTTTTGAGATAAGGCTCAAAATAATGTTCATCCAGGTCCTATGCCTTGTCCCATTTTTCCCCTACATTTGGAATCCCTATATCATCAGCAATGATGGCAGTGGACAAGGCAAAAGTTACACCTGCAAGAGTTACTCTATTATCATGAAGGTTCAGTATAAAAAGCCTGGTCAACTCAAGGTGATGTTGAACTCTTTCCACCTTTTCACAAAACTCATAACACCCAACATATCCTAAACAAGATACACCTAAAGCTGAAGCCAAAAGATGTCTAAGGTTTGTTGGCTCTATAATGATGATTTTGCCTCCCTTATGTGGCCTTCTATGTTGTACAACTTCATCTTCCTTAAACTCATGATCATTATGTTCCTCCTACATGTAATATATGTCCTCTCTATCCATGCTTGTCTCTTTTATACAATGAAAACCCTAGGTAAAAGGAGAGAAAATGGAGAGTGAGTGAGGGAGTGAAGGGAAAGGGAGCAAGGAAAATGATGATGAAATGAGGGCTCTAGGAGATAGGGATAGAGCTACAAAAGGGAGATGGGGAAAGGGTTAAGAAGATTTGTGAGGTGATGGGAAGTGAAAATATGAAGAGGGATGAAAATGAAAATTTAATTATAGGTCAAGGGTATGGGGAAATCTAGGCACAAAAGTGAAAATTCTAGAAATTTGGGATTTTAATGAAAAGGGTAAAGGGGCTTTGGGATATGTAGTTTTAGTGTTCTCGGGAGTATGGGATGAAGTATTAGGGTCAAACGATACTAATTTTTGGGGTAAAGGGGTTTTGGGGAAATTTTGTAATAATGAGGGGGATTTTAGGAAAACTAGGGTTTTTTGTGATTTTTGTCAACATATAACTTAGTTCATAAGCAAAAAAATGGTGAAAGAGGGAGTTATAAGGGTCTACTTAGTTGTTTTAGAGACAAAGAGACAATCTTGAGTTGTTTGGAAGAATTTGGGACGGTTCTGTCTCTATGCACAACACCTGACCCGAGAGCACAGCGCCCTTAGCCTATGCGCAACATTGAGAAAAATTACACTAGCGGAAAGGTCCTATGCGCAGCGCCTTTGGCCTATGTGCAACGCCTAACCTAGAAGCACAGTGCTAGGAAATTTCTTCAAATTTTTCTCCTTGTTCGACCTTCTTGCTCCAAAATTGAGTTTCTCTCCTTGGCAAATGAACAAATGAAGTCTTCCTCTTTGACAAATAGGACTTTATACTTTTAATGGCTTTTAGTGGTTTTGAATTTTCCTTTGAAATACCCACTTTTCTAATGTTTTTTCTCTTTAGACTTTGGCACTAATACTCTTTATCTTTATTACCTTTTGGCATTGCAGGTTGATCAAGTCATGGAGTTTGGCTTTCTTTGCTTACTTAGGCCAGACATGATTGCACTTTGACAGCTCAGGGTTGCATTTATTACATATGATAACATAAAATTACATTTGGAAAAATCAAAATAAATTACATACTTGAATTTTATATCAAAAAGACATTTTGATATAAAAGTCATTAAACTAAAAATAAAACTTACATCATGATGATCTTATTTAGTCCCTCTCATATATGTGCTAACCTCATCTGAATGAAGGAATGACCTTGAGAAATGCAAAACCATAATGACCTAATGGGACTACTTTTTTGACCTGACATTTGAATGACATTTTGACTTAAAAGATTTCAAAGTGAACAAAGCATTTCCATAGTTGTTATTATGCTCAGGGAAACATGAGAATCAGTCAACCAATATGATCTTCTGAGGGAGAAAGAAGCTTATTTGAAAAGGACAACCACCAGTGGAACAATTTTATATCATGACCTAATGGAATGATGAAAAATTTATTCAGAATGGGACACCTAAGATGCACATGCAAAATGTGGTTTGATCCCTGGTGGAAGTATGCAAATACTGACACTAACATTGACTCCAACTGGGGATGGTAGCTCCTTCGAGGTGCCAAGAACACCGTAGACCAAGTGCCTATCCATTGGGCATGGAGTCAAAAGCTAAAGACTAACTTAATACTGAAAGGAACTTGACTCAATAAGCTGAACTAACTCAAGACTAATTGAAACAATTATATGGTTACTTGCTTGAATTCTTCTCTCACTTTCCTCGAGTAGGAAAAAAAACAAAATCAAGGCCACTCCAAGTGTTTACTGAACATCTGTTGTTGGTCCATGAAAAAAAGAAAATACATCTTCCCTGCTAACTGTAGCAAATCAGTAAAAGGATCTTCAAAAATATGAAATGTTACCTTGTCTTGAGATTCAACAAAAACACAAGCACACTCTTCGTTCTGATCTGAAAGAACACTGGGTTGTTGATCCATAGGATAGCATAGGGAATTATGAATTTCTACTATCTGAGTGTTGGCTACAAATTCCTAAAGCATGAGAAAATTTGATTCTTTCTCTGGCATACTGTCTCTCTTTGGCTCATACTCCTTAAAATCATAGTCTATGTCATCCTTAAACAAGAAAAATTCCTCAAAATTATCAAACATGATAGCCCTATCATCTTCATGAAAGACACCAGAATCTGCTAGCTCATCTCCTTGCAAGGAATCATCATCATAAATTGCTTTCTCAATAATTTCCTGTATATTTTCATCAAACTTCTCATCGAAATTACCTTCATATTTATCATACTTAAGAAAATCAGGTTCATGAGAAACTTCATCAAATATGAACATTGAAAAAGGAGATTGTCTTTCTTCATGATGATCTATAAATCTAGTTTCGGGATTTTCCTGATTTAAACTTAGATTTTCATTTTAAAAAATGGACGATTACCAACAATTTCTTGACTATGTGAACACCACAAAACTGCTTCAGCTTGGGCTGTAATATGACTATTCAGGAGCTGAGCTATCTCATCTTCAGACAAAGGAGGAAGTACTCTTTCTTTACTTTTGATAACACAGTAATTGTCTTCTCTCTCTTGAAGATTCACAAGGATGTCGAATATCTTCTTTAACCTTTGGTTGATCAACTTGTTGTACTGCTGCAAGAATTATCTCCTGTGGGAATTCTTTAAGAACATCAAGACAATATACATCATCATTTTTTTCCATGAGAGAAAACACTTGCTCTTTTTGGTGACAAAAAGGATTTTCATGCAAAGCCTCCAAGATCTCTTCATCCATGAACTCATTATCATCATAATAATCCTCTAGGTTTTGAATGAAAACCTAAAATTGATCACAAAAATTATTACAAAGAAGGGTAGGTCTCCTTGTATTCTTCATAAAATATTGAATGGAAAAATATAACAGAATAAATACTGGTAGGTGGCAAACTTTCATACCAAGATCGGGCTTCATCTTCGAGAGTGTCCATGAATATCTTCATCAAGCAGTCTTCAGGAAAATCAATCTTTAATCTACGCACATGGATGTGAAATCTCACCAGATGTAAAGCAGCATCATTCCTATCATCATCTTTAAACATATGCAAATTCATTTTCCAATCTACCTTAGGCATTTTATTTGGGAAACCCGGAATGTGATCCCGGCTCTTGGGTGCATAACTTCTTGCAACATTTTCCATCTTGAAAATGATTGAATCTATTGATCTTTATGCAGTGGAGTCACCATAAGGTGTTTATTTTCTAGATCTTTCAGTTAATGGAGTCGCCGGGTGAATGGTTCAGCCTTCATATGTGTCCAACTGTTGTTCACTATCAACAATTAGATCTAAATCTTTGTCGTTCTTAGCCTCAGGCTGAGAGAGGCACTTCTGAGGTAACCTCAAACCACGCTTAGCCAAGTAGCTAGCCCTACTAGGCTAGGAGAGGGCTCTCTCCGTATGGATCACAGTCAAAATTAATGAGGAAAGAATATTTTAGGCTAGGTATAGTAGCTCAGGGTTTTGACATTGATTTTGTGTAGGGTTTTGTTGGATCAGGGGGAGTCAAACAACTAGGGCAAGGAAATTAGGACAAAATTGCAGGGTGTTCTATGGGGTAAGGTAGGTATAATGTTTATCACTTTAGGGTTCTGATGGGTGGGATGATCAAGATAGGTGAGGAGCTAGAAATATCATGGTGAACTCATGATTTCTTTCTAAACTGAATAAATTACAAATAGTGAATATTAACCCAAAACAGAGCATAACATTTATGGATTATGTTCATCTAACTTGAAAACATTCACTTATTAGAAATGAAATGATAGATGAAGTAAAAAATCATTCAAACATATGAGCACAAAACAAGAAACTGAAACTAAACACAATACCACATGGATCCCATAAAAATAGCTGAAATTTTGATTAATGTCCAAGCTAGAATTGATACAAAATGTGTCTCTTGAGATGCCAAAGCTCCAAGTGAGTCCAACCATTACAATGACTGAGAAAATACATCATGTAGACCTAAAAACCACTCTCCCTAGACTCAAGGAGTCAAATCCATGAGATAAGGATCAGTTTCACCTACTCCCAAACAAGAATCTGAAGACTAGGAAGACTCAACAACTTGCCTCTAAAAGAGAGGAAACTGATTCATTTGACCTCTAAAGGACTCAAGCTAATGAATTTACACACAATAAACTAATCCTCATCATAATTACATTCATATTTACCAATTACATCAGTGAAAAACCCAACTATTGAGGTAAAACTAAAAAATTACATGAAAAACAGAGAAATTTTCTCCTATACGCAACGCCAAGGAGGGAAAAATAGGTCTTCTTGCAGGTCACTTTTGACTGACTTTCCAATGTCCAAATTGAGCTCATGATAGCTCATTGGAAATCCTGTCCTATCTACTTGCCAGATATTTTTGTGGTTTCTAATTTGGAGCTTTTGTGACCCATCCAAAGTGAAATCTCCCAAGACTGATTCTATGTGCAGTGCCACCCTAAAAAAGAGGCAGAAACATGACGTTTTGGGTGTTTTTGGCCCTTTTTCCTCACCATTTTTGCTTCAAGTGCTCAGAAAAAATACAGGGGGAATGTACTCATCATTATGAACACACCGATGGTTTCCTTTTGTCCATTGGATGCTCCAAGAAGAAGCGCAGCACCAAGGAACCACGCATAGGGCAGAATTTACTGTGTTCTTTCAAAATTGCCAAAAAAACTCAAAAATATCCAAAAATTTCCAAAATTGCTCAAACTTTGAGGAATAAGCCTACAATCATGTGTCAAGCTAAGCAAAGGAGGCTTCAGCAAGCATATTGAGTTTATCCCCTCATTTCTTTCCTTTTCAGATCTTCCTCAATCTATCCATCATCTATTTGATTTTGATATTGAAAATTTTGTTCCAGGTCTGATAGTGATGGGCCATGTGCCTGAGCATATGATTGTCTTTGTTGGATTTCAGTAGCAGCTTCTCCAAGTGAATGTTGACTCTCTCAAGCCACTCTTCTCTGTTATCTTAAATTTCCTTTGCCAACTGCTGGTCAATAGTCAAATTTTGAGCTTTTTTCTTTTCTTTCTCCAATGCTCTGTGGAGGCCTATTGTTCTTGGACTTTCCTGATGTTTTCAGCGCCCTCGAGATATTCCATAGCTGCTTGATTGATCATATTTTGCCTCCTCTCCTGCAACAACTTCATCTCCAAAAGAGTTTGTTTGTCTGTCAACTGTTTGTTCTCTTTCTCTAGGGAAGAGATAATGAATTTTTCCCTCTCAAGATTGTTTTGCAATTGTCTGATCTGTGCCTCCTTTTCTTTGATGCCAATTTTTTATGTAGTAGTATCAACAAAATCTTCAAGGTCTACTATAAAAATCAGCTTCCTCCTCATGAGGAATTTCATGTTCTTGATCTTTTTCATCATGACTAACCTCTATGACTTTATCCTTTCCTTTTTGTGCCTATGGTACCTGCTTTTTCGATGAAGAAGGCAAAGCCCCTTCCATACCATGTGGAGAAAATTTTTTCCTCTGTGCTGATGAAGAAGGCAAGGCCCCTTCCACACCATGTGGAGTAAGCACTCGCCTCTCTGCTGCAAAAAACTCTCTTAGCCCTCTTTTATATGTTACACTGCACTCTTTAACAGGCCTAGGTGATTTGAATTTATGTTTAATTGTTTTTGCAACTGCGGGGCTAGTAGATGCCTCTCTTCTCTCTTGTGGAATTAGTGGAGGAATCTGGAGACCTGTGAATATGTCATTAGAGATGCAATTATCCCAAGAAATGTTGAGCAAATTTAGATGATGGGGCACATTGAGTTTGATGAGGGAGTGATGATAGAGGCTATTCATCTGCTGATGATATTATTTCTTTGACATTAGGTATGCCATCTCTTCAATGTTCCAAAAAAATAAATATGGGATGTTCAGCATCCGTACCCTAGTGAAATGCATGAGTATCCTGATATGGTATGTGTAAAATCTGGAAAATTTTCCCTCACAAGTAAAATATCTCATGATAATCTTCATTACCGATGCATACTTGTTGAGGAGGAAACTGAAAGGGAAAACTTTTCTTCCTTCATTCTTGTATTTGGTTTTGAGATAAGGCTCAAAATAATGTTCATGCAGGTCTTGTGCCTTGTACCATTTTTTCCCCTACATTTGGAATCCATGTAGCATCAGCAATGATGGCAGTGGACAAGGCAAAAGTTACACCTGCAACAATTACTCTGTTATCATGAAGGTTCAGTATAAAAAGCCTAGTCAACTGAGGGTGATGCTGAACTCTTTCCACCTTTTCACAAAACTCATAACACCCAACATATCTGAAACAATATACATCTAAAGGTGAAGCCTCTAGCTCTCTAAGGTTTGTTGGCTCTATCCTGATGATTTTGCCTCCCTTATGTGGCCTTCTCTGTTGTACAACCTCGTCTTCCTAAAAATAATCATCATTATGTTCCTCATCCATGTAATCTCTATCCTCTCTGTCCATGCTTGTCTATTTGGCACTTTGAAAACCCTAGGGAAAAGAAAGAAAAGGGAGAGTGAGTGAGGGAGTGAAGGGAAAAGGAGCAAGGAAAAGGATGATGAAATTAGGGCTCTAGGAGATATGGATAGAGCTACAAAAATTAAGGGAGATGGGGAAAAGGGTTAAGAAGCTTTGTGAGGTGATGGGAAGTGAAAATATGAAGAGGGATGAAAATTAAAATTTAATTACAGGTCAAGGGTATGGGGAAATATAGGCATAAAAGTGAAAATTCTAGAAATTTGGGATTTTAATGAAAAGGGTAAAGGGGCTTTGGGATATGTATTTTTAGTGTTCTCGGGAGTATGGGATGAAGTATTGGGGTCTAGGGATAGTAATTTTTTGGGTAAAGGCGTTTTTGGAAAATTTTGTAATAATGAGGGGGATTTTAGGAAAACTAGGGTTTTTGTGATTTTTGTCAACATATAACTTCATTCATAAGTGCAAAAATGTTGAAAGAGGTAGTTATAAGGGTCTACTTACTTGTTTTAGTTACAAAGAGACAATCTTGAGTTGTTTTGAATAATTTGGGAGGGTTTTGGCTCTATGTGCAGTGCCTCACCCAGTAGCACAGCGCCCTTAGCCTATGTGTAGCGCTAAGCAAAATTACACTGGAGGAAAGGTCCTATGCGCAGCGCCTAACCCAAAAGTGCAGCGCCAGGCAATTTCTTCAAATTTTTCTCCTTGTTCGACCTTCTTGCTCCAAAATCAAGTTTCTCTCCTTGCAAAATGAACAAATGAAGTTTTTCTCTTTGACAAATAGGACTTTATACTTTGAATGGATTTTAGTGGTTTTGAATTTTCCATTGAAATACCCACTTTTCTAATGTTTCATTTTTCTCTTTAGATGTTGGCACTAATACTCTTTGTCTTTTTGACCTTTTGGCATTACAGGTTGATCAAGTCATGGAATTTGGATTTCTTTGCTCACATAGGCCAGACATGATTGCACTTTGACAGCTCGGGATTGCATTTATTACATATCATAACATAAAATTACATTTGGAAAAACTAAAATCGATTACATATTTGACTTTTCTATCAAAATGAAATTTTGATATAAAAGTCATTAAACTAAAAATACAACTTACATCGTGATGATCTTATTTAGTCCCTCTCATATATGTGCTGACCTCATTTGAATGAAGGAATGACCTTGAAAAATGAAAAACTCTAATGACCTAATGGGACTGCTTTTTTGACCTGGCCTTTGAATGATATTTTGGCTTAAAATATTTCCAGGTGAACAGAACATTTCCATATGTGTTATTATGCTTAGGGAAACATGAGAATGAGTCAACCAATATGATCTTCTAAGGGAGAAAGAAGCTTATTTGACAAGGCAAACCACCAGTGGAACAATTTTATGGCATGACCTAATGCAATGATGAAAATTTTATTCAGAGTGGGACACCTCAGATGCACATGCAAAATGTGTTTTGATCCCTGGTGGAAGTATGCAAATACTGACACTAACAGTTTCCTCTTCCGATGAAGTGCATCGCAATTGGGCACCCTTGGTCCCTTGCCTCCTCATGTTCCTTATATGATCTGAAATTGTATCTCGTGGCATTGCTACAACAACATGCATACTATTAAAATTTATTTATTTCAGTGAAAGTTGTTTCAACAATAGAAAATCAGTCTAATGTCTATAATAAATTTAAATATGAAAAGGGTAATTAATAATTGAAACCTGTATAATAGAAACTTAGTCTTATTTATTTCCTGGAATTTAAATATGGACAGGTTAATCAATGCTTGCAACATGCATGTATTTGAATAAGAAATTTATGCTTTTTCATAGACTTGAATCTCCATCCATAGATATCAGGACTTAATTTGACAGATCAACTTTAGGAAAAAGGGAAGGTTACTGAAAATTGTCTCCTTAGAAATTCTAGGAATAGGTGATGGTTAATTGAAATAAGATTTAAATTTATTTGTTGTTAAGGTCACTGAAAATGGTGTTGACTCTCTCTTTAGATAGATTGTAAATTCAAATTGTTGTTAAGGTCACTGAAAATGGTGACTAAAAGTTGCAACGTTAAGGTCGTTGAAGATGGTGTTGACTCTCTCTTTTGATATATTGTAATGGAACACTATGCCACTATGTCTTTTATAGATTGTAAATGAACACTGTTCATCTTAGAGACTATGTGGAAAAACAGTATAGAAGAAAAACATGAGAGTATGGAAGTAGAGATAGGACATTATTCACAGTATGAGATCAAACATTATCCAAAAAGGACTATTCAATCTCACTCTATGCAGATTTTACTTTGTTCTATGTCATGATTTAACTATCAGGACTTAATTTGACAAATCAACCTTAGAAAAAAATGGAAGGGTACTGAAAATTGTCTCCTTAGAAATTTTAGGAATAAGTGGTGGTTGATTGAAATAATTTTTAAATTATTTTGTTGTTAAGGTCACTTAAAATGGAGATAAATTCTAGGAATAGGTAATGGTTAATTTAAATAAGTTTTAAATTCATTTGTTGTTAAGGTCACTGAAAATTGTGACTAAAAGTTGCAGTGTTAAGGTCACTGAAAATGTTGTTGACTCTCTATTTGGATAGACTGTAATGGAACACTATGCCATTATGCTTTTTATAGATTGTAAATGAACATTATGACTTTTAGAGACTATGAGGAAAAATAGTCTACAAGAACAAAATTATTTTAAATTCTCACATGCCTAATGTGCAATACCTGTCTAAGCTTTCCTTCTTACATGACATATGATTAGAATATACAATACTAGTCTAAGCTTTGCTTCTTACAGAACATATGATTAGAATATACATAAATTTGTTGGTTCCACTAGTTGGTGAATAAGTTTGGTTATTAATAATACTCTTTGCTGGAAGTGAACACTGTTAGACTTGTCTACCATATATTGCACTAGACATATGATTTGCAATCCCATGTTTCTACTTTTTCAATTTCTACTTTATCTAATAAGTAATCAGCTTCATATATGGGAATATCACACAGATCACACTAGTTGAGCAAGAGGTGATGCTTAGCTATGATAATCATCATATTCATAAGGGTTATGTTCAGATACACTCTAATCGGGTAATCAAGCGTGTTGAAGCTTAGTGTAATTATTAGCCTTAGTTACTAGCTCCTTCTTCATACTAGCTAAATCATGATCCAATAATCAATAACAACGTTAGTTATTATGGAGACTTTTTCTATTTCTAGTCTTCAATGGTGTGGCTTCGACTTCGCTTCAGCTTCTGTGTGTGTTTAATATTAAGTTTATGTTATGGATGATTTATTTATGTTATCAAAATGGAATATGCATTCGTAGCACTATGCTTTGAAAGGAGGTTGTAGTTGTGTTGGCATTTCTACTTTAGAATTGGTGCACATGAAAGAAGGAAAACAAGATGTTATTTGTTCTCTGTTGACTCAGATAGTATGGTTTCTTGTTTGCAATTCTGCAATTTCACACACAATAGTTAAATTGCACACATAATTTTTTCATATGGTAAATTAATGGAATATTTGGAAGATTAAAAAAATAAATAAACAAATAAAGGAAAAAAAATGAAGTTTGTACATTAAAATAATGGAAGATTTAAAAAAAAATAGAAAGAAAATACTTGAATTATTCAAACTTGATTACAATGTGCAGTCTCTGATGGAGTGAATCCAGCTGCATATGAGTAAAATGAAAGTTTATGAAGCAATTGTGAGGTGTTTTTTATAGATTTTGTTGTTGAATTTGATTGGATGGGAGGATTGACATTGATTTTTTTTTCCAAATTCAAATGTGTGTTGTGGATTGATTTTGATGTCATCCAATGGCTGATAAACTCTTATGGTTGATCCTTGTGCTTTCCTTTGTGTACTCTCGTGTTTAATTCCTAAATCTTTTGTTTAATTATAGAATATTGTTTGTTGGTTTCATTTATTGTTTTGAGTAGGTTACATTGATGAACATATATGCAGTTATAGCTAACACATTCATTCTCTATACTTGTGCAGGTAGAAATGGACTTTGCTCATAGTTGCTCCAGTTTCTATTTGATGGGGTTGGTGTGATGTGATATGTGTCATGTTGGATAATATGGGATAGAAGTTTTTCTTTTTAATTTTGTCTTGTTTTCTAAAACAGATCTGGAGGTACTTGGGACAGGATGTCTTGTCAGTTTGTGATATAAAAGGCTAGTGTTGGATATTTGTAAGCCCAATCAATATTTGGGTTTTTGGACATATTTGAATAACTTATATAACTTAATATTGTGTATTTATGTTTTATTTATGAATGTTTTACTTTCATGTTTTGATGGTTGTGTGGGACCAGTACTATAACAATTAGTGGTCCCTGCACAACAATAGAAGCCTCTCCCCTATTCGTAAAAATTATGATTTTTATTTTTTATAACTTTTATTTTATTAATTATTTGAATATTTTATTTTTACGTTGAAGAGATAAAACAAAGCCAAAGCATTATGTAAACACAATAATTTGTTTGGCATACCCTTGGATAACTCTGGGCATGCTTTGATGGTTGGTAAGGAGTTCGAGTCTCTAATTGTGCTCACATAGGAATTGAACTTTGTAAATGTAGCTTGGAAAGTTTTCTACTAACTTACAATTACAAGTTAGCATAAAGCTTTTTATATTAAACACATTTACCATTGTTTTCATAAAATTCATCTGCAGCCTAATATTGATACTCCGAGATCCCAAAAAATTATTGGAGAATGCACATTGTGTCAAAACACAAGAGTAGTAATTGGTAATGATCCAAAAAAACACATCGAAATTAATTAACCAATAGCTGCTAATGGGGTTATTGAAAAAATTTACATTCACTCCCAACTACCATTCCAAATTCGGCTAAGTTAATGTATATTGATATTTATTAGGATGTGTCTTTTAGATTTAGTTAAAGTGGTGTATAGAAATGTTGTTTTTTTTTTCCACAGTAAAAAACACATGGTATTCATTAAAAATAAAGGTATTTACATTTACATACTTCCATTCTTGATGATTATTCATAAAAACCCACATCCCATCATTCAATTAGCTTAATAATAGAGCCATAAGATGCAACAACCAATGAGAGGGTCATCACTTTCCCCACAGACAATCTAACTGAGAATACAAAAAGGAATATCAAAGAGGACATAAAGTAGAAAAATACATGATAACCAACCAGTTTTGCAGAGAAAAAAAAAAAAAAAAAGAACCTCATTCATAGTGCCGCAAAAAATGTGTGACTTGCAGGCTAGCATGCTTGCACTACGAAAAAACCTTTGCCATGAATAGTGTTGTGGACCATATGTTCATAAAAAAATAGCCCAGGAAATATGGATAAGAAACGCTTGGACAGAGCATCCGCAATCTAATTTTTCTCTCTGAAAACATGTTGGAAGGAGATATCAACAAAAGAGGGGGAAAGTGATTAGTGTTCTCCATTTAGTTAGAAAATGAGGGAAACTCGAGAACATTGCCCCCCTAGATCCATTGGATTATATTCAATGTGTGGGCCAATAACAAGAATTTTGTTGATTGCAGTCAAGAAGGAACATTGTAGTACCCCCCAAAGGGAAACCAATTATACCCTGCAATTGGAACCAGCTCCTCCATGCCAGCAAAAACTATACGCTTTTGAAGGGTTCACCCGAATATGATCCCCACATCCATAATGACCCTCGAAAGAGGCCCCATCAAAAAAATTGATAGGGAACTTGTCCTCCAATTCTAGGTAGGAAACTAACCTATAATGGGTCCTGGGACGCTAGGGACCAAACTCCAAGAAACATGAAACGATATGGAGACAGGAGGATTGCATGTCAGGTCGCCTACCCTAAAAAATGAAATCATTGTGAATATCCAAAATCCCCCAAATTATGTATAGGGGAAAAGATATATAAGAAATATGAAAAGTTGACCAGGATTTTAGGTATGAAAGGATAGAGGAGAGATTCATCAAAGTGATGATCTTCAGGGATCTAAATACATCCTCCGTTGGAAATATTGTCATTGATGGCAATGGAATTGAAAAAGACAGGAGCAGCACCTAAACTATCCATAAGGCAAAAGAGACAGAGAAGTTGTAGAGGCAGCAGATGAAACAGAGGAATTAGAGATAGAGCAGTAGAGTTGAATTAGGGGTTTAATACAGTTTTCAAAGGAGATGACAAAAGGGAAAGCTGCTAGGAAGAGACAAGGTAATAGATTGAAGGTCAACTTGAATATCTGGCCAAGATTTGTATATGTTAATGAAGAACCGTGAAACTTGTGTTAAGTATGGTTGTATATGACCTGTGTGATAAATTTCATAATGAGCAAAGGATACCTACGGTGCCCGGAAAGGAATGAAATCATTGTTGCAGAGTTAGGAATATGTATTATATGTGTATTGACTGATGCAATTCCTATGTGGAATCTCCTGAACCTCTATGTGAGTCTCTGCGTATGAAGTTAAATGTGAAACCCTGTTGAGGAATCATGGTAGTAGGATTTGAATTCCAGGATGATACCTTCTTGTAATGAAGAACTGGCTTAGTTTGATATTTGTAGTCGTGGAACTACTTGGTTGAATATATGAGGGGCTCTCGAGGAATTCAATGTATCCATTGAAGAACTTATTGGTGGCAGAGATATGATGTTCTTGAATGTACAGGTAGAAGCAGAACTGTGTCAGGATAGAACTCCGAAATGGAAGGTTGATATGTTATATGTATCATAGCAGAATTGAAGAATGACATTGAATTGTAACGAGTTAATGTTTGTAAGAAAATCCCGTTCGAAGAAAACTACATTTGTTCGTTGATTATTGGAAATCCTACCAAAGATTGACCAGAGTTATAGTGAAAAACCCAGACTAACCCTTTGGAATCATGAACGGAACCTTGAGCGAAGGGCGGAACCACGAAGGAGGAATAGTGAAGGAAATTTATGGTTTTCATCGCACCGCTTTTAACGTGCAAGCGGTATTCAAGAGGTGGGGAGCGATTCCATAGAACGGGCGACACACGTCCCTGTACGATTTTACAAAACCGCTTTTCAATTTGCGCCATCGCACGTTGTAGTTCGACCCAGGATGCCCAGCGATATCGTTGAGTGTCGTTAATCTGGGAAGGGGTCATCGGACGGTTGTCATTTGTTGAAGATGAGCAAAGATTAACACAGGTACGGCGGGCCATCGCACGTTAACGTTCGGCATTGGAGGTCGAGCGATATGCATATACGCCGTTGATCTGGAGGCTTGCTAATCTAACGGTGATCGGACGCTGGACTTGCGCGAAGTTTACTGTGGTACGATGGGTTTATTGGATTGGCTATTGACTATGTATGTGGGCCCGGGGTCAAAGGTTTATTGTAAGATTAATTTATTTGGAAGCGTTGGATATTTCTATAAAGTCCGAAGGGTTAAACTTTAGACATAAGGTTTGGGACTTCAAATATTGTAAATATATTTATTTATCAATTTATTTAAAATTGATAAATAAATAAATAAAAAATAAAAAAAGATCAAAAAACCCCGTGGGATAAATACTGACAGAGGAATACCATTGGTGGTTTGTGGTTTTGACTCATGGTTTTAATAAAGGCAAAACTATATAAGGAGAAGAAAAATAGAGAACGAGGGGTGTATCAAGAGGGTGGCGAACGAAAAATTTCTCCAAGGAATATCTGTATGGGCGAGCTCTGTTCTTAACTGATAAATCTGAAACTACGATGCACCCATGGATAGAATGATCTGACGATGATGAATCTCTGGTTTTGAACGACGGACGAAATCATAAAGAACTGGTGTGAGTGTACAAAATGAATAAATCTGATGGCCTGCAAGGTATGTCATATGGAAACTGGTGGATCCAGTATAAAAATTGATGAAACGGGTTCCGAAGTGGTGCTGAGGGTCGAAGCCTTCAGAGAGGGGGTTGTAGCTCCCTTCTAGTGGTAGCTGGTAAACGAGAGCAGGGGGTAGTAGCTCCCTTCCAGGAGAGGCTGGTAAACGAGAGAAGGTTGTAGCCTTCTGCAGGTGGGTGCCTGCGTGCTGGTATAAGTCTGCACCAACATATATTGTAAGAAGTTTTCTCTATAATAAATATTGAAGACTGAGATTACATCAGCGGTGGTTTTCTCCCGAATTGGGTTTCCACCTTAAATCCTGGTGTTCATATGTGTTGTTTATGTTTGATGGTTTGTTCTGTTATTTCTGTTCATGCTTAATGATGCAATTCTCTAAGTAATGACATAATAAGATATCTGGACATACATGTTGGATGTTCTACTATAACATATGGTTTTAAGAGAAAGAAAATAAAAATTGTTCAGCCCTAAATATTGATTCACCCCTCCCCTCTCAGTAATTTTCCCAACACTCCCAAATAGCCACTACAGCGTAAAGTATAAAGAGATGAGAACAAACTTTAGAGGCCATATAAAGCGGTCATTTGTCCGGCCCCTTAGAAGTCATGTTTCGTCGAGTTATCCCAAGTTATTATAGCTTATGAATTTTTAACCAAATGGAGTATACTTTGAGCTTGAGAGGGACCTCCCAATTCCATATTTGTGTAGTCCAAGCAAGGCGATTGGAGGTATGTCTGTGGAGATATAAGAGTAAGCTTCCTTTCCAAAATGCATCCTTAAGCCACATGGTCATTGTCATCCTAGTAAAGTAAGCACGTCCTCTTTGTGGGATAGGGAGATACCAACTTTAACTTCAACCAATTGACAATGAAATAATTACCATTTAGCGAGAAATGCCTCGGCAAGCCGATCTCCTTGTATGGGGCCAAGAAGTTGATAAAGTTGAGAAAATCAATTCTAAGATGCACACAATCACATCTTGAGACTTTGTATTTAAGGAATAAGGAGAATATGGTTTCCAAGAAACCATTCATCACATCCACACTAATGAGATTCCACACTAATGAAAACCTTAGTGTCATCAACCACCTCCATCGTAGATGGGAACAAAACTAGGATGTGTTGCCATTAAGCTGCACCAAATGTAAGATTCTCTAAAGTGAGAAGGATCCCCTACAATGATCCAATATTCCAAATTGGTTGTCCTAATGGTTTGGAAAATAAATATCTTGCCATATTCTCTTCACGTTGTTAATACCCTCCAAATATTTGAGGCCAAAAGAGAGCTAAGTTGAAACATATGGTGTCCCGAATTCCCCACCCAATCTACCTTCACAGGCCTAGAAATAGACTCAAGTCTCATGAGATGAATATTTTTGTTGTTACTAGCCCTAGACAAGAGGAATCTCACAAGGAATCTCGCAATGATGGCATCAAAACAATGATGGCATCAATCAATTAATGATAGCATGTGGGATGTGGAATAAATGCATCCAATATATTGAAATTCCTTAAAGAACAACCTTCACTAGCGTGAACCTGCCTCCAAGAGTGAGCCATTTATGATCCCAAATAGTCAATTTGTTTTCAAATTCTTTAATAAGCCATTACTAGTCTAGTACTCCCGTGTTTAATTCTTGAATATTTTGTTTAATTCTAGAATCTTGTTTGTTGGTGTCATTTATTGTTTTGAGTAGGTTACATTGATGAACATATATGCAGTTATAGCTGACACATTCATTCTCCATTCTTGTGCAGGTAGAAATGGACTTTACTCATAGCTACTCCAGTTTCTATTTGATGGGGTTGGTGTGATGTGATATGTGTCATGTTGGATAATATGAGATAGAAGTTTTTCTTTTTAATTTTGTCTTGTTTTCTAAAACAGATCTGCAGGTACTTGGGATAGGATGTCTTGTCAGTTTGTGATATTAAAGGCTAGTGTTGGAAATTTGTAAGCCTAATAAATATCTGGGTTTTTGGACATATTTGAATAAATTATATAACTTATATTGTGTATTTATGTTTTATTTATGAATTTTTTACTTTCATGTTTTGATGGCTGTGTGGTGTTAGCCACCTATAAAAAAATTTATATCAAAAGGTGGCTAAATCATTTTTGGAGCCTTCAAGCAACAAGTTTTATTGCTAAAAATGTTATCTCTTGAAGTCTCATGAAGACATCATGCCCTCTGTTTGATATTCACTGCTGTTTCCCTTTCGAACTCAAAAATTATGTTGTTTTCCATGAGGAAAAGACTCCTGCAAATCTCCATTTTCCCCTTCCCTCCACTCAAAACTAACCTTCATTCTTCCCCATAAAATTCCTCTATTTGTCATTTATTCCCCTTTTCCTTTCATGAAAATCCTTTTACAAAGTTTAAAACTCATTTTTAAACTTTGCTGAAACCCCCAAATCCATCAAAAAGCACTGAAAATTTCATAAAAAATAAGTTTTTTTGACTATAGGCTTAAGCCACTTTGGGCTAAGTCCTAAGCACTTCCCCACCACATGCCCATGCCCTATAACTAGGCGCTAACCCAGTCGGGCGCTTATCGCATCGAGAGTGATTGGAGCGCGCAAGTCTGTTTGTTTGTGTTAACAAAAGTTCCGATGCGATTGGCCCTTCATATATAGGCCCTGAGTCTGCTACCGCTTCATATAACCTTCATAGCCCGCAATCGGGTGCTAAGAAATGCAAATGAACCCGTCTCCGATGCAATTTGCCTTTGAAAATCATAAAAACCCCCTTTTCCTAAGTTTTTAACTAAACGCGCTGGTGCAATGTTTTTAATTAATAAACATCGTTGATCTTAAAACCCGATCAACGATCCGTGCGATCTAGCATCGGAGCTTTTGAATGGGTAGATTGAAAGACCAACATCATGCTTCCGATGCCAATTGGCCCTTATACATATAAAGCCCTGGGCCTATTACTTTCCATATAAACCAGCAGCCCTGTAGACGGGCGCCAAGCCATTTCATATATATAACCCGCCCCAAGCCATTAAAACCTTTGTTTTTTCATTAAATTTTTGGTTTTATATATTATAACATGGTCCCGCTCATTCATTGGTCGGAGCCCTCCTCCGCAGTTGATCTTGGACCAATCCGATGGCCCGCGCAATCTCGCATCGACAAAACTCATTGGGCGCGTTAATATTTTATGCCACACCCGATTGGTCATTCCCCCATGAGTTCTCTGTCGTTGATCTAATCTGTAGATTGACGGCCCACGGTTAATCGCTTTGGTGCCCCCCATGCCCATTGCCCCGCCAATCGCGAAGCCCCGATTACATCTTGGTTGTCCACGTGTCCAGATCGGACTGTCCAGATCGATCCTCCCAACTTTGGTTTAAAATAATATACCCTGTGTGTAATGTTTTATGACCAATCTCAGTCGTTGATCTCCGCAGATCAACGACCCATGGTAACCCTTTCTCTGCCCATATATTATTTCATTAACCCCGAAGATTGATATCGATCGTCCATTTTTAAGATCTAACGGCCCAGATTCGTCCCGGTAGGCCCGACTCTCTTGGGTCCTACCCACCCTAGATTTGATCTCCACCATTCATCCCTATGATCGGACGGTCCTGGTTAAAACCACCCCACCTATTATCACCCGCATGTCTTATCGATATCGCGCTCACTCCCCGACCGTCCGATCTGAGACCCTTGATCTGACGGTTGACACGCGTTTTCGCATGATTTTGAGCGCGGAAGTTAATTCTCAAAATTTACATGATATAAGATGTTTTCAAAAGACACGTGTCGGGCAGGGATGCATATCGCGTTCAAAAAATCAAAACCACCTCCCCACCTTTTCACCGCGCGAAACCCATGGTTTCCTCCTCTCGAAACCATTTTCCCCCTTTTCCATTGTGTTTTATCGCGTGCACTCCCCGTCGTTGATCTCTGCCGATCAACGACTCAGATTCAATATGGCCTTTCACTATCGCCCTCCACCTTCACCAAAGGTCTTCAACGACCAATCTCCACCGTTGATCTCGGGGCCAAATCTGATCTGACGGCCCACGATCATCTGGGAAACCCCAAATTCCCTTTCAATGTAATTTTCTCCACCAAGGGATTTTAACCCATTTCCTTTGTATTTCTTCTATTTTCATCAAAAGTGGCCCTTCTCCATTATATTGACCCGATCGCTCCTGACCGTTGATATTCGCAAGATCGACAGATCTGACTTGATTTCCTCCACCGTTTCTTCCAAACTGCCTCCTTCAACCCTCAACGCGAAATCTCTACCGTTGGATGCTGCCATCCAATGGCCATGCTCCTAACCGCAGCCTCCTAAGCAGTTTTTACCCAAATACGCAGGATTTTGTAACATTTGTGTGTATTTTGCAGGTTTCAAAAGTTTTTCCCATTATAATAAAAGAGGATGAAAGCCGAGGATGACGATCCACCAGACTTTTGTTTATCAAAGGAAGATTACTACGAAGAGTTCAAACTCACGTTTCGTCAGTGCATCATGATAATTGATGCCATATGAGCCCTCTATGGAGCCTACACATCAACAAGACACAGAAACATGAAGAAAACAAAGAGTGTCAATGATTAAAGACCCAAACGAACCAGAGATGAATATTTGAGGATTAATTACATGGTTTTCGTGGATTACGGCTAAGATCGAAAATCAAAAGCCTAATCCACTAAAATTAAACACAGTTAAAGAGAAAAAGATAGAGTTCATGCCTGATTAAGTCTAATACACAGAATCAAAACAATTTAACAGTGTTTAAGGAAATCAATAATATCTATCAGACAGAGGATGCCTCCACTGCCACATCAGAGGCTAATTGATTCCTCTCAGCTACCTTATGCCACCTGTAGCCTCAAATCATTCAACAGATGGCCGAGTAATGACCAGAATAGAACATATCTACCCCAATATAGCTGAATATTTATTTTGAACCAAAAACACCAATATAAACTATCAGCAGAGTTATTGTAGAGATGACACAGAGCCTTAAAGCCAACAAAAGCTCCCACCGAGTTTACTTCTTAAATAAAAAAATAATCAATACAGAGCAAATATCTATAAACTTCTCCATTGAGCCCCTTAAAGGCTGAGAAGTAGTAAATCTATATTAATTGAATCCTTAGATCTTTCTTTCGACCTCCTCATCCTTCTATAAAATCTTATTGAGGAGTTCATTGTAAACGTTGGTTGCAGAATTTTGAAATATACTTGAGCTCGAAACTTCCACTTGTAAATAGTGTTCACTGGCTCTTGAAGCTTTTTTTGTGATCTAATAAGTTAGGCTGAGAAGTGAAGATGATTGTTGAACTAAAACATTGAACTTAAAGATGTAACTGGTTTGACTTCAATATACAAGTTGTTTCTTGGGATCCTGGTCTACATCACTATTGAAGTGCCCCTTTCTTTGTTATTGTTTTTCCTTCCATGTATGCCATATTGTCCACTATTCTCTAATAAAGAACAACAAGCATTGAGTTAGGATTTACTATTTACAGTACCCTTCTCTAACTGATAATCTTTATCTCAATTTTTTCCTCAAATTTTTTTATTTTAGAATGATTCAATACAGTTTAAGCAGTTAGGAATGCTAGCGTTCCCTCGTCCTACTGTTCGCTTTAAACATTGTTCTTGAATGTTAATTTCATTATTTTCTTATTAAAGTTAGACTAGAAAAGTGATGGTTTGCCCTGTTTCTAGCTTCTATTCTCCAAAGGTAATTCTGAAAGTTTCCCTAAGTGTTTGCTGAAAGCAGACTAGGTTTAAAAGTACCTTATTTGATCTTAAGTTTCATTTTGTTTCTCTTATCTGTTTTCATACTTTCTGAAGGTAATTATGTGGATTACTAGATTGTTGGTCTCTTGACTTATCTTTAATACGAGCTTGTCCAAAGAGGTTTATGGTGAGCCCTGCCCTTTGGTTGGTTTTAAATAGTTGCTTGAAGGCTTTTTCTTGTTTGGACTGACTATAAATCCTTGTTGAAATTATTATCAGCTTCCACCCCTCCAACACTTTTATTTTTTCCATTCCATCATTTTATCTCAATGATCTTGTGATATAGATGACTTGCCCCTTGTACCACTCTTGAATTGTTGCACAATTAAAGGCCCTATTATGACTCCATATCCCAATGGACTAAAAACCAAAGTTATATCTATCTTTTCAGCCAAAACTTGTTCTGATTGCTTGCAACTTCACACCTTTGAAACTCTTTTCATTTAGGACTTTCCACCCAAATAATAATCATGCTCAACCATCCAAAACAAACAAAAACCCTCGGTCTTCATAACTAGCCTAATATCATTACCCAAAAGCTTTAAAGATAAATCCATCTTTGCACTTTATTGGAGAGATCCCTCTCCGGATTCAGGAGGGCTAGATCCTAGAATCCCAAAGTGGTTGAAACAATGTTGTCTCTACAGTTTTAGTCTCACCAATATGCTAAAATTACAAATTCCTAACATTTCTGGCGACTCCGCTGGGGAAGTTCTAAGTCATTTTCATGCTAAGGTAATCATAGGATATCAGAAATTTGTTTCAAAGAACATTTGGTATATTAACCAGTTGAGCCACCAGCAACTAACATTTCTGGCGACTCCACTAGGGAACATTCCGAGTTAAATAATAGATTAAATACACCTTAGGGCTCAGGAAAATCCTAGATTCAAGAACATTGTGCAGTGAGTAAAAGCATCCCTTTCCAAGCACTACCAAGCAAACGATAATCATGATGAAACTTGTTTGAATCAGTGACAAACTAGGCAAACCCTAGGATTCTCATAAGAGTTTATCTAACCTTGAAATATCAGCTAGCTTAGCCATAAGAGCAGAATATCTTTGTCTCATAACCGTAGGTAAGTTTTGAAACAGATTTAGGACACTCTTAAGAACCAATAGGACTAAAAAATAACTCAGAAAGCCCAAAAATATTTCAGATTGGTATTCAATAAACATGGCGGTGGACCATAAAACCTTTTACCTCCAAAGGAGCTAAAAAATTCCACTTGGTGACTCCACAATCATAAACAGACCTTAAGACTCCACTAGGAAGAACCCTTACCATTATAACATCATTCACACTCAGTAAGAGGATTTTAGGATTAAATTTTTCTTATGTTAAGATCAGTTAACCTCTTAAAGATTGTCATATTTGGTTGAACATTTCCTGTTTTATTTGGGTCTGAAAAACACAACATAGTGGCTCCTAGGCGGATTCATACTAGAGCCTATCCTGACCCAAACCCACATGAGATGGTTGATAACCCGGAAAGTATTCTTAGGAAGTCTCCTAAGATTAAATTTTCAACTGTTTTTAGATCACCCTTGAGAGGTAACTCAGTTCCTGAAAATCTTGCAGCTCTACAACAATCACAAGCAGACTTAAGAAATCCATTTAGAACTAGGTCTCTTGATGATTTAGATCAACTAGATTATGAGTCTTCACTATCATCCCCAAAAACAAGTGAACATCCTGGTAGTAGAGAAACAACACCTCCTGATTTAAATTTCCTTCACAAATTAGGTGTCTCTCATCCAATATCATCTCAGTAATCTACTGTTGTTCCATCCACTTCTGCTCATCTTACATCCACTGTTCAAAGCACTTCATTCTATTGGTCGCTTTAATTGTTTTCACAATTCAAGCTCCACATAAATTGTCAACCCGAGGAATTTTGTTTATTCCAAAGACAATAACGCACTGGATATGCTCAATTTCAAAAGCAAAAACAATGTTGTAGTAAAAATCCACACAATTATCAATCATACAAATCTAATTATTCACACTCTGTTTAATCAAAGCTGAAGTCACTTATGTTATAGCAGAAGTAATTCCTATATTGTAGTTTAGAATCCAAATGAAGGGAAATCAATCTGCAGGAAAGGAAACCAATTAACCATAACAGGAACAGGACCCTATTCCTTTAAATAGGAACTTCAACACCTGCTGCCTGACACTAATCACTCTGTAGAAATGATAACTCAAGAGAACAAGACCCTATTCCCATGAACAGGAACCTTCAGCACCTGTCTCCTGTTCCTAATCACACTGCAGGAAAAGAAAGACAATCAATGGAAACAGGACCCTATTCCTTTGTACAGGAACCTTCAGCACCTGCTTCCCAGCATCATACATTCAAGCAAATGACAGAAATAGATCTCTCAACTTCTTAAGAATGAATGTACTAAACACATGCAGCGTTAAGGAAACAAAATACTCAATGAACTACAGAACTGTGTAACTGGTGTTTCAGCAAACAGAATTAAGTAAAGTGCGAATAGCATAAAGAAATTAAACAAACTACGGGGATAGTCGGGTGAATCTTGTGAGGAAGGCGGGCCCTTTCCCTCTCACAAGATTCCCCAGGGAAAGAATTAAATTGGAGCGCTCAAAAGGAAATTTTATTCATCTGTCAAAAGAAATGATACATTACAAATGGAGTCTAGCTCCAGTCTCTCAAACACAATGTTCTCCTGTAGCTTTCAAACTCGAACTCTCCTCTAATGATGATGTCTCCTCTTTTTAAAGAGGGGACATCTCTTACAATTACATGAGAGCAAATCTACGTTTATCCCGAATCTGTTCTTCTTTCTTAAAACAGGCTATTATGTTCTTCCATAAAAAGATATTGTTACAACAGATGCCAAAAGAGTACTATCTTCAAAATAATCCGTGTAACCACGTCTTCATGTTGTTGCCATTGTTACACAAAATGCTCTTCCAGAATCGCAAATTACGAATAGTGGCGGAATTTGCGTGCCTGCTGGTTGTTTCAGCAACGGAGTCGACTGTTTCAGCAACGAAGTTTGACTGTTTCAGCAACGGCCGATTGTTCCATCACAGCATATAACTTATCTGCGATCTTTTAGAATTATGTTAGCAACAATATACTTCGATTAATGATAAAATATAAGAGTAATATGGAATTATATGTAAACAGATAAAACATATAATAAAGAAGAGGATTTTATATACCTTGGGATAAAGTAAATGAAAATGATGATGGAATCCTTTTTAAACATGGTTATAAAAGGTAAGGTGGTGTCAAAATATATAGTAAAAATGATACATAGTGCGGTCCTAACATCCCCCGCAGCTGAAAGTGTTGCATGTCCTCAGGCAACTCCTAGTCTGAGTCAGAGTCTGAGTACTGACTCTGTGCATGCAAGTTGCTCAAGCAGTAGCTGGAGAAGGTGGCTTCTGTCGGAGCTCGGAATCCTCTATTGTTCTGCAATTGCTGCCATGCTACAGCTTCATCTCTGCCAGCCAATTGGTAGTGACACTGATATTTCTCTGAAGGCAGCCATAGAATTGGAAAATGAAAATGGTAACCAATCCAGTTTTCTCCACAATGCCGAATACATCTGATATAATTAGGTACCCTGGAAAGTGCAGCTTGAAGATTATCAGGGCTAAAAGGGTGATAGTCTTGTCTTTCCTTACATGACTGCTGCCAAAACATAGTGTTGGCCTTCAATGCAGCAACCTCCTTTACTCTGATTTGCTGTTGACACTTTAAAAGTGTTGAAGCCTGTAGTTGTTGCATGTACCTATGCATTCCTGGCTTCTGTAAATATTGGTGATATTGTGCTACAAACATGGCCAGACTTAAAGGTTCCGGTCTAATCCAAAGGAGCCTATTCTCCTCATTATGACTACTTGCAATAAACGCAGTTTTCCAGGTGAGCTGATTGGCCAAAAATGAAACAAATGCCCTTATTTGTACATCACCTGCAATTGTAGTGAGATTGACTCTTCTATTCTCAGGTATGGCCTCGTTATGGAGATAAAGTTCACACAACAAATGTTGGTCACTTTCAGGGGCTTCAGCAAAAGTCTTAACAAATTGTTCCGCAGTAAGCAATTCATGAGGTCTGCCATCCTTTATTGCCTTCAATTGAAAATAAACCAAACGTTCAGAGAGGAAGAGAGAGTAATTCACAGAGGGTTTTCGGGTGGCCATCAACTTTTGCACTAATGAAAACATAAAAATCATCTTTTCCTTTGATTCCTTGACTTCCTTCTTGGAATCCCTGAGCTGTTGCAATGTCTGTTCCCAACTATCCCAGTTGGCATACATGTGATTCTGCCATGCTAACTTATGCTGCTGTAATATTTTATCTTGCTCTACAGCATATTGTTTCTTCCATTTGTTCATAAGTTCTAATTGAGTCCATGGCAGGGTCTGTGTCCCGGCATTAGAAGTACTGGGTTGGGGCATTGTCTGAGTGGCTGAACTGACTAACTCAGGGCTAGATATCTGTAGTTGAGGCATTGTTTGAGTGGCTGAGCTGACTAGCACAGGGCGAGATATCTGTGGTTTAGTTTCTTCTTCCAAACTTTTTGAGAGCCCTACTGGTTCTTGTGGGGCAGTAGGGCATTCTTCTTTAATTGCAGCTGATGTAGATGCCTCAGATACCTAAATTTTGACTACTTTGTACCCTGCCTGCTGGTAAATATTACCACACTCATGGCACATGTATTCTCTGCATGGATCCTTATTTTGTGCTGATGCTGTGTGTGCTAGCATGTAGAGATTCAATTCTCTATCAAAGGCTTCTCGTGCCATGGTTAATTCGTTCTTATAGGCTTCTAGTTCAGACTTCAAAAACTCATTTTCCTCCAATAAGGATGCCATAGTGTGTGAACCCTGTGTGCTGGTTGATTCTGCTGGGGTTGCCTGCTGATCCACAGCTGTAGCTGGTTCTTGTGGAGTAGCTACAGCTGGTTTCCCTGTATTATCATGCTTGGTGTATGATTCTTGTACCATAGTGGCTGGTTCTTGTGTTTCAGCCTCTGGGTAAGTGACTGGTTCTTGTGTGGCAGTCACTGTTTGAGCCATAAACGATGTCATGTTATCCTGGGGCACTGGTTCTTGTGTGGCAGTGCCACCGGACGAGACGGGTTGGGGGATTTGAAATGGGGGTGAGGATTGAAGTTTTAACAGAATAGTGGCGGGGTCAGGGGAAATGGGAGTAACTCCTGTTTCAACAGTCATTTTCATTTTCCTTTTTGGTAGGAAAGCAAAGAAGTCACTGTCTTTCCTTTTCTTTGTAGGGGAAGATTCTTTTCTGGGGGAAGGGCTTTCGGAAGAAGTGAAAATTTGGAATGTGGCCCTTGTTCGTCGTTTTGAGACAGGGACTGTTGGGGTTCTTCTCTTCCTTTTATGGGTAGGTGGGGATGGGGGTGTTAGAGAGTCATCGCTAGGGATAGAAATAGTGGGAAGGGGTGACTCTACTAAGTGGGACAAACTTGGGGGTAGGTCAACTGGTTCTGAGGATGGAATTACTGGGGAGTCTGGGATATCGTCCAGTTTCCCTTCATAAGGACTCTCAGGAGCTTCTTGGGAACTTTCGGCTTGTTGGGGGATTTGGGTCTGCTGGGGAATTTCAGCCTGCTGGGGAATAAGGAGTGGATTATTCAGAGGGGGGTTTTGCTGAGCAAAACCCCTCTGAATTAATAATTGGCATAAACGGTGATGGGTAAGGGATAACAATGGGAATTTAACCCGTCTGCAATAATAGGACATGTTTTTGATACAACCAAGCAGATAATAGGGAATATTAACTAATCGACCATTCCTTAAATGATTCATCAAAACGAAGTCGTGTTGGTAGACTACCTGGTAACGCCCTTCGCATGTCAAGTAGTGCTTGATGAATTCTGCTACTGTTGGCCATGGTCGAGGAAGTGAATGTAGACTTATTCCGCGGCCTTTAAGTTCAACTGGTTCATCTGGAAGAGGAAAATCTTGCTGTGCATTTAAAATAACTTGCTTCCTACTGAACCAGCAAGTCCCGACAACCGGAAAACCTGAAACTTGAGCTATGTCCTCCTCTGTAACTAAAATTCGGACCCCTTGAACCACTGAGAAATTCCCCTGAAGGTTCTGTGCGAACTCTAAAACTTGCTGCTGATCAAATTCTCCTAACCTTTCGAAGTATGATGTCCATCCTGCTTGTTGAAAAATTTGATAGACCTCTGGGAACATTTGAAGAAGAGTTATCGAACCAGGCTCGTGTCTGATAACCGACCCTCCCATGGCTACTAGCTTGAGTCACATGCAGAGGCACAGAAGACAGAAACATAGGCTTTGGTCAAGCTAGTTGTTGCAACAGAGGATGCGGAGTCTCAATGTCGGCGGAAATGGAATGAAGAATGACGGAGGATTGGTTGATGTGAAATGATTATTCAGTTTTCGAAATTCTCCCCCCCCCCCCTACGTATGGTGCAATGATGATTGAGCGTGTGGAGATTGCAATCATTATGAGCGAGATCCTCTCTTTAAAATATAATTTAACTGCATTACATTAAAACCACATACCTTACATTTTTACCTTTGGTTTAATAATTCGAAGTGTAGAGTGATTCATAATGGCTTGATATTAATGGAAGAATCTGTAGATTTCTCTGAAATTTAGAACAGGAGCATAACAGGATCTGCTCAGTACTGAATAATTTTCACCCAAAGGATCTGAAGAGTAAAAGTGGAGAACTGAAAATATTGTACAGCAGAGGAAAGAAATGATGTTTTAATGATGACAGGTTGCTGAAACTGGTGTTTCAGCAACGGAAAAATGAACGACATGTTGCTGAAACTGGTGTTTCAGCAACGGGAAAAATCAGGAAAAATGGGACATAATGACTTGGGTTTAAAACAAGTGGGGGAAGTGTTTGATAGGGGGTAACTTCAGCAGTAAGGTATAGGAAATACTAACTGAAGGATGATACTTCAGGAATGGTAGAAGTGGGAAAAATGGAGAAAGGGAAATAATGTAGAAATGGAATGAAGGGATATTGCTAGGAAATTGGGTAAAATGAAGCGAACAAGCTTCTGTGATTGAAGCTTCAGATCTTCTTATGATGGATCTGTCCTCCTTAATGAGCTTTTCCAGAATCTGCAAAATTCAATTGTAATATGCCAACCCTTGACAGGGATTATTAGTTTTAAATCTAATCTAATCTAGTACTAAAAAAAACAGTGCAGAAAATTAAATGCTGTGAGGAGCAGAAGACTCCCCTAGAAAAAGATAATGAATATCAGTCATGCAAGCAGTCTTGAAATCCTCTTTAGAAACAGGGCGCTGGTATAAACGAAGCCTATGACCATTGACTAGTAGAGGTGTTTTAGAATCATCAATCGTTAGAAGTCTTACCGTTCCATTAGAAAAAACAGCATCTACCTCATATGGTCCAAGCCAACGTGTACGTAGCTTACCCTGAAAATTTTCAAACTGAGAGTCATACAATAAGGCCCAATTACCTTTTTGGAACTGCTTGTGTTTGATAATTTTATCATGCCACTTCATTCTCTGTTGTTGAATCATGGTTGTTTGGTGAATGGCATATAATCTCTTTTCATCCAACTCAAGAAGCTGCTGCAACCTAGCTGTCTGCACATCAGTCAAATCAAGATTAACAGCTAAAGCAGTTCTTAGAGTTTTAATTTCAAATTCCACGGGAAAAACAACATTTTTACCATAAACCAATTCATAGGGAGAAAAACCTGTAGTGTTTCTCCAAGTAGTTCTGTAAGCCCATAGTGCTTCAGGGAGCCTTTGAGACCAATCCTTCCAGTTGTCCTTCATTGTTTTAGTTAGAATGGCTTCTAATACTTTATTTGTGCTTTCCACCTGCCCATTGGCCTGGGGGTGGTATGGTGTAGTCATTCTATGATGAATATGATATTTATGAAGGGTAGATTTAAAACCATGAGAATTGAATGGAGGTCCTCCATCTGTAACTAGCTCTCTAGGAATTCCAAATCTAGTGAAGATCTCTTCAAATAAGAAAGCTAGGACAGCTTCTTCATTGGCTCTAATAAGTGCTTTGGCCTCCACCCATTTAGTCATATAGTATGTAGAGACTAATATATAAGTTTTTTGATTGGATGGAGGATTAATGGGTCCTATGAAATCCAAGGCCCATCTTTCAAATGGTTCAGAAACTACCTGGGGGTTTAATGGCATTTGATCTCTATGATTGGGTTGACCCATTCTCTGGCAGCTGTCACAAGCCCTCACATATTTCTTTGTATCCTTAAATAATGAGGGCCAATAGTAACCCATCCTCAAAATTTTATGTGATGTTCTCTTATCAGCAAAATTCCCTCCACAAGGGCCATCATGGCAAGCTTTCAGTATGTCATACACTTCATCTTCCCTAATGCATCTTCGGATTTCCTGATCAAGCCCTGTGTAGAAAAGACACCCACTTATCCAGCTATACCTGGCACTTTGTTGAACAATTCGTCTCTTTTCTCTGTATGACAGGTGTGATGTTAATTTTCCTGCAACCAAATAATTAGCAATATCCGCATACCATGGAGAGTGAACTGCAAACAAATACTCATCAGGAAAAGAATCATCTACTGGAATATCATTGTCAGTTTTTAACCGTGAAAGGAAATCAGCCACCACATTTTCTTTACCAGGCCGATCTACAATTGTGATATCAAATTCCTGCAGTAATAATAGCCATCTGGTAACTCTAGCATTTGTAACAGATTTGTTCATTAAATACTTGATAGCTGAGTGGTCAGTGTGCACAAAATTAGAATAACCAGTGATATAGTGTCGAAATTTATTAATGGCATAAATTACTGCAAGAAACTCCTTTTCGGTAACTGTATAATTAAGCTCAGCAGGGGTCATATTCTTACTGATAAAATAGATAGCATAAGGAAGATGATTTTCCTCTTGTCCCAAGACAGCTCCAATTGCAGTGTCTGAAGCATCCGAAGATATATGAAAAGGGAGATTCCAATCAGGCCCCCTCAAAATAGGAGCAGTAGACAACTGATGCTTGAGTTCTTCAAAAGCTTTCTGACAAGAATTAGTCCACTTAAATTCGGCATTTTTCATAAGCAACACAAATAATGGAGAAGCTATCTTAGAAAAATCTTTAATAAATCTTCTGTAGTATCCAGCATGTCCTAGAAAACTTCTCACATCAGTTTGTGTTTTAGGAACAGAAAGATTCTGAATGACCAATATTTTAGATGGATCTACTTGAATACCTTGAGATGAAATAAAATGTCCAAGCACTACTCCTTCACTCATCATCATATGACATTTTTCAGTACTTAGGGAGAGGTGAGCTTGTATACATTGTTTAAGTACCTTCTCAAGATTTTGTAATGCATCTTCAAAAGACACACCATAAGGAGTAAAATCATCCATAAATATTTCCATAGAGTCATTCAGCATATCAGAAAAAATTCCTATAACAGCCCTCTGAGAAGTTGCTGGTGCATTACATAGCCCAAATGGAAGAACTCTATAAGCAAAAGTTCCCCAAGGGCTAGTGAAAGTGGTCTTGTCTTGGTCTTGGGGTGCAATTCTAATCTGATTATACCCACTAAATCCATCTAGAAAAGAAAATAATTTCTTCCCTGCCAGACTATCCAACACCTGATCAATGAAGGGTAAAGGAAAGTGATCCTTTTGAGTAGCTTTGTTCAAGGCTCTGTAGTCAACACATACTCTCCATTTCCCGTTTTTCTTAGGGACAATTACCAATGGGGAAACCCATTCACTGTCAGATATGGGATATATAAATCCTGTATTAAGCAATTTCTGAAGTTATTCTTTAACAAGTTCTCGTAAATTAGGGTTCATTCGTCTTTGGGGTTGACAGACTGGTCGGCATCCCTCTTTAATGTAAATTCGGTGAGTGCATAGTTCGGAAGAGATCCCTTTCATATCTGTGTAATCCCATGCAAATGCTTCCTTATATTCATGCAATAACTTCATTAACTACTGTGTTTCAGCAACTGTTAGATCGGGATTTATGTTTAATGTCTTGCCAGGTTCAATTTCAACTGTTATGCTTTTAGATGAGATGGTGGTTAATGTCTGAGATGAGTCTTCAGATTCAATCTTTTCTTGGGTATCTGTTTCAAAAATTGCAGTCAATTGATTGTGTGTTTCAGTAATTACAGAAGAAGGTTCACAAATAAAATTATTAATTATTTCATTCTTTGTATTGTCTTTAAGAGTTAAAGCTTGCCCAATAGTTAGAATAGGCTGAACAACATTATCATCATAATCCATCCACATAGAATCTTCATTATTAATTATGGGTGTAGCATGAGGATAAAGAGTAAGTTGTTTGGTTTCATAACCATTAGAAATTGTCATTGAACCAGATCTGCAACTGATAAAGGCATCAGCTATGGCCAGCCATGGTCTCCCTAGAATTAAGGGGTGTCCCCCCAGCTTTGTTTTAGTCTGCAATACAACAAAGTCAGCTGGGTAATTCCAGGATTCAACTGAGATAAGTAGATCTTCAACAACTCCTTCAGGTTTAATTGTAGAACGGTCAGCCAACTCTAGAATGGTAGGTGTATCTCTGATTGTGTTATTCAGCTGTAACAATTGTGAAGTTTCAAGAGTCATTATGTTTATTGCAGCACCTAAATCTACCAAAACTTGAGGAATCATTGTTTTACCAATTTGAACTGTCACGGTAGGATGGCCGGGGTCACCATATTTCACAGGAGGGGTTTTTTCGGACATTAATGCAGATAAATCACCCATCACATGTACTGTAAGGGGATCTTTAGTTTTCCTACCAGGTTTCTTAACACAAATATCCCTTATTGTTCTGGCATACATTGGTACATCTCTTAATGCTTGTAAAAGTGGAATTTTAACATACAAATTTTGCAATTCCCCTAAAAGATTAAAAGCAGGTGTTTCAGGCGTTCTAGTTAAAACCAAACGCTCGGGGAATGATGGTTCTGTTATTTCAACACTTTTGTTAGAAGGTGGTTGTGCTTTCTTATGTTTCTCAGTTTCTTCTTTATCAGAATCAGAAGAAGTTATGTCATCAATAATAGGCTCTACTATTTTCCCAGATCTTAAATGAATATCATTACATTGCATAGTAGGAAATATAGACTGATTCTGAATATCAATGACTTGCACAACTTTATTATTGGGGTTAGGATTTGGTTGCATAGGTAGCTGGGGTCTCATTTGGTTATTTGGCGGAGCATTTGATGGCAGAGGAAGTGGTTGTTGGAATTGGGGCAATTGATTTGGGTACGGGAGTTGTTGGCTTCTCCAATTTGAATTCCAAGGGTTAAAAGAAGATGGCTGCTGTGGAGGCCAAGGAGTCCACATTGTAGGATCAACAAAGGGAGGGTTTGATTGTTGCATGGATGGGAAATTCATTTTATTAAAGGGTGGGTATTGCATTTGATTAAAGGGAGGGTAATTTGTTTGACTGAAAGCAGAATAATTATTCCAACGATTAAATGGCATACTAGATTTCATACCTTGTCCTTTTGGTTGCCATTGTCTTCTTTGAGTTAGCAGGTAAACTGCTTCAGCTTCTTCTTCCGTTGGTTGCAATGCTGCCTTTATTCCTGGTAGAGATGGACATTGTTTTGTTTCGTGATCTTTCTCACAAATGGTACAGATTGGTATTTTGTCCAGTGGGCATTCCCTTAGTGGATGTTTGTCTCTGCACTTCGGGCAAAAGACAGCCAGAGTTGCTTCTGCTTCAGCCTGCTTCTTCTTAACCTGCAAAGTCTCAATTTGTGAAGCAAAAGAACTTAACATCTCAGTTTTAAATTCTTCAAGTAAATTACCTATTTCAGCTCTTGTTGCTCCCCCACTGGCTGATTTATGCACTCTTGAATAGGTGGGATCTCTATTACTTACTATGTTCCTTGCAGCTCCCTTGAACACCTCTTAGAAAGTTCAACAATCTCATCATATGATTCTTTAGATATATCTCCCTTTCCAAGCATGTTTAACATGTCTAAACAATCATCCCTTAAACCTCTAAGTAATATTGTTTTGCGAATTTCCTTACTTATATTCGGATGATCAGATCTCTATATATTGTACTGCAGCCTTTCTACATAGTCCTCCAAATTCTCGTCCGGCTTTTGTGCCATATTGAATAGTTCATCCTTCTTTTCTCTCGTCCGGCAGTAGTCTTGATATTTAAGAAGAAATTTATGTTTCATCTGCTCCCAAGTTGTGATTACTTGACTCCCAAGGCTCATGAACCATCTTAAAGCATTTCCTTTTAAGGTTGCTGGAAACAGTTTCAACTTTTGAGCATTAGTAACATAATCATAACTTCTGCATAATATATCAAATTCAAAAAGAAATTCATCCGGATCTTCAGAGGATAAACCATGAAAGTTAGGTAAAGCTGACAATGGAATGTTTTTCATAGGAGTTGTTCCTCCAGGGAGATCACTGATAGGAAATCCCAAGGTAGAGAGAATTTTCATCCTTTCCTTCTCCTTCAGGATCTACACGTCCTCCACCAAAGAAATCTTCATTGTTTCCTTCCATTGTCTGTTCTCCTACTGCACTTGCTCGATCGTCAAGATCTTCTACTAGCTCTTCAATGTTCTCCACTGGTCGTCCAACACTCTCTATTATTTCCTCAATGTGCTCTGCTGAATTGCTAGCACTTTCTTCTGACTCTCCAGCACTGACTGCTGGTTCTTTAATCACTGGCTCCTCTATATTTTCAGGACCCACAACTTCCTCTGTTTTGTAATCTGATTGAGGAGAGTGCTGAAGTTTTGGTCTTTGAGAACTTAATCTCTGTGATGATTCAGCCTTTGATACAATCTCGTCAATGAAAGTCTTTCTTCCTCCCCTTTCTTTGCCTTTGCCACCTGTGGGGTTAGTTTTCTTCTGGTTTCCGCGTCCTCTCATACAATCTGCACATCTGAAAAAAAAAATATTAATGCTTTCAAAATCTATAATTGCCTTCCCCGGCAAAGGCGCCAAAATGTTGGTCGCTTTAATTGTTTTCATAATTCAAGCTCCACATAAATTGTCAATCCGAGGAAGTCTGTTTATTCCAAAGACAATAACACACTGGGTATGCTCAATTTCAAAAGAAAAAACAATGTTGTAGTAAAAAGCCACACAATTATCAATCATACAAATCTAATTATTCACACTCTGTTTAATCAAAGCTGAAGTCACTTATGTTATAGCAGAAGTAATTCCTATATTGCAGTTTAGAATCCAAATAAAGGGAAATCAATCTGCAGGAAAGGAAACCAATCAACCATAACAGGAACAGGACCCTATTCCTTTAAATAGGAACTTCAGCACCTGCTGCCTGACACTAATCACTCTGTAGAAAGGATAACTCAAGAGACCAAGACCCTATTCCCATGAACAGGAACCTTCAACACTTGTCTCATGTTTCTAATCACACTGCAGGAAAGGAAAGGAAATCAATGGAAACAGGACCCTTTTCCTTTGTACAGGAACCTTCAGCACCTGCTTCCTAGCATCATACACTCAAACAAATGACAGAAATAGATCTCTCAACTTCTTAAGAATGAATGTGCTAAACTCATGCAGTGTTAAGGAAACAGATTACTCAATAAACTACAGAACTGTGTAACTGGTGTCTTAGCAACAGAATTAAAGTAAAGTGAAAATAGCATAAAGAAATTAAACAAACTACAGGGGCAGTCGGGTGAATCTTGTGAGGAAGGCGGGCCCTTTCCCTCTCACAAGATTCCCCAGGGAAAGAATTAAATTGGAGCGCTCAAAAGGAAATTTTATTCATCTGTCAAAAGAAATGATACATTACAAATGGAGTCTAGCTCCAGTCTCTCAAACACAATGTTCTCCTGTAGCTTTCAAAATCGAACTCTTTTCTAATGATGATGTCTCCTCTTTTTAAAGAGGAGACATCTCTTACAATTACATGAGAGCAAATCTACGTTTATCCCGAATCTGTTCTTCTTTCTTAAAAGAGGCTATTTTGTTCTTCCATAAAAAGATATTGTTACAACAGATACCAAAAGAGTACTATCTTCAGAATAATCCGTGTAACCACGTCTTCATGTTGTTGCCATTGTTCCACAAAATGCTCTTCCAGAATCGCAAATTACGAATAGTGGCAGAATTTGCGTGCCTGCTGGTTGTTTCAGCAACGGAGTCAACTGTTTCAGCAACGAAGTTTGACTGTTTCAACAACGGCCGATTGTTCCAGCACAACATATAACTTATCTGCGATCTTTTAGACTTATGTTAGCAACAATCTACTTCAATTAATGATAAAATATAAGAGTAATATGGAAATATATGTAAACAGATAAAACATATAATAAAGAAGAGGATTTTATATACCTTGGGATAAAGTAAATGAAAATGATGATGGAATCCTTTTTAAACATGGTTATAAAAGGTAAGGTGGTGTTAAAATATATAGTAAAATTGATACATAGTGAGGTCCTAACACATTCCAGCCCACTTTCCCTCTTGTTAATCCACCTCTTGTAAATCCACCCCCACCACATATCATGGCAGCATGGTATGCTCCCTTAGTCCTTCCTGTACCCTTGGTCAATATTCCATAGGACTATCAGTCCAAAATTCCATTATATGATGCCAGTAATGCTACAACTGCATCACAACATGTGGATAAGATGAATGACTACTTTGATAGAAATGAAATTGATGATGAATCTGTCAAACTTAGACTATTTGCTCAGAGTTTGGGGGGAGAAGTAAGAAAATGGTTTAAAGGCTTAACCCCCCACAGTATAAACGATCTCCAAGCCTTCCATCAGACATTCCTAAACAAATGGGAAGTGATAAAAACCCTCTTCAAATACTTTTTGATTACAAAAATCTCCACAGAAACACTAGGGAAAGTGTACATGCTTACTGCACTAGATTTAGTAGTGTGTATAATGCCCTTCCCCTAGATTTAAAACCTCCACAAGGCTCGGCGTTAAATAAGTTTCTTGAAGGGTTTGACCCTGAAATGGCCTATCAGCTGAGAGAAAGAGATCCTTTGACCCTTGAAGATATGAAAAAGGGGGCTCTTGGTGTGGAAGTTAACTTAATGGAGAAAAGAGCAAGAATGAAGAATGAGAAGAGAGTGTCTTTCAGAGAGGAATCCACACCTTCTACTTCCAGCTCAAAGATAAAAATAATGATGGAGGAGATGATGAAGAAAATGAACATACTCGAGAGAGCACAAGCAAGTCAAAACCAAACTACTCCTCAAAACAGAACTTAGAACCAAAATCAGAATTTCAGAAGGAACCAGTCTCCAAATAGACCAAGGGAGGATGATCAACAGATCACCCCTCCTTTTCATCAAAACTATGTGAGTGAGGTTGAAGACACAGATGAGAAAACAGAGGATGATGATATCAATATGCTGGGAGTAGATGATGATGACTTTGAGGTTCATTATGATAGAAAACAAGGTCTGTACACACCTTATGATGAAAAAAGAGATCATGATGAAAATTATTATCAAGACATGGAGAATGTCATCATAGAGTCTCAAAGAGAGTATGAACTATGGAGTAAAAGCAATCAACAAACTCTCAACAGAAAAACCTCTGACAAATCTTCACAAAACAACGCTATGAACAAGCCAAAAATCGTAAAACAAAAGCACAAAGCAGTGGCTGGAAATTCTGATAAAGGTAAAGAGAAAGGCACTAAAAACAATCAAAAATAGAGTGCAGACCTTAGCAGTACTAATACCTCAATTGGTACTCCTATGAAAACAATTTTGTAAAATGTAAATAGAACAAATCAACAAATAGATTTTGCTGACAGAATGGCAGTTAATAAGGCTAAGACAAGCACTTCAAAGAATCAAATTCCTTTCAGCCTGGAGCAGGAAATTTCCAAAATTAAAATCTTTATTCCTCTCTCTGAACTAGCTGCCCAAAATGCATATAGAACCCAAATTTTGAAGGCTTTAAACATAGAGGAGAATAATGACACAGTCAATCTTAACGATGAACAGCCTGAGCTTATTTTTGGTCCAAAGATTGAAGGTAGATATCAAGAGGGACCTGTTCCTCCCTTTTATGTAAGTTTAAACGTTCATGACAAGATTTTGCACAATGCTATGCACGACTCAGGGACTTCTCATAATTTAATGCCCAAAGCTGTAATGGAGAGCCCCGGGTTTAGCAATCACCAGACCCTATAAAGACCTTTACTCCTTTGACTCAATCAGAGTAAAATGTTTAGGTTTAATTAAAGACATCTGCGTCAACTTAGCCCAGATTCTAGCTAAATGTTTGGTCATGGATATTGTTGTGGCTGATGTGCCACCAAAGTATGGAATGTTGTTATCTAGGTCTTGGGGGGCTAAGTTACAAGGGACTATGCATATGGACATGACCTATGTGACCACCCCTATGTTTAATCAATTAAGAATACTTTACAGGGAGTCCCATATACAGTACATGGTGACTAGTCAAGACAAACCACAAAACTCTCCTCTGTATTCTATAAATACAGGCCTCGATTCTTTTATCTTGTTTAAAAATTAATTATTCAGTGAACAAGTCACTTTAACAGAGTTAATGGCCGATAGAGAGGAGGAGGAAGACATCACAGAAGTGTCAAAACAATTTGTTGAAACCGTAAACTACAGCAAACAACACACCGGTCTTGAACTACAAATCATGCGTCCATCGCTTTTTAACCTTAACAGTCAAGAAAATAGTCCTTGACTTATTGAAAAACCTGAGGAATTAAAATAGTTTCAAAAGAGTGTTGATACTCAAGAAAGAGCCGAAATCAGACTTGTTGAAGAGGACAGTAATCAAACGAAAGAACTCGAAACTAGTCCTCTGTGGAGTATGTACTTTGATGGGTCCTGCACTAGGAGCAATGCTGGTGCAGGGGTTTGGATATGAAACACTAAAAACAACCACACAGAAAGCCTTTCCTGTAGATTAAACTTTCAGTGTTCGAATAACATAGAGGAGTATGAATCACTTCTCTTAGGCTTACATTTGTTAAGAAAGTTAGGAGCCAAGAGAATTAAAGTATATGGGGATTCAGAATTAATCATTAGGCAAGTCAACGGGGAATACAACGTTAATCACCCTAGACTTAGGGTCTACCGGAACGATGTCGTGGATCTATTGAAAACTTTTGAGGAGTCCCAATTGACTTTTGTCCCGAGAAGAAAAAATAGCATGGCCCACAGCTTCGCTTTTGCAGCTAGAACATGTTTAACACCGTATGAAACGAAACAATGCACAACTCATATTAAATTTAGACCAGTTGTCCCTGATAACGATAAATATTGGCAAGTGTTTGATGGGGACAAACAAATAGAAGAATTCATGCAGTTCAGAAATGAATTTGAACTTCACAGTTCAGATTCAGACTATGAAACAGACTGCCATAGTGAAGAGAATTTTCTTGGTGAAGAAGAACCGTCTCCTGAGCTTGTTGATATAAATCTGTTGTCAAGCAAACTTGAAAACAAAACAGAAATGATTGCAGGGATAGAAACAGAAGACTTAGAAACTCTGCAGACTAATGATGAAAGTTTTCCAAAGGGTATGCCCCCTTTAGAAGAGTTGTTTTATTTCAACGATGTGGCCAAGAAGCCAAAACTGGAGCCTGTAGAGACTGAAATTGAAGAGTGTAATATAGGCAGTGAACTTAAACCTATGATGATTAAATTTTCTAAGACTTTACCAGCTCATATTAAACTCAAATACATAGATCTGTTTAAAAAAAAATTTGATGTTTTTGCGTGGAGTTACGAAGATCTGAAATCCTATGACACTGAAATAATTCAGCACAAAATCCCTCTCAAGGAAAACCAAAAGCCATTCAAACAGAAATTGTGCAGAATAAACCCTGTTCAGTTACCTTTGGTTGAGAAGGAGATCAAGAAAATGTATGAAGCTGTTATTATTGTCCCTATTAGATATTATGAGTGGGTGTCTAATCTGGTGTCAGTTAGGAAGAAAACAGGAGAGATTAGGCTTTGTATAGACTTTAGAGATTTAAACAAAGCTTCACTCAAGGACAACTACCCTTTACCCAAGATGGACCATATGTTACAAAGGGTAGTTGGCTCAAAAATAATTTCTTTGCTTGATGGCTATTCAGGGTACAATCAGATCTTAGCCCACCCTGATGATCAACTAAAGACAACATTTACTACACCTTGGGGCACTTTCATGTATCTGAAAATGCCCTTTGGTCTAATGAATGCTGGTGCAACTTTTCAGAGAGCCATGGACATAGCATTCTCCGAAGAATTAGGCTACTTCATCATTATTTATCTTGATGATGTCACTGTGTTTTCAAAGACAGATGAAGTGCACTTGGAACATTTGAGAAAAGTTTTCGAGAAATGCAGAAAGTTTGGGATATCCTTAAACCCTAAGAAAACATTGTTTGGGCTCCAAGAAGGTAAACTTCTTGGGCACATTATTTCAGAAGAGGGTATAAAGATAGACCCAAAGAGGATTGAGGCCATATTGCAAATCTCTCACCCTCGAAACATCAAGGAACTCCAATCTTTCATTGGAAAGATTAATTTCTTGAGAAGGTTCATACCCAACTTGGCTAAGCTCCTTAGGAAAATAACGAATATGCTGAAAAAGGAGCAAGGGGTAAAATGGACCTTGGAAGCACAAAAGTCCTTTGAGCTGGTGAAACAAGCATTAACCAAAACACCAGTCCTAATAAGTCCTGATTTTTCAAAAGATTTTTATATTTTTTCATTTGCATCAAAACATACAATAGTTGTTATCCTGTTACAGAAAAATCCACAAGGACAAGAGCAGCCTATTGCATTCTTTAGTAAGGCATTGAGAGATGCTCCTTTGAAGTATAACATTATGGAAAAGCAAGCTTTTGCTTTGATCAAAGCTTTAAAAGACTTCAGAGTATACATCCTTCACTCACACATCATTACCTTTGTCCCTAATTCAATTGTGAAAGACATTCTAACACAGGACCCAGATGGTAAGAGAGGTAACTGGATTGTTGTTATTCTTGAATATGATTTAGAGATCAAGCCCACTAAATTCATCAAAGGCCAAGGTCTGGCTAGATTAATGGCAGAATCAAATTTTGAAGTTCTTGATATAAATATAATAAATGCTTTAGATGACCAAGAAGAATTCTCAACTCCTATTGTTGAAGATCATTTTATGAATTCCTCTTGGTATGCTGATATTTTATTTATTTTGCTTAATTTGAATACACCTCCTGGTTTATCAAAAACGAAGGCAAGGTTTTTGAAGTTAAAAGCTGTAAACTACTGCATTATAGATAAATGTCTTTATTGGAAAAATGAAAGTGGGATATTGCTTAAATGTTTTCTTGAGTATGATGCAGAGAAGGTTAAGCACGAGTTCCATGAAGGAGATTCTGGAGGCCACCTCTACTGGAAGACAATAGCCAACAAAATCCTAAGGGTTGGTTACTATTGGCCCACTCTCTTTCTTGATGTACACAAGATGATCATTGCCTGTCATAAATTCCAACTGTTTGAAGGAAAAAGAAAATATCCACCCTTGCCTCTGCATCCAATCGCTTTTGAAGCTCCTTTTCAATAGTGGGGACTTGACTTCATAGGAGAGATCCATCCACCCTCATCTGCCCAACATAAATGGATTCTCAATGCAACAGACTACTTCAGCAAATGGATAGAAGCCATCCCTTCTAGACAAGCCAATGATTCAGTCATCATAAAATTCATTGAGACCCATATTCTCTCTATATTTGGCTGTCCTGGGAAGATCATCACTGATAATGCAGCAGCATTTGGATCAAAGAAGATGGTTGAATTCTGTCACAAATATCAGATAACATTGGGTCATTCCACGGCCTATTACCCTCAAGGTAATGGACTAGCAGAATCCTCAAACAATAGTTTGGTTAACATAATCAAGAAGCTTTTGGAGGATAACAAGAAGTCTTGGCACACAAAGCTAGTGCATGCACTTTGGGCTGACAGATTAACATTGAAGAAATCTATTGGTATGTCACCCTTACAGTTTGTGTATGGTACTGATGCAATTTTTCCAACCAGCCTTGGTGTGCCAGTAATGAAGTTCATTAAAGAGGTGCAGTATGAAGACAATGACATGATCAGAAGAATAAACCAGACCATTCACCTTCAGCAAACTAGGGAGGAGGTTTATAACAAAGCATTTCAAAAGCAAGACAGCATCAAAAAGCTTTTTGACAGAAGAACAAAGGCCATAAATTTCAATTTTGGGGACAAAGTTTTAAAGTGGGACTCAAGGAGGGAATACAAAGGCAAGCATGTAAAATTTAAGAACTTATGGCTTGACCCTTATCTCATTCATTTAGCTGCTGGTAACAATTCTTATTTCTTACAGGAGTTGAATGGAGCTGAACTGTTTGGAGGTCCTATCAATGGCAATATGCTCAAACATTACTTCTCTTAATCCATGCCATGTTTTGAATCCTTTTTTATCTTTTTTCCATTATAAATATTTCATCCATCATTGCATTCAAAGTTAGAAAAAATCAAAATCAAAAAAACAATAGAAGAAAGAAAAGAGGGCAGATTGTAAAAACAATAAAGGTACATCCCCATGCAAAAAAAGAGAAATAAATTTTGAAAGTGTGCAAGCTTAAATGCCACTCCTGAAAAACACACTTCTAGTTAGTCATACAACCTAATCATGGCTAACTAGTTTTAAATTTACTGCTGATAGGTTAGTGAAATAGATTTTCCAAACAGCTTAATCTTGGCTTATCAGTTAGGAAGATTAGGATAGAAATTAAAGGTTCAAACAAGCTTAAAATCCGAACGTAAGTTTTCAAGAGAAGAATGCCTCTGAACTGTTTTATTTTATGAGTAAAAAACAAAGGTAAATTGGTTCTAATCAGCTCAAAACCTAAACTAGATAACAAGCAAAAACAACTCGAATAAACTCATAGATAGAGCTTTAGAAAAGAGAATGATGAGCTTAGAACTTTCAGATCTTAAGCCTTCCAGTTTGATTTAATTTTCTGTAAAATAATATCTATGTGCAAGTTGTTTTTTATGCCATAAATCAACAACAAGTTGGACTATTCAATCCTGACTTGTATGTTTTTAAAATTCTGTCTTAGGGATTAGTGAATAAAAATCTGTTAGACTGTATAATCCTAACAAATAGTAGATTAGGTAGAGAAACATATGAACTCAACTGTTTAATCTGAGTTCATGAAGAAATAAGAAGTAGAAATAGATTAGATTTTTTGCTTTCAAAATAATAAAATGTTGCAAGAGAGTTTTCCAATCCAAATGCACTCTGAAAAGAAGAAAAAATGTTAGATCAATAGGATTGGGTAGGTAGAAATCTTGTGTAGATGAAGATCCATTATTTTTTATGGCTGTTAAAAATTTTAGAACAAAAGAAGATCATCCAAGGAAAGGAATTTGCAGCACAATGGATTAGGCACTGAATCAGCCTCACAGAGAATGCAAGTCTGAAGTTCTTGATACCTTTAAGAAGGCACCATCCCCAAGTGGAGCCACTGTTAGACACCTATAAAATTTGTTATATCAAAAGGTGGCTAAATCATTTTTGGAGCCTTCAAGAAATAAGTTTTATTGCTAAAAATGTTATCTCTTGAAGACTCATGAAGACATTTTGCACTCTGTTTGATCTTCACTGTTGTTTCCCTTTCGAACTCAGAAATTATGTTGTTTTCCATGAGGAAAAGACTATTGCAAATCTCCATTTTCCCCTTCCCTCCACTCAAAACTAACCTTCATTCTTCCCCATAAAATTCCTCTATTTTTCATTTATTCCCCTTTTCCCTTCATGAAAATCCTTTTACAAAGTTTAAAACTCATTTTTAAACTTTGCCGAAAACCCCAAATCCATCAAAAAGCATTGAAAATTTCATAAAAAATAATTTTTTTTTACTATAGGCTTAAGCCCCTTTGGGCTAAGTCCTAACCACTTCCCCACCGCATGCCCACGCCCTATAACCAGGCGCTAACCCAGTCGGGCGCTTCTCACATCGGGAGTGATTGGAGAGCGCAAGTCTGTTTGTTTGTGTTAACAAAAGTTTCGATGCAATTGGCCCTTCATATATAGGCCCCGAGTCTGCTACCGCTTCATATAACCTTCATAGCCCGCAATCGGGTGCTAAGAAATGTAAATGAACCCGTCTATGATGCAATTTTCCTTTGAAAATCATAAAAACCCCTTTTTCCTAAGTTTTTAACTAAACGCGCCGGTGCAATATTTTTAATTAATAAACACCGTTGATCTTAAAACCCGATCAACGATCTGCGCGATCTCGCATCAGAGTTTTTGAATGGGTAGATTGAAAGACCTGCATCGTGCTTTCGATGCCGATTGGCCCTTATACATATAAAGCCCTGGGCCTATTACTTTCCATATAGACTAGCGGCCCCGCAGACAAGCGCCAAGCCATTTCATATATATAACCCGCCCCAAGCCATTAAAACATTTTTTGTTTCATTAAATTTTTGGTTTTATATATTATAACATGGTCCCGCTCATTCATTGGTCGGAGCCCTCCTCCGCCGTTGATCTTGGACCAATCCGATGGCCCGCGCAATCTCGCATTGGCAAAACTCATTGGACGCATTAATGTTTTATGCCACCCCCGATTGGTCATTCCCCGATGAGTTCTCCGCTGTCGATCTGATCTACAAATCGATGGCCCACAGTTAATCGCTTCGGCGCCCCCCATGCCCATTGCCCCGCCGATTGCGAAGCCCCGATTACATCTGGGCCGTCCACGTGTCCAGATCGGACGGTCCAGATCGATCCTCCCAACTTTGGCTTAAAATCATATACCCCTCGTGTAATGTTTTATGACCAATATCAGCCGTTGATCTGCCCATATTAACCCTTTCTCCGCCCATATACTATTTCATTAACCCCGAAGATTGATCTCGACCGTCCATGTCTAAGATCTAACGGCCCAGATTCATCCCGATAGGCCTGACTCTCTTGGGTCCTACCCGCCCCAGATTTGATCTTCGTCGTTCATCCCTATGATCGGACGGTCCTGGTTAAAACCGCCCCACCTATTATCACCCACACGTCTTATCGATATCGCGCTCACTCCCCGACTGTCCATCTGCGACCCTTGATCTGACGATTGACACGCGTTTTCGCGTGATTTTAAGCACAGAAGTTAATTCTCAAAATTTACCCCATATAAGCTGTTTTCCAAAGCCACGTGTTGGGCGGGGACGCATATCGCGTTTAAAAAGGCAAAACTGCCTCCTCGCCTTTTCACTACGCGAAACCCATGGTTTCCTCCTCCCGAAACCATTTTCCCCTTTTTCCATTGTGTTGTATCGCGTGCGCTCCCTACCGTTGATCTCTGGAGATCAACGGCTCAGATTCAATCTGGCCTTTCACTATCGCACTCCGCCTTAACCAAAGGTATTCAACGAGCAATCTCTGCCGTTGATCTCAGGGCCAAATCTGATCTGACGGCCCACAATCATTCGGGAAACCCCAAATTCCCTTTCAATATAATTTTCTCCGCCAAGAGATTTTAACCCATTTCCTTTGTATTTCTTCTATTTTCATCAAAAGTGGCCCTTCTCCATTATATTGAATCGATCTTTCCTAACCGTCGATCTTCGCAAGATCGACGGATCTGACTTGATTTCCACCACTGCTTCTTCCAAACCGCCTCCTTCAACCCTCAATGCACAATCTCCACGTTGGATGCTGCCATCCAACGACCATGCTCCTAACCGCAGCATCCTAAGCAGTTTTTACCCGAATACGCAAGATTTTGTAACATTTGTGTGTATTTTGCAGGTTTTAAAGGTTTTTCCCATGATAATAAAAGAGAATGAAAGTTGAGGATGATGATCCACCAGACTTTCGTTTATCAAAGGAAGATTACTACGGAGGGTTCAAACTCACGTTTTGTTAGTGCATCATGAGCACTGATGCCATATGAGCCCTCTGTGGCACCTGCACATCAACAAGACACAATGAAACATGAAGAAAACAAAGAGTATCAGTGATTGAAGACCCAAATGAACTAGAGATGAATAATTGAGGATTAATTACACAGTTTGGGTGGATTACGGCTAAGATCGAAAATCAAAAGCCTAATCCACTAATATTAAACACAATTAAAGAGAAAAAGATAGAGTTCAGGCCTGATTAAGCCTAATACACAGAATCAAAACAATTTAACAGTGTTTAAGGAAATCAATAATATCTATCAGACAGAGGATGCCTCCACTGCCACATCAGAGGCTAATTGATTCCTCTCAACTACCTTATGCCACCTGTAGCCTCAAAGCATTCAACAGATGGTCGAGTAATGACCAGAACAGAGCATATCTTCCCTAATACAGCTGAATAGTTATTTCGAACCAAAAAATCCAATATAAACTATCAGCAGAGTTATTTCAGAGATGATGTCTGCTCAACTTAGTGTTCCTAAATTGATGTCATAAATTGTCAACTAGGGCTAGTAAATTGTTGAAGTGAAGTGCACTATATGTGCCTAGGTATCTGTTTCTCACTACGTTGTGTTTAGTATTTTTCCAATTTTTTGTTGGTCACACTAAAACATAGCAAAACCTATTTTAAACTATGTATGGCACTTGAGAACAGAAAATGCAAAACGTTAACAAGAAAAATAACTCATAGCATGAACTCAATAACTCATAACATGAACTCAGTCCAATTCATTCATTAGAAATATGTTGGAATAACTTGAGAAAAGGATAAGTTTAATGCAATCATTAGGGGAATTTTGAGGTCTAAAATGGGCCTCCTAAGGAAATTATAAAATAATAGTGGAAAAAATCTAATAAGATTTGATGACATCATCAAATTTTAGAGGGAAAAATGAAAAAACTACATTCTCAATTCATATTTTCAACTTATCTCCCAAAGTTTTTACTCAAATTTCGAGCGGGAGTACTCGTTGGATGCGGAATTTAATTCCCCATCCAAGGAGTACCCATGTTGCATACTTTCGATGGGTCCTACTACACGAAAAATGAGAAATACATAAAAAAAACGTGATTACAATCACGTTTTTTATGTATTTCTCATTTTTCGTGTAGAAGAGTTCATCGAAAGTATGCAACATGGGTACTCCTTGGATGAGGAATTAAATTCCGTATCCAACGAGTACTCCCGCTTGAAATTTGAGTAAAAGTTTTGGGAGATAAGTTTAAAATACGAGTTGAAAAAGTAGTTTTATTATTTTATTATTTTTTAATATTTTTACTTTTTTACTCCAAAAATGGTGAATCATCCATTATGGATGACATCATCATCTTGAATCCTATTGTTTGTTATAAAGTTTATTTTTGTTGTACATTTTTCTTATGAGGCCCACTTTAGACCTCAAAATTCCCCTAATGGAGGTTCTTCTAAGTAAACAACAATCTACACTATCACAGAGAAAATCTCATCCATGCCTAGAAATTTGATGGAACACATTTGGAAAAGATAGTCTGCAACATAGTGAGGAAATCTACTCTAAATTAACCTATGATACTAAAATAAATCCATTCTACAACTCAAAATACCACTGTTAAGCCTCATTCAAGAGTTAGAAATATTTTGGAATAGCTTTGGAAAAGAGTCAGTTTGTGAAATTATGAGAAATTGCAGAACAGTCAAGACTTCAAAATGACATTACCAATTCTTGTTCCTATGATGATGATTTATTAGTAGAAATTAAGAACAAGAGTGGTTTGTAAATAATGAAGGTCGTTAATTCTAATTTAACAAAACTAGAATACAACTAACTAATAAAACTAGAAATACAATGGATAGAACTGAACTAGAATGTAATCATTCAAACTTGAAATACAGTGAACAGAATTGAACTAGAGTGCCATTAACCTCCAGAGTTTTACAACTAAACTAAAATGCAACTAATCACTGAAATACTACAGCTCTATCTCATTCGGTGTTAGTGATATTTTGGAACAATTCATAAGAACAAGATTGGCTGTAACATTTGATGTGAGTGAGCATAAAAACATAACGTTCAGGAAAATGCAACTAGGCTCTAAAATACTACAGCTATATCTCACTCAGTGTTAGTGATATTTTGGAACAATTCATAAGAATAAGACTGGCTGTGACATCCGATTTAAGGAGCATAAAACATAAAGTTCAGAAAACTACTTAAATTAGGAATGAAACAAGGATAAAGTTACTTATCTAAACAATATGCACAGAGCTTCTCGGGCAGTAGGGGCCCTCTACCACCAGATTAGCACACAAATCTACTCAATATTGCTTCAGATCTTGTATTAAAGTTGTTCTTCTTTCATAAAGGAAAATGCTTCCAAAAACATAGTATTACGGTCTTTTGAAATCTAACAACAAAACATCAATCTAGCTAACTGTCTCTCAGTCTCCCGAGTCATTCTTATAAGAGAAATACATAACTACCCTTGAGAAGAAATAGGGATAAGTGTCTTTTTCAATTAAAATAAAACTAGAACTCTTGTGGAGGCCTCGTTCTTTTGCTGAAGACATCTGTAGAGTTCTTGTCCCGGTAGAAATCTACCTCTTAGTTTTGATTTCTTCCACGTGCATAACCACTTGGAGATTTCTTCTCAGACTTCGTAGAGGGCAAGAAATGATGTATGAGTGTTGTGGAATTCAACCATATGCGTTTTTCCTTTAAGTGACAGTTGTAACCTGTGTGAACATGAAGATAGTTCCGGAATAGGCGACTAGCTATAGAATGGCTGCATTCTGTAGCTGAGTCTAGTCAAAAATTACTACAACAACAAAACCATGAAAATATAGCAAGTCAGTCATTGTATACATTCCTAAAGTGAATTTAATCAATCATATTTATCATTTAAGCCTATAATTGATAAGGGACAAAGGAAATGAAGTGAAATTTGGTGAAAGGAAAGGACATCTTTGGGGCTCAACAGATGACACGGAGCCTTAAAGTCAACAAAATCTCCCACCGAGCTTACTTCTTAAAAAAAAACAATTAATACAAAGAAAATATCTGTAAACTTCTCCATTGAGCCCCTCAAAGGCAAGAAGTACTAAATCTGTAGTAATTGAATCCTTAGATCTTTCTTTTGACCTCCTCATCCTTTTATAAAATCGTATTGAGGAGTTCATTGTAAACGTTGGTTGCAGAACTTTGAAATATACTTGAGCTCGAAACTTCCACTTGTAAATAGTGTTCACTGGCTCTTGAAGCTATATTTATGATCTAATAATTTTGGCTGAGAAGTGAAGATGATTGTTGAACTAAAACATTGGACTTAAAGATGTAACTAGTTTGACTTCAATATACAAGCTGTTTCTTGGGTACCTGGTCTACATCACTAGTGAAGTGCCCCTTTCTTTGTTATTGTTTTTCCTTCCATGTATGCCATATTGTCCACTATTCTCTAATAAAGAACATCAAGAATAGAGTTAGGATTTACTGTTTACAGTACCCTTCTCTAACTGATAACCTTTATCTCAATGTTTTCCTCAAATTTGTTTATTTTAGAATGATTCAATACAGTTTAAGCAGTTAGGAATGTTAGCGTTCCCTCGTCCTACTGTTAGCTTTAAACATTGTTCTTGAATGTTATTTTCATTATTTGCTTATTAAAGTTAGACTAGAAAAGTGATGGTTTGCCCTGTTTCTAGCTTCTATTCTCCAAAGGTAATTCTGAAAGTTTCCCTAAGTGTTTGCTGAAAGCAGACTAGGTTTAAAAGTACCTTATCTGATCTTATGTTTCATTTTGTTTCTCTTATCTGTTTTCATACTTTCTGAAGGTAATTATGTGGATTACTGGATTGTTGGTCTCTTGACTTATCTTTAATACGAGCTTGTCCAAAGAGGTTTATGGTGAGCCCTGCCATTTGGTTGGTTTTAAACAGTTGCTTAAAGGCTTTTTCTTATTTGGACTGACTATAAATCCTTGTTGAAATTATTATTAGTTTCCACCCCTCCAACACTTTTATTGTTTCCATTCCATCATTTTATCTCAATGATCTTGTGATATAGATGACTTGCCCCTTGGACCACTCTTGAATTGTTGCACAATTAAAGGCCCTATTATGACTCCATAGCCCAATGGACTAAAAACGAGCGTTATATCTATCTTTTTAGCCAAAACTTGTTCTGATTGCTTACAACTTCACACCTTTGAAACTCTTTTCATTTAGGACTTTCCACCCAAATATTAATCATGCTCAACCATCCAAAACAAACAAAAACCCTCGGTCTTCATAACTAGCCTAATATCATTACCCAAAAGCTTTAAAGATAAATCCATCTTTGCACTTTATTGGATAGATCCCTCTCCGGATTCAGGAGGGCTAGATCCTAGAATCCCAAAGTGGTTGAAACGATGTTGTCTCTGCAGTTTTAGTCTCACCAATCTGCTAAAATTACAGATTCCTAACATGGTGGACCAGTAATATAACAATTAGTGGTCCCTGCACAACAATAGAAGCCTCTCCCCTATTCGTAAAAATTATGATTTTTATTTTTTATAACTTTTATTTTATTAATTATTTTAATATTTTATTTTTACGCTGAAGAGATAAAACGAAGCCAAAGCATTATGTAAACACAATAATTTGTTTGGCATACCCTTGGATAACTCTGGGCATGCTTTGATGGTTGGTAAGGAGTTCGAGTCTCTAATTGTGCTCACATAGGAATTGAACTTTGTAAATGTAGCTTGGAAAGTTTTCTACTAACTTACAATTACAAGTTAGCTGAAAGAATTTTATATTAAACACATTTACCATTGTTTTCATAAAATTCGTCTGCGGCCTAATATTGATACTCCAAGATCCCAAATTATTGGATAATGCACATTGTGTCAAAACACAAGAGTAGTAATTGGTAATGATCCAGCAAAACACATCGAAATTAATTAACCAATAGCTGCTAATGGGGTTATTGAACAAATTTACATTCACTCCCAACTACCATTCCAAATTCGGCTAAGTTAATGTATATTGATATTTATTAGGATGTGTCTTTTAGGTTTAGTTAAAGAGGTGTATAGAAATGTTGTTTTTTTTCTCCAAAGGAAAAAACACATGGTATTCATTAAAAATAAAGGTATTTACATTTACATACTTCAATTCTTGATGATTATTCAGCAAAACCCACATCCCATCATTCAATTAGCTTAATAATAGAGCCATAAGATGCAACAACCAATGAGAGGGTCATCACTTTCCCCACAGACAATCTAACTGAGAATACAAAAAGGAATATCAAAGAGGACATAAAGTAGAAAAATACATGATAACCAACCAGTTTTGCAGAGAAAAAAAAAAAAAAAAAGAACCTCATTCATAGTGCCGCAAAAAATGTGTGACTTGCAGGCTAGCATGCTTGCACTACGAAAAAACCTTTGCCATGAATAGTGTTGTGGACCATATGTTCATAAAAAAATAGCCCAGGAAATATGGATAAGAAACGCTTGGACAGAGCATCCGCAATCTAATTTTTCTCTCTGAAAACATGTTGGAAGGAGATATCAACAAAAGAGGGGGAAAGTGATTAGTGTTCTCCATTTAGTTAGAAAATGAGGGAAACTCGAGAACATTGCCCCCCTAGATCCATTGGATTATATTCAATGTGTGGGCCAATAACAAGAATTTTGTTGATTGCAGTCAAGAAGGAACATTGTAGTACCCCCCAAAGGGAAACCAATTATACCCTGCAATTGGAACCAGCTCCTCCATGCCAGCAAAAACTATACGCTTTTGAAGGGTTCACCCGAATATGATCCCCACATCCATAATGACCCTCGAAAGAGGCCCCATCAAAAAAATTGATAGGGAACTTGTCCTCCAATTCTAGGTAGGAAACTAACCTATAATGGGTCCTGGGACGCTAGGGACCAAACTCCAAGAAACATGAAACGATATGGAGACAGGAGGATTGCATGTCAGGTCGCCTACCCTAAAAAATGAAATCATTGTGAATATCCAAAATCCCCCAAATTATGTATAGGGGAAAAGATATATAAGAAATATGAAAAGTTGACCAGGATTTTAGGTATGAAAGGATAGAGGAGAGATTCATCAAAGTGATGATCTTCAGGGATCTAAATACATCCTCCCAAATAGCCACTACAAAGCGGAAAAGTATAAAGAGATGAGAACAAACTTTAGAGGCCAACCCATAAAGCAGTCATTTGCTTGGCCCTTAGAAGTCATGTTTCGTCGAGTTATCCCAAGTTATTATAGGTTATGAAATTTTAACCAAATGGAGCATTTAATCTTGAGAGGGACCTCCCAATTCCAGATTTGTGTAGTCCAAGCAGTGGTAGGATTGGGAGGTATGTTCTTGGAGATATAAGAGTAACCTTCCTTTGCAAAAATGCATCCTTAAGCCACATGGTCATCCTAGGAAAGCCTGTCCTCTTTGTGGGATAGGGAGATACCAACTTTAACCAATTGAAAACAGTATAATTCCCATTTAGTGAGGAAATGCCTCGACAAGAAAATCTCCCTTGTATGGGGCCAAGAAGTTGAATAAAGTAGAGAAAATCACCTACCTCTAAGACTGGCCAGTGAATCATTGTCGAGCATCTTGAGACTTTGTATTAAGGGAATAAGGAGAATATGGTTTCCATTAAAACCTTTCATCACATCCACACCAATGAAAACCTTAGTGTCATCAACCACCTCCATCGTAGATGGGAACAAAACTAGGGATGTGTTGCCATTAAGCTGCACCAAATGTAAGATTCTCTAAAGTGAGAAGGAGCCCTTGCAACGATCCAATATTCCAAATTGGTTGTCCTAATGTATTTGGAAAATAAAATATCTTGCCATATTCCCTTAACGTTGAAGACCCTCCAAATATTTGAGGCCAAGAGAGCTAAGTTGAAACATATGATGTCCTGAATTCCCCACCCACCCGATTGGACAGGCCTAGAAATATACTCAAGTCTCATGAGATGAATATTTTTATTGTTACTAGCCCTAGACAAGAGGAATCTCACAATGATGGCATCAACTCAATTAATGATAGCATGTGGGATGTGGAATAAATGCATCCAATATATTGAAATTCCTTAAAGAACAACCTTCACCAGCATGAACCTGCCTCTAAGAGTGAGCCATTTATGATCCCAAATAGTCAATTTTTTTTTAAATTCTTTAATAAGCCATTACTAATCTAGTACCTCATATTTGGAAGGCCTTTAAGTTGAAACCCATATATCTAAAGCCATTAGATGGTGGGATAATTTTAATCCCAAACTTGACACCGATCTAAATGATGTCCTCTGAAATGCCAACGTCAAAAATAATCTCTGATTTGTTTATGTTAATAATGAGACTAGAAGCTTTGCCGAATTACGAGAATACCTGGAAATAAGTCTCCCATTTTGTTATTTTTTATTCATCAGCACATAGGACATCTTCCACAAACATGAGGTGTGTTTGTGAGTTATTCTTAGTGATCCTGCAGCCCATAATTGACCCAACCTCATTTGCATCTTTTATTATTCTACTAAGAGCGTCGATCACCAGGATAAAGAGAAGGGGAGATAGAGAACATCCTTGTCTAAGCCCTCTATGAATTATGAAGAATTTAGTGGGATCCCAATTTATTAGCAATGCCATTGTTGTCGATAATACGCATGCCATAATCCATTTGACGTGAATGTGTAGAAATTAAATTTTGTAAAGGATCATTAAGAGAAATTCCCAGTCAACTGGCTCTAATAAGGTAAGCATTCATCAAGAATGCCTTTAATTTCCTAGATTTAATGGAATGGATACTCTCTTGTACAATTTCCACCATATCTTGAATTCCCCTGTCATCTAGGAAACCAAATTGCTCCAAATTAGTATGCGAGGACAACATATTCTTCATTTTTTTAGTTAGAAGTTTAGAAATGATTTTGCAAACATAATTACATAAGGAAATGGGTCTATAATAGGAAAAACAAATATAATTCACCTTTCTAGGAATGAGAGCAAGGAAATTTGCATTGGCAGCACCTGATATATTGTTGAATATTATGGATTCTTCCACCATTTGGATCAGTTATCACCCTATAAGATCAAGTAAGAAGAGATAGAGTTCGACAAGCCATCAGTCATGACCTAGACTCTTATCCTTCATAATTTCTTTCAAAGTATGTAGAAGCTCATCTTGTGTAATAGAGGCATCTATTGCCTCTAAATCTTCCTCATTGGCCATCCTTGGAAAGAGATTCACTAGTTCCATTTTCGCTTCAATGTTGCTCTTTTCAAGATCTTTGTATTGTTTGCAGAAGAAAAGGAAAACCTCATGTCTGATACCTTCCGCCATTGTAAGAGTTCGACCATCGTCATCTATAATTTCCCAAATAGTGTTGGTACATTTTCTTTTTGTTGCGGCTCAATGGAAAACTTAGTATTTTTGTTGCCTCCACTCCTCTTCATGCAATCTTAAAACCTTGTTTTTATTCTCCACCAGATTTAGAATAGCTTTTTTGGCATGATAGGAGAAATATCCAAGGACAGAGGGATAAAAAATGAAGCAATCTCTTAGTCGATGGCTGACAACTCCTTAGAGTGTTCTAATTTGTGATTCTTAATTCATGTACGCACCTCCCTTTTAAGCCTCTTTAATTTAAAATTGATCAATAGAGATGGACAAATGATGTCCGTGGCAACAACGGAATTCTAGGAGTGTTTAACCAAATCACGGAAATTTTGATCATTCAATCACATATGATTAAATTTGAGGATCACAGAATTAGGTCATATCTCTCCCTCCCATTCCAAAAGGATAACATCGTTATCTGACACATCAACAAAGAAAGAAGAGGTCTCAATCATTTTTAATCTCTCGAATAAGAATGAATGAAAAAAGAACTTGTCAATCCGATTTTGGCAATTCCCTCAGCCCCGATCCTTCCATTTATCCAAGTCGAGCATAAAGAGGAAGGGGAAATGTTCCATAAAAGTTTCCGAAATAAGATTTGTTTGAATTAATATCCTAATGGGTCCATCTTGGCCTTATGACCCCAACATTATTTTGCATCCAAAATGAAATTTAGATCACCAACAATGATCAACGAGTGCAAGTCAAGGATTGCAGTAGAATCAACCTTCTCCTGAAATAATTTTCGACTGTTGTAGGGAGCATAGATGTTAAGAATGCAAATTCTATGTACAAATCCCTTGCAGAATCCAGACAAGAAAATACCAATTCATGTACTATAGGATTTAAAGGTAAAAAAATTGGGGTTCAACATAGAAGAAAGCCATCTAGACCTCCCATGATGGGAATATATTGAGAAAATTTTCCTGAGCCTTTACCTTCTCCACCATTGTTTCTTGCAAGAAAATAATAGCTGGATTTTTAGTTCATATGTTGTTAAGAAAAGATCTTTTGGCTTGAGAGGATCCCAACCCTCACATGTTTAATGATATGATTTTCATATGGAAAACGTAGAATCGGGAAATGATGCTCTAATATCCCGAGATTGAGATTCCACCAATATCTCAATCGATCCATTGGTTGGTACAGGGTCAAAGGAGGGGAATAAAGCCTCCTCCATTGTCTTAGAGAAGCATGAATTCAAGTCAGCCTGAATAACACCGCATAAGAAAATTTTCTTATATTTTGATTCTTTTATTTTCCTCTTTTGTGGATCAGATCTATTCGTTTATCTTCCTATAGAGCTAGCCCTAATGTGAAAAACACTTATCTTGATTGTCATTTGTTTAAGCCCCAATGACTCGTTGTCTGGTAAAGCTTCCAAATCATCGTCCATAGTTGTGGGGGAGTGGTCCATCAACTGAGAATGTTGATGGCAGATAGGAGATAATAAAGAGTTTTTTGGGGTCTTACGACCTATAGATTCCTTGGCTTTGATCTTACATTTTGAAGGTGTAATATTAGAATGAGGAATAACATTATCATAGTCCCTAGAACCATCATCTCTTGTATGGCATGTTAGAAGCATCTCATTGTCAACTGTGGGGTCGATCTGAGCCTATTTTTTTGGGAGACACAAATCCAATCTTGTCTCAGGGAGAATAGAACGAATTGGATCTGCCCATAACATATATCAATTTCACCTTGGAAATCAGTTTTCAATTGTATATTACTTATCCACTCGATACCTCCCACCATTGAGGTGATTGGGACATTCTGCAAGAAAATGCCTAATATTATGATATCCAAGGAATCGGTAAGGAACCCCCTAGTAATCAATTTGTTGTCTGATGCATATAAAGTTACCCCAATATATTTCTTTGGTAGTTGGGAGGCCTCCTTATAGGCCATCTTCAACCAAAAACCAATCTATCGTTTTTTCCAAAAAGCCCATACATCCTTCATCATTGCAATACAATTTTCTAATTCTGCGAGCAATTTCCTTCATTGCCCCCTTAATCCACAATTCTATGGGAAGATAAGGAAATTTGGCCCATATAATTTTCCTTTTGGGTGCCTTAGAAATAGGATCAAGGTCAACTTTCCCAATTTTGTAGCACAAGGAGTCGTCGTCCTTTCACCGAGGGCATAGCTCGAATCCTTTAGGAATCTTCCTACTTTAGAAAGTGAATTCCAAACCATTCGGTCACCCCTCACTAACTTTAGGCTTGTATCCAAGCAAGGAGGACTACCGCTTGTAAACCCAATCTTTAATCTGAGTTTCATTCATCCTCGTAAATTCCCAACGACCCACCAACATTTGTTGTCTCAATTAGACCACATTTTCCCAGTAAAGATTAATTCCTAGAATGATCTTTTGAACTTCATCTATTGATTTGATCAAATGTTTACCCTTGCCTTTAGATTTTTTATTCTGAGTTTTATTCATAGGTGGGATCCCTCTTTAAAATGTAGCGTCAAACCCTTTTGATGAGCCCACCTATCCTTACCTAGTAACTTCCTTTCCTTTGTTGCTCCCATGTCTAACTTCCACCTCATTTTTTGTTGTCACGGTGACTTCAATGAGCTTATAGACATTAGTGATGTGGTCAATTAGAGTTGTTTGACTCTCCATGTGTAATGTGAATGAACCCAATTCACTAGCCACCGACAAGTTCGAATTTTTTGTCAATTACTTCATGTGAATAGGGGAATATTCCAATTTTAATTGGTGAATATGTCAGTACATTACACGAATTCTAGGTCTAGCAGTATTTGTTGATTCTATGATCAAAACCCACAACAACGAATAATACTCAGTTATATGAAATAACAACCATGTCATAGCTTTGGGAAATAAGAAAGGAACATTTCACTGAGTCTTTTGTAATTGGTTGTCAGGCTCTAGAGAGATCATGGAGTGTCATTCGAGGGATAAAATGATTGGAGTTTTTATGCCAATATATTTTCTATGGATCCACCACCTTGTATGGAACCAACATAGATTTAAGAAATCCTCTAGTGTAATATAATCCACAGACTCCCAGAAACTTCAAAATGTTGCAGATCTTACTTAACTTAGACATTTTTTGACAGTGTTCAACAACTTAATTGCTAGAAAAGACCAGGTTTTCATAATATCTCCCGAGCATTTCTCCAGGTCATGAAAATTATTTCATTCTCTTGCCTTCATTAATAGATATGGAACTCAACATTTGAATTAGGTCTTGATTCACCAGAATCATTTATTGCCACTAAATGCATCTATTTTCCCATTTCCTATCCAAACCCTGAGAAACAACCATCCCCCTAGATCGATGGGAGAACCATACTTCTTTAACATAGTCTCGTAAGAATAAGAACTGGCATGACAACTCTGCAAGGTTCATGATGGTCCTTTCGCCTGAATAGATCAATAAAAATAAAGAATTTTTCCACTACATTTAGTGGGGTAAAAAAAAATAATAGACATATTGAGTCCATCTGCAACAGATTGTATACCAACAAAAGCTAAATTCAACCATTTTTCACCCCGTCTGCACTTAAAGCTTTGATTGCACTTGATAAATCCTCCCCCAGGCCCTACCAATCCCTTATTATTAATAATTTCCTCCACCCTTATTATTTTTTGTAGAGTGTTTGTAGGCAAGGAATATTTTAGGGGCAAATTTTAGCCCAAAGGCGAATTTTAAAGGGTTTTAAATTTTAGAGGGGCGAATTTTTAATATAAACCCATTTTGTATAGTTTTATAAAATTAGCCCTATAATTATTTAAAAAACAATTAATTATTAAATGTTAGTCCAAAAAAATAAGCGCGCACAGACCTTCCACCCTGCATTCGCCTCCGATTTTCTGGTTTGGGGCGGATTTCGCCCCATTTTTTACTAGTTGGGGCTTGGAAGTTGGAGGAATTCGCCCCATTTTTTACTGGTTGGAGGTTGGGGCTTGGAAGTTGGAGGTGATTTCCTGAGCATATAGTCCATTGGCATCTCCACCTCAAATTTTTGTATAAATTTTCCAGTTTCCATCGATCCCTCTGACCAACTTTGCAAAAACCCTCGACCTAATCCTGATATCAAGACCCTGTTTGTTGACCAAGTGTGTGTGCCTTTGAATGAAGCTCGAACTCCTCCTGCAAATAGTTCTCTTGTTGGTGCACTTTCAAAAGGGGGTGCATTTCCTGTTGTTGGTGCACACATTGTAAGTCATGACTTCATTAGTTCAGAAATTAATTCGTATAAACTGCAACTAATTTTTTCAGTTGATAAATTTCTTTATCTTGGAATTAATCATCATTTTAACATGCATTCAGCTATGTTGCAGAGTTACTATCAATCTAAAATGCTCTATAAAATTTTGACTGCAGCCATTCCAACCTGAAGCCACTCATCCAAGTGCCCTTGCAGGATGGATGGTGAATTCTTTTCCTCCAGCCCCACATACTGTAGTGGCTGTTGCACCATCTTCTCTGGTTTCACAACGACATCCAGGTGAAATGAGATGACCATATTTCGTGTAGTAGATTAAGTTCCATATTTTGGTTTGCAAATATGTGATAACACGCCTGATTGTAGGTATTGCCCAGGAAGAGAGATGAGAAAAGATAGCATCTTTCTCAAAGATGATGAACATGCCAATATTTAAATAGGATATAAAATTTTAATTGGTTTTTTTTTAAATGACTTCAGCTGCTTTACTAAAACACCCAAGGACTCCACCCACCAATAGTAATCCTGGATTGGATTATCAATCTGTAGATTCTGAACATCTTGTGAAACGGATTCGTCCTGGTCAAACTTATGAGGTATGGACACAGGAGGCAACAGTTTACGCTTTGAGATATCATCCTTTCTCAAATTTGTCTCTGGGTAACGGAGGGGTTCAGCAAGTATTGAAATGATGTATAAATTGTTTTCTTCTGGAGCTTCCTTAGCTCTCGTTGTGTCTTGACTAATATTCCAATCTTATAAAGGTGTTTGTTGGTTACATTTGTATTGGCAATATTTGATGTAATGATTGAATACTTGACTGATAGCTTATGTTGGCTGCGAGTCTTTTGCTAAACTAGTTTCAACTTTCAATGAGTAGTGTTGGACTATGGAGATCACTCACCTGTGTGTTAGTGAAGCACGTGCACATACACACACTCAGAACTGCTAGATGGGTTTTAGCAGTGTGTTAAGGGTCTTGTGTTATTATGGAAATCACTCAACTGTGTGGTAGTGCACATGCACACACACATATTCGGAATTGCTTTATGGGTTTCGGCAGCGTGTTAAGGGTGTTTTTCTTTTATTCCAAGATATCACAAACTTATTTTCATCTCCATTCTGTAATTGTAGGTTTCCTATCCGGCTCCAATTCATCCTCCTAGCATGTACCTGCAAGAAATTCATAAAATTGTTTCAAGAACCTTTAACCAGGGTTCAAATGCTATGAGCATGGATTTTCACCCACTGCAGCCAACGATACTGCTAGGTGATCTATCTGTAATCTCTGAAATATTTTGTTCAATGTGGCCCCAAATATTCATTATATTGGGTGTGCACATTGATTTATCTGTATGTCAAAAGTGTCTCACCTTTTAAAACTTGGGCACCGGGCTTATCTGCCAGTTGGAACAAATGTTGGCGATATTGGAATTTGGGATGTTGGTTCACGTGAAAGATTGGCTGTCAGAGCCTTTAGTGTATGGGATATCTCAGCTTGCTCAATGTCACTGCAGGTATGTCCGTCTCTTTTATGGGATTGCATTATGTTATTTATTAATTATTAAAATTTGTTGCAGAAGCATACTTTCTGGCTTATTGGCTTCTTGGTGCCATATACTTGATAATTGCCAGGCTTCTGACTAAAGCTCTTATGTACATGCTTTTGGTTCTTGTTAGGTAGCACTTGTCAAAGATCCAGGTCTCTCTGTAAATCGATGTATTTGGAGCCCAGATGGGACATTTCTTGGTATGTGCTTACACCTTGTTTGTGAGTGTCATGTTATTCATCCTTGAATTTTGCAGATTACCTAGGAAAGTTTGATACTATTAGCCTCAAAATGTCACTGAATTTGGCTAGTATTTTTTTCCATGGCCTTGTATTGCTTGTAGGAGCAACATTTTCCAAGCATATTGTCCACTTATATTCATATACTGGTGGTGGCGAGTTGAGGCAACATCTAGAGGTTCACAGTGCACACCCTGGCTTCACAACCCACTTTCCTTTTTTTTGTGGTCTTTATCTGTGGTGTCCAATATATGAATTCTTCCATTTTTCTTTGAATCCACACAGATTTATGCCCATGTCGGTGGTGTGAATGATATTGCTTTTGCTCACCCGAATAATAAGCAGCTCTGTGTTATCGCTTGTGGAGATGATAAAGCTATTAAGGTATAAGTTCCAATCCTTTATGCTATAACAGGAAACTAGTGATGCCAATAAAAATTTATTATTGAAAGGGCACCATATAGATATTTTCAGATGTGATAGATTGGTCTCAGGAGTGTTCAGTGACTTGAGCAGGTGTGGGATGCTGTAACTGGCACCAAGCAGTACACATTCGAAGACCATGAAGCTCCTATATATTCAGTCTGCCCTCATCATAAGGAGAATATCTAGGTCAGTTATGATCTGAGTACCATGATAAAAAAACCTATCAATAATTTTTTTGACAAGCCTCTCTCTAATTTTGAAGGGTTTCTTTAATTGGGTACTAGTTCATGCTTGTATTTTGTTGGGGGCTATTATATGCATGTAATTGTATTTTGCACTATCTTGTATTTGTCTATGGTTAATGGCAGTTCATTTTCTCTATGGCTATTGATGGGAAGATCAAAGCTTGGCTTTATGATCTACTGGGATATAGATTAAATTATGATGCCCCTGGGCATTGGTGTACTACAATGACTTATAGTGCGGATGGAACATCGTATGATTAAGTTTTCTAAACTATTATGCTTTTCATGGTGAATATTTAGCTATGTCATTTCAAGAACGATAAGGATGCTTCTTTAATTCATGAATTACATGCGAGATTAGGCTCTTCTCATGTGGAACAAGCAAAGAAGGTGATTCATACTTGGTTGAGTGGAATGAAAGTGAGGGAGCAATCAAGAGAACATATTCTAGATTCCGCAAACGGTCCTTAGGAGTTGTGCAGTTTGATACAACGAGAAACAGGTTTTTGGCAGCTGGTGATGAATTTCAAATTAAGTTCTGGGACATGGATAATACCAACATTTTGACAACTACTGATGTTGAGGGTTGTTTTCCTGTAAGAAGATATTTTCCATTTTGGTTATGATCAAATATCAGATCCAAAACTCTGATTGTTATCTATTTTAGATTAGATATATGCCCATCTGGATTGTTTCTTGTCAAATTTTGTAGGCAAGCCCTCGTCTCCGTTTCAATAAGGAAGGGTCCTTACTTGCTGTGACTACAAATGATAATGGGATCAAGATTTTAGCAAATGTTGATGGAGTTCGCCTGCTTCGTATGCTTGAAAATAGAGTGTTTGAGGGGACAAGGATACCACCAGAGGTGGTGTCAGCAAAGGTATTATGCTGCCCCCACTTCAAATTGAATACATGTGTACCCAAACTTCTGCATCTCACTACTATTGTCCTTTTTGTAGGCTCCAATAACAAATGCCACGGCTGCTATGGTAAACATGGCTGCTCCACTTCCTGTTCCAATAGAACGGTCAGAAAGGGTTCCTCTTGTTGTATCAGTTTCTACTATCGTGAGAGTCATTCCACTTGAAGAATTGGATATTTGGAAATTGACCAAACTAATCTATAGGAAAATTGGGCTTTAATTATTACATCAGATTCTCCTTTTCAATCTGTTGTAATCACCCTACTTTATAAGTTGGGGTTTATTTTAGCATTCTTGAATAAAATAAATTAACCATCAACCAATAACCGTGTATACAAAATAATCTTGATAGTAGCCAGGCAGCAGATGTGAAACCTAGGCCTCTGGATGAGGCTGCAGATAAGAGTAAGAACTCGAAGTTAGCAGAGATCACTGATATCACCCAGTGTAGGTCTCTTAGGTTGCCAGATACGCTACCTACTGGAAAGGCAAGTTGTGCTAGGGATCTCATTTATACCCCAAAAACCAAGAATTTGTCGCATATCATAGTTGTTGGACCTTATTTTTCGTATCCTAGAAAGTTTTTTGTGCTTGAACTAGATATAATTTTCCATGTGTTTTACAGGTAGCCAGATTAATATATACTAATTCAGGGGTTGTTGTCCTAGCTCTTTTCTCCAATGCTGTTCACAAGCTTTGGAAATGGATGCGTAATGATCGCAATCCATTTGGCAAGGTACAGCTCTAAAAGTGTCCTAATGTACTGTATGTTTTCAGTTTTAGAATTCTGCATTTAATAAGCATTTGAAAGATGGAAATTCATTTTCCAGTCCACAGCAAATACTGCACCACAACTGTGGCAACCAGCGAGTGGGATCCTTATGACAAATGATATGAGTGACACAAATCTAGAAGAAGCAGTCTCATGCATAGCCTTGTCAAAGAACGATTCTTATGTTATCTCTGCTTCTGGTGGGAAGGTGTTACATACCACCTGTTTTGGACGAGTTATGAGATAAAGAGCACAACTTATTGAAATTGTTTTAATCTTATGTGTCACAATATCAAACATTTGGTAATGACTTCTATAACATGATTCTTTTTCTAGATTATTTCCTTTTTTGTGATATAATTCTTCTTCTCACGAGGGTAAATTGAAGCATGCCAAACTCAGTTAGATGTACTTTGATCACTAAACAAATTAATCATAGATACATGTTTTCATGAGGGTAAATTGTTTGTTCTCATGATGGTAAATTGAAGCATGCCAAACTAAGTTAGATGTACTTTGATCACTAAACAAATTAATTATAGATACATGTTTTCATTCAACAGTTTCATGATGAGAGGAATAAAGTTGTTAAGAAGCTGCAAGATAATAGAGATTCACGCAAAGAAAATATTTGTGATGTTTTGAAGCTTGGCGGTAGAGCCTGTAACACATTTTATAAATAATTGTGTCTGGCTTTTGGACATTTGTTTTTTGGGTTGTGGTCTACCCTACGTTGTGACATGTCAAACAGTTTTTGAGCTTGCTAAATCTGAACATTGAATGTATTTATTGTGCCTTTGATATCCATAAATCAACCATATTGTTTGTATATTAAACATGTTTTCATTGATTACAGAAATATTTTTTGAATGCCATTTCTGACTTATATCATGCACATATCTAAAGTAATTTTGACATCCATGGTGTCTCTTCTATTCTACTTCCTTTTAAAGTAAGAAGAATTTTTGCAGTAAAATGTTTTGAGAGTAAACCTCTGAAAATGCATTTTGGTAATAATGGTCCAAGGGATTAGTCTAATATGATTGGGATACTTTTGTTTATAGCCCACCATTTAGTATGACATCTCGTGTTTAGTGTTTCTTAGATTACTGGCCGACTTACTTGGGAAACACTGAAAAAGAACTACCACCAACTGGTTTTAGACTTTTAGTTACAATTAATCTTAAGAAAATCTTCAACAGGTTTCCTCTGAAACAAAAATAATATCAATAAACTGTCATGAATTTACCAGGCATTGGAGTTGCCCAAATTCCTATGCATTGTAACTATTGCAGTAACTCTTGGGATAATTTTGTGTATAGCCCACCCTTTAGTATGACATGTTCATGTTTCGTGTTTAATTTTCAAGGTTGAAATGCATACAAATTATGCTTTGCCTTTAAACCTAAGAAGTTCCTATTTTTCACGGGGTTTGGAATTGTGGTTTGACATGGAAGTAGGCATAGAGGGATATTTTTACAGTCACACCAGCCTGTCAATTAAATCAATGTGCACTGTCTCTGAAGTTTGAACTACTCCTTGGTGAATCAAGGCCACAAATAATGCAAAGCCAACAAAACAGAACCAAAAATATTCTGTTGCCAGTATTTAGTAGACAAAACAAAGTGGTATAGACCTTAGACATTAAAATTATGGCTTGGATTTCATAAAAGATGAATGATATAAATGTTGATGATGTATTGCTCAGACTAAATGGAATGGTTAAAATTGAAATTTTCTCTGTAGTTCTATTTACACACGTTGGGTGCAGAGGTAGATACAGGCTGATCTGTATGACTGTCTTTTCTAGTTGATTTAACAAATCTTACTCTGCCAAGAAAATGAATGTCTATTTTAATAGGTTTAATGGATTCTACAAAACCATATTGAGGAAGGTAATGTAATTTAATTTATAGCATTTTGGAAATGGACATATAGTCCTAGCTTAAGTTTGCTAAGAATTGTTGAAATTGGTAGCTCGGAAGGTATTTCCGCTTGAAAAAACCCTTGGGGTTTTCTGGTTTGTTGTTTGGGGTTTTGGACCCAAAGGAGTGGGCTTGGAACCCAAGGAAAGACATTTAATAATCTAATTTAAGTATGAGTTGCTTTAAGGGTCAAGTCAGCTCAGGTTGGCCAGCGAGACCAAGAGACAGGACCGTTGGGGTTTCACACCCCTTGGAAAAGTATAAATACAAAGACAAGGAGAAGTAAAGGACAATCTTCTTGTGTGGTGAGCAAAGGTGCTAAAAGGACTTAGCCACATGTAGAAAAAGGAACTGCAACAGATGAACCTGCACAACAGGTCACTAGAATGGTTGAGATTGAAGCAGAATTGCAAGTTGAGCTAGAATACATACAAATGGATTTTCTCCAATCAAATTCAAAGAATCAAAGGAGTACATTAGGTTCTAGTGAGGTGGGTTTTATGGTGATTATATACTTAGATTTATCATGATCCTTTTGGGTTTGAGTAATTCAGTTGATGTCTAGTGTTTTCTAGTTTCCACACATTAAGTAGAATTTTTAATGTCGATTTTCCACTAAGAAAGATAGGTGTCATTAAGGATATGTCTATTTTAGGGATTGTTAGGATTGTATACTAACTTGCAGGCTATTTTAAAAATCCATTTAGCATGTGAATGCCTCTAATGCTGCCTTTTTTCAATAGAAACTGTAAAAAGCTTTTATATTTGCTATTAGAGTGAAATAATGCAACATTTTTCTTCCAGCTTAATGCTCTACTTTCCTTAAGAATTTTTCTTTTTTTTTGCATCACTGAACACCTCCAAACTAAGGGGAACATAATTTGTAAGTTTGCCTCATTGCAATTTTAAATTAAAGTTGGGACTCGTTGAAACTTCAATGTATTTGCCCTTGTTTTATCCTTACCCCCTACACAATTTTGGATAGAGTTTGAACCACCTAAAGCATTTTCCTTTCTTTTATTTACATACCACCTGTTTTGGACGAGTTATTAGATAAAGAGCACAACTTATTGAAATTTTTTTAATCTTATGTGTCACAATATCAAACATTTGGTAATGACTTCCATAACACGATTCTTGTTCTAGATTATTTCCTTTGTTGTGATATAATTCTTCTCATGAGGGTAAATTGAAGCATGCCAAACTCAGTTAGAATTGACCACACTAGTTACACTAGGAAGAGTGTTAGATTTCCTAGTTGGTCTCACCTCAGCCTTGAGAAGTTGAGCAGCACCAGGATTGCAGAGCTAGATTGTGGTACACCAGTCAGAAAGATTCTTAAATACAGCAAGAAGCTTATAATGACACCTTCGAGGATAGAAGAATTAGTTTTTGGGTCACACCCACCAAGTATGGCACACTGGTTGAGGAGATTAACACCATCATCTCAGGTGCATTAAGAATTGACCACACTAGTTACACTAGGAGGCTAGTCATGGTAATTCTCTAGGGTAGGGTTCTAATCCAAGATATGCGGATTGACACTAGGAAGCTAGAGTGGGGAAACTTGAGACCATATGGCCAAGGGATAACATCATTACCTGCTTGTTGCTTGGTGGACTATGTTGGAATTTGGGTAGCTCAACGGAATTTTTGAGAGGTGAAAACCCACCAAAAGGAGTTGGTTGGGCAAGTTACCCAAGTAGTTGGAGTTTTGACCCAAAGATGTGGGTTTGGACCCAAGACAATTAATTATCTATTCTAATTTAAAACCTGTCATGATCATAAAAATTGTCTTCAAGGGGTATCTGAAGTATTTTTCCATGATGGCATCAAATTTATTAGCATCTTAACTTCCCTTTAGAGCAAACCTAAGATGGTTAGTGGTTTACTTTCAGTTTAGGAGGAGAAAGATGCATGTGCAACATGCTTGCCTTGAAAATAGTGTTGGAAGATCTTTGGTGAACAAATTAATTCTCTATTATATACAAATTACAATTATTAACATGAAATAAGTCCAAGCTAATGCATAAGAAATCTGATCATCCATTGATTGAGATTTGCTTTGATAAAAGGGATAAAGACGTAACTTTCCCAACTAACTCATCATAGAACTCTATAAGGAGATTATGGTATAATCCTTCAAATGGTCACTCTAGATTTCCTAGTTCGTTCATGAACTCTATTCTAGCCAGCAGAGTAATGTAATGATATCTTGTCTTCTAGTACTTGCAAAATAACTGTAATTTGACTTCCAAGATTTCACAGATTTTTCCTTGGGCACTTGCCGTAGCCAAACACTGAAATTTTTCCCCTGTTAAAAGGATGTGTTATCCTGTTTTGTGATGAAGAGTAAAGATTTTTTTATGATGCCAGTCTTCTCCACCAGAGAACTACAAAAGGTTTCTGCTTTCTAAGTATCTCCATGACATGGTCTGTAGGTACTTGCAAAACAATTCCTTGATCTTAGTTGGCTCTTCATGATTTTTTTTTCTTTTTCCAAAGAAAGAAGCAAGTGATTTTATTGTATATACAAAATTATAACTGCATATGCTTGTGGAATTCCTGTGGCTTGTGGCCCAAAATTTCCCTCATAAAATAACAGGGGGATCAAACTGTTTTGCAAAAGAGAACATCAACAATTATAAAAAATGTTAAGAAGATAGAAAACATCTATATTTTAGATGAGGTCATCCTGTAGAAATCATATCAGCCCAAGATCTTGCAATATCAGATCATATACTGTTTTTATAAAAAAAATATTGTTAGAATAGTGTTGATAGGAATTCATAACTGTAGGGTTTCCTGTGCAAAAAATAGAAAACATCCATAGTTAGTCTCTAATTAGATTTGAAGCCGTGTGTGTGAAAATATTCTATGGAGCCTTCCAGAGTCTTTTAAAAAAAAATTCAAGATCCTCTGTCCATTTCCACTTCAACTTTCATGAGTCTGTCTGCTTCATGGTTCTACTCCCTGTAAACATGCGGGAAAGAGGGATGAGCAAATATGCTGGAAGATTTTTTGATGTCTTGAAAAGGTGGCAAAAAAGTATAGTTTTTCATTGAGAATAGACCTCTCATCCAGTTGATTGATAAGAATCACCATAAATATGTGTATTTGTAATTCCTTTTCTCTAGTAATTTGGAGAGTAATCTTTAGGGCCATCAGTTCCCTGAAATTGTTAGTAGCTGACCCAAGAGGTTGTCCCTTAATGACATGTCATAAAACTGCAAGCAATAACTGTTGCCATAAGTAAATAATAATTTTAAATACATACTCGTGCTGGAAATATCCGTATTGTGCTAGGAATGGAGCTGAAATCATAAAAGCCAAGCCTCTATTTCAAGCTTTGGATTTCTTCATTTTCTATTATTATTACATTTTTTGGAAAATCCATCTTATATTACATTATTGCAAAAAGTATATTATGATAACAACTTTTTCCATATAATGGTAGTCTGTACTTCCAAATCAGTCAAAACTCTTTCACTTGCATAATTGAAAAGTTAAAACTATTATGAGATAAACTCCATATTTCTACTTCTTATTAGATTGAGCCTTGCCTATCATGTACAAGAAACCCTTATTTATGCTTACACCTAAAAGGAAGTTGAGTAAATCAATGCCATCGAATAACAGTAGCTAGACAAATGAAATGATTTTACTAGGATACCAGTCTGATAAATGAAATTGTTGCTTCCTAATTGGCATGCCACTGACCTAGATATGAGTATATTCTCAATTACAATTTTGAGTTTTCAATAGTAATAATGATTTAAGTTAAAGTATTATTAGTAGCTTTTCCTCTAATCTTTCAAATAGCTGGTTGAGGTGAAGAATATCAGAGTAAATTGGAAAGGTTTTGACTTATTTTTGAGAAATCTATATAATTTATTGCCTTGATGTGCAGACAAACTATTTCAAATAGGTCATCAAGTTTCTGGCAATACAAAAAAAAAAGTTTCTATTTTCGAACAAGATATGATATATGATGTGGCACACCCTTCTGTTTGTGGTGAAGGGTGGTCCCATGCAGAAAATTCTACAGGATCTATTCTCAGTCAGAAAAAAGACCCTCAATCTTTGGCATATGGACCAGAAACAGGGAAGATGCTTGAACACCCATCTTCTGCAGCCTTAATCGAGTCAATTGTTGTAGATAATTTTCATTCTGAAGTGACAAAATGCATGATCACTTCTCAAGAACAGAGCAGTGTAGAACATGTGAGACTTGAACATTCCGACATTCCTCCTCCTATCAGTGAAGTTTCCAAAATTCATAAAGACGGGGAACTTGAAAAGGAAAGAAAAGGCCCAAGTTCTAAAGGCCTTGAAAAAACCTCATATCAGAATTTAGATTTGCAATCTTCAAGGGAACTATTTATTTATGATCAAGAGTAGAGTTTTGCAGATAGCCCGACAACAAGATTTACAAAAGCAGGGGAAATGCAGCGGGTACAAAATAATGGCATTACAAACCCACGTATAAGTGAACATGAAATAAGGTTTTTGGATACAGAGATTAGAAAAAACAAATCTGCACAAACGAATATTTTAATGACAGATGAGGATATTGACAGAAATACGAAAGCTACTGTAATGTCACTGGAACAGTTTCCTAAAACATCCCTTCAGAACGCGGTTGAGCACAAGCCTTTAGCCTCAGAATTTCTACTACTAGATGTAAGAGATTCTGACTTGAAATTTCAAGGTATTGACAATGTAGAATCACGGGCTCTGCTAGAAGAATTAAAACACAAAAGCAATGGGAAAATTCTGGAACAATCAGTAGTGGATAAAAGGCATCAGTTTAAAGAATTTGTCAGTGACACATCTTTAGCAGTTCATCCTACAGCAACAGTAATAGTGGACAATTCTTGGCATTGGGATGTCAACAAGCATGATCCTGAGAATCTCGAGAATCCTTTTAAGTATGCTACTGATGGTAATGAATTTTCACGCTTTGGGATTTTATCTTCTCATAATATTTTCAGAATTAACTTTGGCTCATTTTATACTAATAATCTAGAACTCTTGGATGAAAAAGATTAGATACTTATTTAACATTACAATCATCTGTTGGGAAATAAAAAATGTAGTTCCTCACCATCCAAAGCCAATTAAAAATATGATATATCCCTTTTGGTTATTGTGTTCCTTATCTTGGTTGGGCCTTTGTCGATGATATTATGGTTCTGATCTAGACATGTGATGTCATTGTAGATTGCAAAAGTATCAATATATAAATGTACTTAAATTTAAAACCATACTTTTAACACAGATTATTCAGACATTGGACAAAAGGTCGCTGGGAAATACAGGTACTCTGGGAACAGCTGATGTTATTGCCAAAATTTTGCAAAATCCATATTTAGGAGATTGATAATGTAGTCTGATCCAACATGGATTCTTAGGATTGTCAAAGTGCAATGCCATAAGTAGAATAGTATTGAAAAGACAAGTCTTATCTAACTCTTTCAGGTCTAGCGCTATCTATGAATTGGACCAAATGTTGATTGTTGGACACAGTATCTACTGTTTAGGTCGCGGGGCAGCTGAATCCCTGCAGTAGTATCAATTAAGTTGTTCTACACCCTGCCGAGTTTCATTTAGTGGCTGTTGTGATTGGATTTCCTCCATTCTACCCAAACAGTTGCTTGAGAAAGGTTTTTCCATATTTTTATGCTTCTGTTTGATCTTACAACAGAGCAGAAAACAAAAGATTGTTCTTTTACAAAATGATCATTTATCAACTTTTTCCACATATTAACAAAAACAAGGTTCTCTAGGTAGGCTTACCATGTGATATCCTTGATAACATGAATAGTTGGAATGACATCTTTCCTCATCACATTTTCATATTATTCTTTTCCAGTAGCAGTTCTATTTTTTAATTAAGGATCATCACTGTTTTGGTACATATGCAAGGCCTATAAATTTTAGTTCAGTTAAGTAGAGAAAGAAATGAAAATTTTGAAGTGCATGAGAAGAAAAAAAAATATTATTTTATTATGTTTGGCGATCAGTGAGAAATTCAGGATTGGAATAGAGTGGCAATGGCAAGATTATTCTTATTTCTTAGAAGTTATAGGTGGTAATTTTTTTTACTAATTGGCCTAATCTTTTGCAATTCCATATATGTGGGGAAACATAAATCAATCAACAGAGAATTATCAGCCGGCACTATGGGAAAAACTACTAGAGAGAGATGTCAATGACGCAATAAATTAGGAGACATACCAAGAATGGGGAAATGCTGGAACTTCACCTGTGAACCCATTCATTCACGAATATAGGATTTCTAACAAAGTGGAGCCTAAATTATTTTCTATTAAGGGAGGATAGGTGCAGACATCTAGGCAGATGAACAATGACTCTACAGGTGATAACCTTATTTAAATTTTAGAATGCTGATAGATACATTTTTGTATGTGTATCCTTATATGAGATTATATTGACAATTAGTATAGACATATTAATATACTAATTCCTCTGGCAAAGGATGATGCTCTCGCTATCGAAGAGTCTATCTTTTCTTCTCTTTCAATTACAAGAAATATAATACTATCATTAAATGACGGAATCTTGAAATTTATCTAATTTTCTGATCTATGTAATCCGGATTGCTTAGAAATTTGTTTTCTACTTTCATTTTCAACTTGAAAATATTGACTATAATATTGCAGCACAAAGTATCACACGACCTATAAGAGTTTGTAAGTTGCAGAAAGATCTTGAAGCCTAGCCCTCTTGCACATCTTAAACTTTTGTGATAGTCTATGATTTTGCACTGGAAAATCAAGACCACAATTAGCACTTACTAGGACATTAGTTTCAACTTGCAAGCAATTCATAAAGGAAATCTATAGAATGGGGCTCTTAGTGCTATAATAAGGGTGGTGTAACCGAGAGAATTCTCATTACTGGTTGCCTAAGTCAGCTGACACAATGACACGGGACATGGAAATATGAGTGTCCAAGACGAGACATGATGAACTTGGAGTGTTTGTAATGTCCCCTATGGATTAATTGCTCAGGGAACAAAGTAGCCTATCAATCCCCGTAGGCCATAGTCTTTGATAAAGGGGAAAACCCCAATTACACAGTGTTTTGGTAGCATGGGGTAAGTTTTGGGGCAGCTGGGGCAAAAGGCCCAAATTTGGGGTTGCCATGAGCCCTTCTCAATTAATTAAGGAGGTAAAACCCCCACAAGAAAATCTATAAATACAAGAGGATTGCATGATGAACCCGCTACAATCATTTCTTATTTTCTTCTTTCTACTTAGATTCTTGGATGATGAACCCACAACCACCATTCCTTTAATTAGTCATTGGCATAACTAACAAATCATCACAACAATATTGAGTGCTACACATTCTACTCACAAAGTACATGTACAATGACATTTATCCGATTTATGTTTTTACATTTCTTACTATAGACTTGGTGGGAAAATTCTTTTGGGAACCTACAACCATAACAATATTCTACAAGTTGTTGAATTTTTAATGTGTGGCACAATACATTGTATTTTACCTTTGAGTTGAGTGTTATGTTCCTTATTATTATTGGAATGATATATTAAAAATTCATAGATATTGAAGTGTTCAAGATAAAATTGATTTTAATGGTAAAAGAAAAGAAACCAAGAGAACAAATTGCATACTAGCTCAAGCTAAATGAGAATTTGGAAATTGTTGGGTATTAAGTAAAGGATGAAACCTATCTAGGCTATAATTGCTTCTATGTTCATGCTTGATGTAGTTGATCATGTCTCAAACATTTGTTCCAATTTACCATTAAACATTGTTTTATTTAATTTCTTGTCTTCTGTGTGAAAGAGGGAGGAATGAAAATGGTTTGTGAATAGTAGAGCATTAAAAAAGTTGTTGAGACTTAAGTGAATGGATGTGACAATGGTGGACTACATTTTGAGAAAATTCAACTCACACCATTCCCCTTGATGCCACATCCTATTAAGCTATATGCACCACCAACTTGGTAGCCATTAATGATGTCTAAGTGATGAAAATGTTTATGTGGGCCACTGTTGATGGGACGATATATAACCAAAAAATCACAGGGTAAGGGATGAGTTGAAGGATATATGTATTCTTAATGTTTTTGGCTAATTGCATAGATACATAATTTTACCCTCAATGGATTCTCTATAATGGAAGTGTTGAGGATGTATTAGATATGATATATTCTCCATTAAGTAGTCCTCAACCCAAAATAATAGGAATCTAGTTAGAGGAAATGAATATTAATTCAGTGTCCTCACTACATATAGGAAACCATTAATATTAGGCTATAAATCCTTTACCACATATTTGATTGCTAAGCCTGAACAATCAAGAAATAATACGAAAACATGATTTGATTGTCTTTCTCTTGTGTGAGAGGTGGCATTGGCATGAAAGCTTGCAACCAAGGATATCATTTATAACAATTTTCTTCTCATATTTTCATTAAAATTAACTAAACCCTATAGCTCTAGAAAAACTTAGTTTGGAATTAGAATCCTATTCATTATTGGCATTGTTAGTAAGTTTCTTTGTGCGAGCTACAATGAGAACAAAGTCCTTGTATCCATTCCAAAAATAGTGATTTTTGTACAAGACTAGGAAGGGAGGCCATACTTTAATTTTTGCGAAGGATCCATGTTGGTTGAATGAATGGGCTGTAATCCCTTGTTCACAAATAATATATGGCTTGTTGATTGGATTTTTCCAATTTCCATAGAACTCTCTCTACATCAAACCAATTCACTCATCCATTCTTTTACAACCATTTTCTCATTACTCTACATAAAATTTTAATCTATTACTACAACATTTGTAGGCTTCAAATATTTTTTCTAAATTATTATCCACGTGAACTTTTATCAAACACTTAACATGTAGAATGTAATTTCTTCTGAGAAAAGCTAGTTTTTGGTTAATATGTTAAGCTACTTTCATAAAAATTGTGCAAGATGTTACACTTCATCATGAATCCTTCTCATAAAAAGGCTAAAAAATGATATTCCTAAAATAAGTAACTCCAGAAAGATAGCGTTATTCTATTGAGCCATGGCACATGAAGAAGTAAATAGTTGATCCAATGTGGCCAACTCCTGCGTGTTATTGGAAAAATGGATCCGACTTCGAATCGGTTAAATATACATAGACTCGTTAAAAATGAAGAATGTCACAAAAACTCAGGACAATTTGAAGCATAGGTGAAGGCACATCCAATTGACTTGTCATGGATATACCCTCCCGAGAAAAATAAAAGAGATCAATCTCTTTGAACCCGACGGTGAATAGTGCGTGCTGAATGACAAGGGAATTGGAATGATTTTGGGCTAGTTTCAAGAAAGATATATTAGGTGATATGATGGTAAGCCCAATACAAAAATCAAAGTACAAGAGAAGTTGAATTAGGGGGAAAAGACACACTCAAATGATTTGTCCTTGTTATATCCTTCCAAAATGAACAAAACTCCATTCAAGGAAGCACAATGTTGCTAAGGGCACAAGGACTTATGACATCGTCACCAAAAGGTCAATTAATGCCCTACAAAACTAAGGGGAGAGATGACATTCATTCACTTAAGAACAACAATCATCATCCAAATATGAATCCATGAGACATTGCGGCACCACATACAAACATTAGAGAAATTTTGAGGTCTAAAATGGGCCTCCTAAGGAATTGAGCGTCCATCAATTGTAAAGTGAATAGGAGAAAATTTTTCTCCTAGATGGTCTCAATGGCCACAGCCAAGCAGACTCCTAAGAGGCCACCATATAGTCCGATGTGCCATTATCTCCGCCACCTAAGCCAACCATGTGGTCCTTTTCCCTAGTCCGTTATGATCACATGTTTGAAGGTTACTCTGACTCCCGCAGAGGTATGGATTTTCATTAGCAGGTTGAGTAAATTTCCTTACTTATCATGGACACTGTTGTAATCTAATTTGACTCAGCTAAAAGTCAAGAGAGGTTCTGAGCACTTCAAGGTTATTGAGGAATAGTTGTTAAAATTTCAAGAAGACTTGAAATATGCTCAAAAGAATAACCACAAGCTCAACGAGGATTTATCATCACATGTGCACTCGAACCAAAACCAAAGAAGCAAAGGCGTGAAGGAGTCGTGAACATGCCATGTTGTCACCATTTGCCATGCTTGACCCCGATGGTCTTCCTTCTAATCCCGGTTCAACTACCATATCTTCATTGGAACCAACACCCGAACTCCACTAGACAACGATTCACCATTTTGTAGTAGTGATTCACCATTTGTATTGGTGATTCAACATGATTTTAAGATTAATATAATCTCATGAGAGATTCGCCAAAAAATTATATATACATATTATATTATTAATAAAATCGCCTTCCATTTTTCCTATGTATCATGGGGATTCGCCCATTTATTATATATATAAATTTAGGGGGGTTCTTAAAATTTTCCCTGTTTGTAGGTTGCATTGGGAAATGACTTATGTTATAAATTAGTGAACAAAAGACTTCCATTTTTTTTTACTCCTTTATTGAATTCTTGATAGACACATACCAGTATCATGTATGTTAGTGTATTTTACACCAGCCACCCATTAATTTTCCAAAACATAGGATGGATATGTAGCAGGATTTGCGCCTTCCAAGCTTTCTTTAATCAGTTATGATAAAAAAAATCAAATATAAAACTAAAACCAGTAGCCCAACAAGTTTTATGATTTATAACCTTGGAATCTCTGTCTTTTTTTATTATTCTAATGTTGACAGTCATCCAAAGATCTTCAGATAAAGATACTTAACACTTAAACCTATGGCCAATACTCAACCAATATGTATTTGTGACTACCTTCCCCATCACTGTAAGGGCCATCATATTCAGTTACCTCTTGAATTGTTCCCACTCGTAATTCATCACCATTGGCCTTACATAAGCAAAATCCTTATCCCATTCATGGAAGAAATACCATATATCTTCTTCCTTACACTAGATATTTAATTCCCTACGGCTATTAATCTGGAAGTTTATCTTCTTGCGGTGGCCCATACACAATGGAGAAAGGAAGGATGGATATGCTGTTATCTTTTATTTATTTATCTTGTGTATTAATCTCATGATACTGAATATACTAGCATTTGCATTAAGAGGTGTAAAGAACATGCGTGATAATGTTATGGATCTTTATACCCTTCGAATATATATACTATAACATTTGAAATAGAAGGGTTTATAATTTATTACTGGAGGTTGGGGATCGCCCAATTGAACGGGCTCAAAGGGGTTGGTCAAACGAGATTGGAGGTGTAGTATATCTTCAAAGGTCTAATGTGTCGAGGGGTCCGACTATGCGAGATATCATTTTATAAAAGGGGCCATATATCGATAACGACAAACATGCCGCCATATATTGACAAGAGCTTGCTGCTAGCTTTTTTGTTGTTGGTTCTAATTGGTCCTGCATCTGTAGAACAAAGGTATGCTAATTAAAGCAGAGGGCTTGACCTAAATATTGATCTGAAACAGGAATTGGGGGATGAGAGGATAAAACCAACCTCACCTGCGACCTAATTCTCCTATCCATTGATGATTTTCTCCAAGATTAAAAATATGTAGGGAATAAACATAACTTTCTCTCTGAAAGTAGGTAGTGTTGCTTGCCATATCCAATGGAGGATATAATAACCTTACCATTTCACGGGAACCAATGGATAATATTACCTCTGTTATTCCAGGTTCTATGTATTGTCATAATCATAACAATGAGCATACCCCTGAACCAGGGGAACGGAACACTGAAGAGGAAGAGGTTAAATTTTGATTATATGTAAATGTATTGAATGTAAAAGTAAAAATTCATTTAAAACAAGTGTTGTGGGGAAAATTAGTTCCTACCACTCAAGATAGAAATTATGCTCTAGAAAAAAGTACATAAAACATTATAACTTGCATTAGTCAATACTAAATTAACAATGATTAATAGAAAAATCGAATCTTATAGTCTTGCCTGAGAAGGAGCTAATAAATTGAGATGTCTACACATTTACAATATGTTATTTGCCCAAGTATGAACTATTTTTAAAGATTTTAATTTTGGATGCTTTTCTTGCAAAGCCTAAATATGAAAAATCACTACACAAATATTTAATAATCATGCCTGAATATCTCAACGATATCCAAGAATTGTGGATAAAATATGTGAGGCAATTATCCACATGGCATTATATTGTGCAAAGGGTGCAACAAGGCCTTTGAGTTATGGTTGATTCAAATATTTAAAAAATATAAAAAATATATGTATTTTTAAAAGTTAAACAAATATTTAAATTAAATAATAATAGGAATAATAATAAACTAAATTTTTATAGATTATTACAATTCATAATATTTTAATATTTCTTTGAACCGCTTTGTGTGAAATGTCATTTTTGAAAATACAATGGCATAGCCTTTTGAGAGTTAAATTGTGTTGAGTACAACATTCTCTTTTTCCTCCACCTTCATTCTATCTCTTTTGGAATCAAACAATGGACGTTAAAAGACAAATAAAGAATAAAAACTATTTTTTAGAAGTTGAATAAGCAAGAGAGGCATAAGTGAAATGATGCATCTTGGTTTTTACACCCCCATAAAAAATTCACAACATGTCCCTAAATGACTCTTTTAAGCAAGTTGCAACTCATCATAAAATTCAAACCATGAATCATTTGTTGTATCCAACGTTTATTCATTTTTGTAGCTAGGCTCAACTAACTTGACTCGCCAAAGAAGACTTGACAACATATTTTGGATTGAAGGGATACTTGGCTTACCTTTCGTCGACCAAGACACTTTTCTCTATTTATTGGCACTCGGGACCAAAAAAAAAGAAACTCTTGTTTTAGTGAATCCATGCATACACTACTTATGAATCTTTCTGTTTGAAGGGATATAAGTGCATCCTTTCCCATGTGTAGCAATGAGAAATGAGTAACCACAAATTAGAAAAAAATATATCACTTGGCCCTAATGATTGTAGGCACGTTTTTTATCTTATAATAGATGTAATAAAAATATAAAATGTGGGTATGGACATAGCTTATATAATGAGATTCTTAGAACAAAAAACAAGCACTCTTTGTCATAGTATAAGGAAAATACCATACAACGAGCTATTTTACTGGACTCAAATTGAAGTTGGAGTGCCTTCAGTAAGAACAATAAGTGGCCTCCTTGCTTTCTTATTGAATATCCCAATTTACAATGACATCATTGGAAGCATAGGTCATAAGTCAAGTTGAAGAACAACAATATAAGTGAGTTGGGTTCATTTATTTTTCCTTTTTTCTTTTGTTTCAAATTTGTGTACACTCTCTACTCCTTTTCTAAGTACAGTGTGTATTCCCATTGTGTTCGGATGTATTTGATGCTATCAATCAATTGTATGACAAATATCTCTCAGATGACAACAAAGTGTGTGTTTCTTAATGTATGTGACTTAGCATACCAATTGGAAGTAGAGGGTTGCAAGAACAATGCATGCTATTATCAAAACATGGTGAAAGTCCCTCTGCACTTTCCTAATTTATATATCAAAAGTAAAAAATGCACTGTAAAAACTTTGATATATAGAGTGATTGAAGCCTTAACTACATCAAAACCTAAGTTCTAACCACTCACAAATATGTTCTATTAAAGTAATAAATAAATCTCATACACTAAAGAAATAAAGTCACATCAACCAATTACAATTTTCATTCATAACTTATATAATAAATAATAAATAAATTATTTTCATAATTAAATAAAATTAATATAACAATACTACAAAATATATTACACTAAGATTAACTAATCAAGCGCCTACAAAGCTACAAATAGAAAGTGTTGTATATAAAGTTTTCTGAATAGCTCCCCTGCGTTGATCCTTCAGTATATCCAAGTGATTCATTAAATCATAAACTAATAGATAAAGGTGACTAGGCTCTTCCTTTGTTTCCATAAAATGTGGTGAGGTTTCTGGTTCTTCGAAACTAAGGAGGTTGTTCCTTTCTGTGGCGTACGGAAATAGAAATTTCCCATCCTTCCTATTGTATAGTATCAATAATGTTGCTATCCCTTATTCACCTATTACCATATATTCATCGAGCTATCACATATTGATGATAGATCGGAATACATTGTGAGTGATGGATGGAAATTTGTGCATATTTTGTTTTGTGAGGTGGCTAGAGAGGGAAACTCTGTGGTTTGAACAAGTGATAACCTGGCCTTATCTCTAGCTCTTGATGCCTTATCAATCTAGTGGTTAATAAAGCTCGTCTGTCTTCGGTCAACTTTCTCAACCTAACTGGGTAAATCTCCTAATACATAAATGAGAAAATTGAGCGTGTCTGAAGAAGCTTTTGTAACATCTGTAACTTTCGAAGATGACTCCAACATGGAGGCTATATAAGTGTCTTTATCCAACGACTAATTTCCACGACTCACATATCAAATGACACAAAGGTAACATAAGGAAACCACCATCAAAAATTTCCATACCCGACTCCATTAAACAATGAATTTTCAATTAATGCTTCATTTTGTTTGAGCGCTACTCATGGAGGTCTGAGTTAGATAGAGAAAAATGGTTGGAAATGGTTGTGTTATGCTTATTCTCTATGGTTTCTAGGGTTGCAATCATTTGCAGTTGTGGAATTTCATGGTTCGTGGAAGGAAAAAGATTTAAAATGCAGTTCCTTAGTCCATGGCAGGAAAAAGCGGTGTTACATGGCTTAAAGGAAGTCACTAGGACTAACCCTGGCTAGATCACATCGGTTCAATTCAGAAGTTGAGGACAACACGAAGGATTTGAAAACTTCGGCCATATGGAACTGATTTTCACGACCTTGGACCCTCAATATATTCCAAGGATTGGTAAACTAATTCGAATTCCAAGAAATTACAGTAATAACTTAAAATATTATTATGAGGGTAATGAATTTGAATTTCTAACAGTTGAATTGGGTTTTTTTTACATAATGTTTGTGTTTTTTCCAAATTGAGTAGCAGAGGAAAGGCTAATTTGGGCAATGAATAATGGTTTAGTTGAAAAATATTTGTGTGGGAGGCATATACAAGATCTCTGTCAGGTTTATATTCCATGTTTTTGATACAGGAAAGGCAGAGAGGCTTCGAATAATTGGCATTATTGATAGAACTTTGGAGAGAATAATTGGGCATATGATAGAACAAGACGAGTCCCAGGCCAGGAAGGTTGTTCATTGATTTCTTTGGTAATTTTTTTTCTACTTTGATCTATTTCATATAAGAATAAAAATAACTGCTTTGATACCCGTGAAGAAGAAAGCTTCTCTTCCAGGTCTTTCACCATTCACTCCAACTCAGTAAGTTGGTCTTGCTTGTCTTCAAGTTTCTCTTTGGTTGCAGCCACTGCAATTTATAGATTACTATTTTTGGTCTCCAATAGAACAAACTCCTCATATATATTTTATTTATGTGAAGCCATAGCTCCTAATTCATACTCTAAGGATTGCTTTGACTCATGTGAAAAAGCAAGGTGCACTTCCAAGTTTTCCACCATTTGTTTAGACTCGATGAGTTGGTCTTATGTGTGCTCAAGTTTCTATCTGGTTTTAGCCATGATATTCTCTAGATTATCTTTCTGGGTCTTCAATTGCATAAAATCCTCCTCTAAATCTGCATATCTCTTCACATGGTTCTTCAACTCAGATTCTAGTGCTGCTTTTTCAACTTGAATGCTATTAAGATTCAGAATTATGCGAAAATTTGCATTCAACAAGGAAAATTGAACACTTTTATTACATTCATGTAAAGAAACACTATATTTACTAGAACAATTATCACACAAACTAAACCGGATCATTTCATAGGTTTGAATTTTAAAGTCATTGGCTTCACTTTGTGAAATTTCAACATAGTCATGCACAAAAATTGTCCTAACTAGGGATAGAAAAGTCATTAGTTTCGTGATTAGATATAAATTTTTTATTTTCCAAGTAAAAACTAATGCACTAGCTCAACAAACTCTGGAAATATAACATCTAGCCTATAAACTTTAGAAGCTCTGAGCTGTGTATTTGCAGGCTGTTGAGTTATACATTATACGAAGTTAACAACACTGTAAATAGGAGTTTCCAACTCTACTTCAATAACAAAAATTTTACTTCCAAAATTAGAGAGAGAAGTTGATTCTATATTCATTAATGGTCTACTGCAAACATAAGGATGAACTGAACTTTCATCAACTATTGTTTCATTTCTTACATCCTCCAATACCTTGTGTAAGTCTGCACCCTTAGCTACAGTATCAAGGATGAAATGAAGCTTATCTTGAAGACTAACTAAATCAGTTTCATTCAAAACATTTCTAGCTTGCAAAGTAGTCAATTTTTCTTGCAAATAAGTTAGATTTTTGACCAAATCAGAGAATTCCTGATTGGCAGTTGGAAGCTACAACTCTCTTTTTGAAAGATTTTCTTCCAAGAAGCCTTATCTTATTGGATATATGAAGCACTTAAAGCTCTTATAACATTCTTCCCAGTCAATTTGTCTTATTTTTCTGTTCCTCTCTCACCGAATCTAGCATAGATGCCGCCAATTTCTCCACCTAAAGAAAATAATCCATCAAGTCAACCTTGGGTGCACCACTAAGTTTTTTTTAATTTGCCAACAACTTTTTCTTTTCTAAATCTGATCCAATTCTACAATCATTGTTTAGGCCCATGACTCTACACTAGGATCACCATCATTCCCATCTTCAGAAATTAAGGTCATGCTTGGTGGATTGCCTATACTCGCACTTCTTGCTCCTTTTAAATGCAAATTGAAAGTAGGTTTCTGTCATTGTCCCATCGAGCATTATAATGGTTCCACAACAATGGAAATGTTTTTTTCATTGTCCCATCAAGGATTCTAACCGTTCCACAACACTGGAAATTTTGGTAGTTTTTCTAGCACACATAACTCTATAAGCCTTAAGCTCATTGTCTCTCTTTAATAAAGTGTCTTTTAGCATCTTAGATTTTTTCTCTATTGATCACATGCGTTCATAAGATATTCAATCTCTTTATGAGCATGTTCCTGGTGATTATCATTTGATATCTTTTGGAAGAAGAAATAGGTGAAGTGGCACCCCTACCAAAAGACTTCTTAAATTTCACTTCCCCAACTTCCTTTCCAGTTGTCTCTACTTCATTTGAGCTAGTGAAGCAGACCCTAATAACCTTTTGCGCACTAGACCCCTTAGTCTCTGGCACTCTGCCTCCAACTTAATAGTTTTTTTGAACAATTTTTGAATGTTGTTTGTTCGCAACCTCTGCAGCTTTCTTGCATTTATCCATTTCATCAATTATCAAGTCCTTTTCCTTATTAAGTGAATTATTAAAGCTTGTATTTGATGGAAGGATTATCACTTTCTAATGATTCAAGCTTCACCTGTATAACTTTGATCTTAGCCTTAGATTCATTTTTGGCCTTATGTATTTCCATTAACTTTGAAATTTCCTGCAAAGAAATATCCATTGTATTATGCTATGTTTTTTCCTCAAGTAGCAATTGCTCCAATTCAATTATACTTCCATCAAGATCAAACTTCATTTTGTCCCATTCTATGGCCTTTTTGGTTATAACCTTGTGAATTTTCCCATCGTTTTCCTCTCTTTCCTGTTGAAGCTGCCTCATGCATTCTTTCAAATCACCGTCCAAATGGCTAATTCGATCTCCAAGTGAAAGGCTTTGTTGTTTTATGGTATCAAACTGTTGCTTTAAAGACATTGATTTTCTTTCAGCCTTCTCCAAACTACATTACTTATGTTTCAACCTTCTCCTAACTAGACATGGCTTCTTCAACTACTTTAGCATGTTGCTTCACCAGGTTATCCTTTTCAATATTGTCTGAAAGGACTAGCAATAACTTTTAATTCAAACTTTTTAGCAACTTAGAAAGTAATGTTTTATTAACTAAAGATTCTCATTTGGCAATGTTTCACACAAATAGAAAGGGCGTGGAAGAGCTAGGAGATTTTCATTTATGCTTGCTCGCTTAGCCATCAATTTCATTGTTATCAATTTGAAAAAAGATCGAGATGGATAGGGTATAAATCGAGATGGACCAAATATAAATCGGATATGGGTATAAGAACCAAAGATCACAGGTAGGTATCTGGAAACAATATCTGTCTATCTCCTCGAACATATGGCAAGAAAGTTCAAAGAGGTAAGTCGACAAATTCTAGATCTTCAGTCAGGTGGGATAGGAATAAAGAGATATCTCTGGCAGAGAGAGAGAATGTAAATTGGTAAGTGAAAAGGTGACGTTTACTCACTACTCGCTGGAGTGGAATTGTTAATTCCCAAAAAAAAAAAGGGAGTGAGCCTTGCTAATGTCAGCAAGCTGCCATTTCAATGTACATGGTGTGTAATCTATCATCTTCATTGACTATGTGATGTGGTTGATCCAGATCTAGTTGTTGCAATTGGATTCACGTTGTCGGTTGTCTCTAGGAATTAGCTTCTTGGATTTCCTGTATCACTAGTAATTATGATGGTGGGTATGCATGTCCTTGGTCTAATCCTATTAGTACTAGTAGTTTTTGGTCCTTGCAGGGGTATTTTCTCCTCGTTTTACCAGTCAGTGTTCGCTTCCTTCTCATTCGGTAAAACTTCTTGTTTCATATGAGTGATTAAACAAGTATACCAAATAAAATTTAAATGTGTATTAGGTGGGACGTGTATTAGTGGGACGCATGTTAGAGATCAGACAAAAATTGGACACATGTCAGATATTGTGTCAAGCACGATGAATCTCTATAGTGTCGCCAAGAACAACTTAACAATAAAATGCCTATCGGCATAAAATATAATAAATATCTCTTAATTCATATTTATTATTCCAAAATAATATAATAAATATTTATTAATTAATATTTACTATTTTTTGAATGTTAATTATAAATATTTTATTATATTTTAATATAAATATTTAAATTTAAAAAAAAATTAAAAATCATGGTTTTATAAATTGTCAATAAAATAAATTTATATAAGTCTATTGGGTCGTGGAGAGATGTTAGTCGGGTGCATTGTTAAGGCACTCCTATATGTCGAGTCACTAGTTTAATTCCCTACTCTATGTAGGTGTTATTCTTGGACATGACTATTATATAGCCTCCCCAAGGCTTAACTTAAAATAATGATAATAATAAGAAATTAAAATTAAGATTATATAAAAGAAATTGAATAATGTATTTTTAAATAATTAATTAATTAAAAAACTAATACAAAGTTATGATAAAATTACTTGAAATTATAAATATGAACCACTCAAAGATAATTGTCAAAATCTAATAAGAAAATGATTTTCATTTATTGTCCCATTTTTTTTATCAAAATGATGTTGACTTATTACCAACTCAACATATCTTTCCTAAATAATCTTAGGAATGTGCTATGTTTTTTAATTAATTTTATAGTAATAAGAATATGTATATATACCTTTTCAACAAGATAAGAAATAATAATAAAAGACAATTCTTTGATATATTCGAAAAGAAATGATATAAATTGATATTTTAAGAAAACTATAACAAATCATTTTCGGCATAAAACTATTTTATTTTCTAAATTTTGATATATTAATTTTTGTATTTATTATAAAGTAGGTGATACACTACAATAAATTTAAATTGCTCCCTCTCCATTTTTTTTGCATCTTTAACTTCAACCTCTATAGCATCCTCTGCTTCATAAAACCTCTACAGTATCCTCTGCTTCATAAAATATTTCCACATTAGTCAAAGGTTATTTACCCTCTAGATTTTCCTCTTTCTATGGTTGTTGCAGTTTTTCATAATCATTACTTTGGTTAATCTTGTGATTACTTTGTTCCTCACTAGGATTGGGTCCATTATTTTTTTTATTACACAACTAATCATTGAGGATTTCATATTTGTTGTTAGTGCTTACCCTGTTTATAGCTTGGAAACTCATATCACTTTTAATCTTTCTTATATTTGTGACCTTTTCATATCCTTCAGCATCCTTCGGCAATTGAGCTTTAGGTTCTTCCTATACATTGTTTAGAGGGCAGTCCTGAGACAAATGCCAGTGCTCATGAAATTTGTAGTATCGAAATTAGACTTGCTCATAATCTATTGGTTGCTCCCAATATTTTTCTTTAATATATTCATGTATATACATATCATGTAAAAAGAAGTATATCTCACCTACTTTGAACACATTGCAAATGAGCCCAATGTGTTATCTATGCCTTCTAGTATATCGTGTTCCAGAAATTCCACTGCAAGAGAATAAGCCTAATCCAAAGTTACAATGGTAAAATCCTCCTATTATGGGCTATATAATCCCTTCCAAGTTATGAGATATAAACCCGCTAAATGAAAAATTGTGGGCCACTCTGCAATTTTTTTTTTTTATCTTCTAGGTTATAGAAAATTGCTGTTAAGAAACACTTTGAACCTAGCTCCATTTCTACATCTCCCTTAGGCTCCCAAGTTTTCTTTATCCACCGAATTATTTGTGGGCCAAATCCTAGGAAATTTCCAATCAGAGCATGGTCATGAATGTATTAGATCTTTGCTCCAATTCTCAATGATGTGATCTCAAATTTGGGTACATTTATTTCCTACAACATACAAGAGTTTGTGCTTGAATTTTGCCCCTTTGTTTTTTTACTTCGCCCTCAACCCTAGCCCCTACCTCACCCTAAGTCATATTGGTTTGGGTCTTCTCTAAGTTAATCTTATTTTTGAGTTTTATTGATGGGGTATTGGATCTGTGTGGTGACAATGAGGAACCAACCCCCACAATTGTACTTTTGTAGGAGAGGATAGAGCCCCCCCAACCCCACAAGACACCATTTCTAATCATTCCCCTCTTATGAAACCTTAATTTTCCTCAGCTCCATCAAAATCCTAATCCAAAGGTATAATGGTAAAATAATAATATAATTTTTTCCTCTAAGAAAACTATAAAAAAATCTTTCTGCACATAAAACTATTTTATTTTCTAAATTTTGATGTTTTAAATTTTGTATATATTATAAATTAGGTGATACACTACATTAAATTTAAACTGCTCCCACTCCATTTCTTCTGAATCTTCAAACTTTATATCGTTCTTTGCTTTATAAAATATCTCCGCATTAGTTGAAGGTTATTTACCTTCCATATTTTCCTCACTCTATGGTTGTTGTAGTGTTTCCTAATTATTACTTTGGCTAAACTTATGATTTTTTTGCTCCTCACTAGGATTGGGTCCATTATTTTATTTTATTTTTGTACTCCTAATCATTGAGGATTTCATATTTGTTGTTAGTGCATACCTTGTTTATAACCTGGAAACTCATAACACTTTTTCTCATTCTTCTAGTTATGACCTTTTCATATCTTTCAACATCCTTCGATAATTGAGCTTTAGGTTCTTCGTACATGTTGTTTATAGGGAAGCCTGAAACAAATGTCAGTTTTTGATAAATTTTCACTATCAAAATGAAATTTTTTCATAATCTATTTGTTGCTACCAAATGTTGAATTTGAAATATTCACTATATACACATATCCTAGAAAATAAGTATATCTCCCCTACTTTGAACACATTACAAACGATCCCAATGTGTTATCTATACCTTCCAGCATATCGGGTTCCCAAAATTCCTCTACGAGAGAATAAAGATCGATCCATAGGTACAATGGTAAAATCCTAATTTTTTTTAGTAAACCATTCCTTCCAATTTCTAAGATATAAACCGGCTAAATTAAAAAGTGCGGGACACTCTGAAAAAATTTATTCCTATGTTCTAGGTTGTAGAAAATTGCAGTGAAGAAACACTTTGAACCTAGCTTCAGTTCTATATCTCCCTTAGGCTCCCATGTTTTATTGATCCACCAATTTATTTGTGGGCCAAAGCCCTAGGGACTTCCCAATCAAAGCATGGTCCTGAATGTATTGGATCTTTGCTCGAATTTTCAAATATTTGATCTTAAATTTGGGTACATTCATTTCCTACAACATACAAGATTTTTTACTTGAATTTTACCCTTATGTAATGTTTACTTCACCCTCAACCCTAGCCCCACCCTCACCCTAAGTTGTATTGGTCTGTATATTTTCTAAGTCAATCATATTTTCAAGTTTTATTAATGAGGTATTGGATCTCTGTGGTGAGAATGAGGAACCAACCCCCACCATCATACTTTCGTAAGAGAGGATAGAGCCCTCCTCGCCCCCAACACACCATTTCTAGCCAATTCCCCTTTTTTGAAACGCTATCTTTTCATAAGCTCCATCAAAAGATTGATTCAAAGGTATAATGGTAAAAAAATAATATACATTTATCCTCTAATAAAACTATAAAATATCATTCTCGACATAAAACTATTTTATTTTATAAATTTGATATATTAAATTTTGTATATATTATAAAGTAGGTAATACACTACATTAAATTTAAGTTTCTACCACTACATTTCTTTTGCATCTTCAACCTTTATAGGATCCTCTACTTCACAAAATCTCTATAGTTTTCTCCACTTCATAAAATATTCCCACATTAGTCGAAGGTTATTTACCTTCCAGATTTTTCTCATTCTATGGTTGTTGCAGTGTTTCATAATTATTACTTTGGAAAATCTTGTGACTTTTTGGTTCCTCACTAGGATTGGGTCCATTATTTTATTTTTATTATACTCTTAATGATTGAGTATATCATATTTTTTGTTAGTTCTTACCATGTTATAACCTGACAACTAATAACATGTTTTCTCTTTCTTCTAGTTGTGACCTTTTCATATACTTTAACATCCTTTGACGACTAAGCTTTAGGTTCTTCCTACATGTTGTTTAGAGGGCAGTCTTGAAACAAATGTTAGTGCTCATAAAATTTGCAGTATCAAAATGAGATTTTCTCATAATCTATTGGTTTCCCCCAAATTTTGTGTTTGATATATTCATGTATACAAATATCTTGGAAAAAGAAGTATATCTTCCCTACTTTGGACACATTATAAACTATCCAAGTGAATTATCTATACCTTCCAGTACATCAGGTTCCCAAAATTCCTCTGCAACAGAATAAATCTTGATCCAAATGTACAATGGTAAAATCCTCATTTTTTGGACTAAATCATTCCTTCCAAGTTTTGAGATGTAAACCAGCTAAATTAAACAGTGTGGGCCACTATGAAAAAAATTGTTCCTATCTTATAGGTTGTAGAAAGTTGCAGTGAAGAAACACTTTGAACCAAGCTTCAGTTCTATATTTCCCTTAGGCTCCCAAATTTTCTTGATCCACCAAATTATCTGGGGGACAAAGCTCTATGAAATCCCTAATCAGGCCATGGTCCTAAATGTATTGGATGTTTGCTTCGATTTCCTGTGATGTGATCCCAAATTTGGGTACTTTCATTTGCTATGGCATATAATATTTTGTACTTGAATTTTACCCCTTTGTGTTTTTTACTTCACCGTCAACCCTAGCCCCTTCCTCACCCTGAGTTGTCTTGGTCAATATATTTTATAAGTTAATCCTATTTTCAAGTTTTATTGATGGGGTATTGGATATGTATCGTGATAATCAGGAACCAACCCCCACAATCGTACTTTTGTAGGAGAGGATAGAGCCCTCCCCGCCCCTCAAGACACCATTTCTAACCAATTACCCTTTTTGAAACCCTAGTTTTTCCCGAGCTTCATGAAAAGCTTGATCCAAAGGTACAATGGTAAATAAATTATATAAATTAATGCTCTAAGAAAGCTATAAAAAAATTATTCTTGACATAAAACTATTACTTTTTCTAAATTTTGTATATATTATAAAGTAGGTGATACACCACATTAAATATAAATTGATCCCACTCCATTTCTTCTACATCTTCAACCTCTATAGCATCCTTTTTCTTCACAAACCCTCTATAGTATCCTTTGCTTCATAAAATATTTCCACTTTAGTTAAAGGTTCTTTACCTTCCATATTTTCCTCATTCTATGGTTGTTGCAGTGTTTTCTAATTATTACTTTATAAAATCTTGTGAGTGTTTTGTTCCTAATCATTGAGGATTTCATATTTTTTCTTAGTGCTTACCTTATTACATCCTGACATCTCATAACACTTTTGTTCATTATTATAGCTGCGACATTTTCATATCCTTCAACATCCTTCGACGACTAAGGTTTAGGTTCTTTCTACACGCTGTTTAGAGGGAAATCCTGAAACATATGTCAGTGCTCATGAAATTTACAGCATCGAAATGGGATTTTCTCATAATCTATTGGCTGCTCCCAAATTTTGTCTTTGATATATTCATTTATACACAGATCTTGGAAAAATAAGTATACCTCCCCTACTCTGAAAACATTACAAATGTGCCCAATGCGTTATCTATACCTTCCATTATATTGGATTCCAAAAAATACTCTATGAGAGAATAAAGCCTGATCCAAAGGTATGATGGTAAAATCCTCATTCTCTGGACTAAATCATTCCTTCCAAGTTCTAAGATATAAACCCGCTAAATAAGAAAGTGTGGGTTGCTTTGAAAAAAAATGCTCCTATATTACAGGTTGTAGAAAATTGCAGTGAAGAAACACTTTGGATGTAGCTTCAGTTCTATATCTCCTTTAGGCTCCCAAGTTTTCATGATCCACCAAATTATATTGGGGCCAAAGCCCTAGGAACTTCCCAATCAGAGCATGGTCCTGAATGTATTACATATTTTCTCTAATTCTTGGTGATGTGATATCAAATTTGGGCACATTCATTGCCTATGGCATACAAGAGTTTGTACTTGAATTTTACCCCTTTCTGATTTTTACTTCGCCCTCAACCTAAGAACCTGCCTCACCTTGAGTTGTCTTGGTTTGGATTCTTTCTAAGTTAATCATATTTACAAGTTTTATTGATGGGGTGTTAGATTTGTGTGGTGAAAATGAGGAACCAACCTTGACAATCGTACTTTTGTAGGAGAGGATAAAGCCCTCCCTGCCCCCCAAGACACCATTTCTAACCAATTCCCATTTTTTGAAACCCTTGTTTTTCTTCAGCTCCATCAAAAGCTTGATCCAAAGGTACAATGGTAAAATAATAATATAAATTGATCTTATAAGAAAGCTATAAAAAAACATTCTCGACATAAAACTATTATTTTTTCTAAATTTTGTATATATTATAAAGTAGGTCATACACAACATTAAATTTAAATTTCTCCCACTCCAATTCTTCTGCAGTTTCAAACTCTATAACATCCTCTGCTTCATAAAACCTATATAGTATCCTCTACTTCATAAAATATTTCCACAATAGTCGAAGTTTCTTTACCTTCCACATTTTCCTCATTCTATGGTTGTTGCAGTGTTTCCTAATTATTACTTTGGTTAATCTTCTGACTGTTTTATTCCTCACTAGGATTGTGTCCATTAATTTTTTTATTGTATTCCTAATCATTAAGGATTTCATATTTTTTGTTAGTGCCTACCATGTTTATAGCCTAGAAACTCATAACACTTTTGCTCTTTCTTCTAGTTGTGACCATTTCATATTCTTCAACATCCTTGGACAACTAAAGTTTAAGTTCTTCATGCACGTTGTTTAGAGGGAAATCCTGAAACAAATGTCAATGCTCATCAAATTTGCAGTATCAAAATGGGATTTTCTCGAAATATATTGGTTGCTCCCAAATATTGTCTTTGATATATTCATGTATACACATATGCTGGAAAAAGAAGTGTATCTTCCATACTTTGAACACATTACAAAATATCCCAATGTGATATCTATACCTTTCAGTATATCGGGTTTCCAAAATTCCTCTACGAGAGAATAAACCCTGATCTAAAGGTATAATGGTAAAATCCATAATTTTTGGACTAAATCATTCCTTCCAAGTTTTGAGATAAAAAACTGCTAAATTAAAAAGTGTGGGGCACTCTGAAAAAAATTGTTCCTATCTACTAGGTTGTAGAAAATTGTAGTGAAGAAACACTTTCAACCTAGCTTTAGTTCCATATCTCCCTTAGGCTCCCAAATTTTCTTGATCCACCAAATTATCTGAGGGCTAAATCCCTAGGAACTTGCTAATAAGAGCATGGTCCGAAATGTATTGGATCTTTTCTCGAATTATTGGTGATGTGATCTCAAATTTCCTACGATGCACAATATTTTTTACTTGAATTTACCCCTTTATGTTTTTTACTTCGCCCTCAAACCTAGCCCTTGCCTCACCCTAAGTTGTCTTGGTCTGGATATTTTCTAAGATAATCCTCTATTCAAGTTCCATTTATGGGGTATTGGATCTTTGTGGTGACAATGAGGAACTAACCCCTACAATCGTACTTTTGTAGAAGAGGATAGAGCTCTCCCTGCCCCCCCAAGACACCATCTCTAACCAATCCCCCTTTTTTGAAACTCTAGTTTTTCCTCAACTCCATAAAAAGCTTGATCCAAAGGTACAACGTTAAAATAATAATATAAATTGATCCTCTAAGAAAACTATAAAAAAACCATTCTCGACATAAAACTTTTATTTTTTCTAAAAGTTGATATATTAAATTTTGTTTATATTATAAAATAGGTGGTACACTACAATTAATTTAAATTGCTCCCACTCTATTTCTTTTGCATATTCAACCTATATAACATTGTCTACTTCATAAAACCTCTATTGTATCATTTTCTTCATAAAATATTTCCACATTAGTCGAAGTTTCTTTACCTTCTAGGCTTTCCTAATTCTATGGTTGTTGCAGTGTTTCCTCACTAGGATTGGGTCCATTATTTTTTTACTATACTCATAAATATTGAGGATATCATATTTGTTGTTAGTGCTTACTCTGTTTATAGCTTGGCAACTCCTAACACATTTTCTCATTCTTCTAGTTGTGACATTTTCATGTCCTTCAACATCCTTCGATGACTGAGCTTTAGGTTCTTCCTACACATTCTTTAGAGGGTAGTCCTGAAACAAATGCCAATGCTCTTGAAATTTGCAACATCAAAATGGGATTTTCTCATAATCTATTGGTTGCTCCAAAATGTTGTCTTTGATATATTCATGTATAAACATATCCTGGAAAAAGAAGTATATCTCCCCTACTTTGAACACATTACAAACAAGCCTAGTGTGTTATCTATATCTTCCAGTGTATCGGGTTCCCAAAATTTCTCTATGAGAGAATAAATCTTGATCCAAAGGTACAATGGTAAAATCCTCTTTTTTTGGGGTAAATTGTTTTTCCAATTTCTGAGATATAAACATGTTAAATTTAAAAGTGCGGGTCGCTCTGAAAAAAAAATGTTCATATATTTGAGGTTGTAGAAAATTGTAGTGAAGAATATCTTTGAGCCTAGCTTTAGTTCTTATGTCTCCCTTAGGCTCTAGGGTTTTCTTGATCCACCAAATTATCTGAGGGTCAAAGCCTGAGAACTTCCCAATCAAAGCATGGTCCTGAATGTATTGGATATTTGCTTAAATTCTCAATGATTTGATCTCAAATTTGGGTACATTCATTTCCTATGACATACAAGAGTTCTTACTTGAATTTTACACCTTTGTGTTTTCTAATTTGCGCTCAACCCTAGCCCCTGCCTCACTCGGAGTTGTCATGTTCTGGATCTTTTCTAAGTTAATCTTATTTCCAATTTTTATTGATAGGGTATTGGATCTGTGTGGTGACAATGAGGAACCAACCCCCACAATAGTAATATTGTAAAAGAGGATAGAGCCCTCCCCGCCCCCCAAGACACCATTTCTAACCAATTCCCCTTTTTTAAAACCCTAGTTTTTTCTCAACTCCATCAAAAGCTTGATCCAAAGGTATAATGGTAAAATAATATTATAGATTGACCCTCTAAGAAAAAATTAAAAAATCTTTCTCAACATAAAACTATTTTTCTTTTCTTTTCTAAATTTGTATATATTAAAATTTTTATATATTATAAAGTAGGTGATACACTACATTAAATTTAAATTGCTCCCACTCCATTTCTTCTGCATCCTGAACCTTTATAGCATCCTCTTCTTCATAAAACCTCTATAGTATCTTCTGCTTCATAAAATATTTCCACATTAGTCGAAGGGTTCTTTACCTTCTAGATTTTCCTCATTATATGGTTGTTGTAGTGTTCCCTAATTATTACTTTTCCTAATCTTTTGATTGTTTTCTCCCCATTAGGATTGGATCCATTTTTTTTATTATACTCCTAATCATTGAGGATATCATATTTGTTGTTAGTAATTACCCTGTTTATAGCCTCGAAACTCATAACACTTTTGCTCATTCTTCTAGTTGTGACCTTTTCATGTCCTTCAACATCCTTCGACGACTAAGCTTTAGGTTCTTCCTACACGTTGTTTAGAGGGAAGTCCTGAAACAAATATCAGTTCTCATGAAATTTGTAGTATTGAAATGTAATTTTCTCATAACCTATTGGTTCCTCCCAAATGTTGTCTTTGATATATTCATGTATACATATATTTTGGAAAAATAAGTATATCTCCCCTACTTTGAACACATTACAAGCGAGCCCAATGTGTTATCTATACCTTTCAGTATATTGGGTTCCCAAAATTCCTTTGCGAGAGAATAAATCCCAATCCAAAGGTACAATGGTAAAATCCTCCATACTTAGGGCTAAATCATTCATTCCAAGTTCTGAGATATAAACCTGCTAAATTAAAGAATGCGGGCTGCTCTAAAAAAAAAATTGTTTTCTATATTCTAGGTTGTAGAAAATTGTTGTGAAGAAACACTTTAAACCTAGCTTGAGTTCTATATCTCCCTTAGGCTCTCGAGTTTTCTAGATCGACCAAATTATTGGGGAGCCAAAGCCTTAGGAACTTCCCAATGAGGGCATGGTCCTAAATGTATTGGATCTTTGCTCTAATTCTCGCTGATACGATCTCAAGTTTGGCTACATTCATTACCTATCACATATAAGAGGTTGTACTTGAATTCTACCTGTTTGTGTTTTTTACTTCGCCCTGAAACCTTGACCCTACCTCTCTCGAAATTGTCTTGGTCTAAATCTTTTTTAAATTAGTCCTATTTTCAAGTTTTATTAATGAGGTATTAAATCTGCATGTTGACAATGACGAACCAACCCCACAATAGTACTTTGTAATAGAGGATAAAGCCCTTCCCACCCCAAGACACCATTTGTAACCAATTCCCCTTTTTCGAAACATAGTTTTTCCTCATCCCCCTAGTTTCTTAAACCTTAGAAAAAAATAAAAATAATACTATAACCTTGTGCAAAATTTTAAATTATCATTTTTTACCGAATTTAAAGAAAAAACGCTCAAATAACAAACACCGCATATTGTTTCATTTTCTTTTTATCGTAAACATACCACTTGTCAATAAATATATGATTTTTTTGTTTAATTTGAAATTTCAACGAATTTATAAAATCATGAATTTCCAACTTGGTGAAATGGGTTTTAGCCACGTGGGTTTATCGTAACATAAGAGTGTGGATATCGAGTCCTCTGTTCCCACGGCAAGAAGTGGATTTACTAAGTAGCATTGTCAAAACGGAAAATTGTTGACAAAGAAGTTGCCCAAAAATATATGTTTTCATAAACATGTGATTGGATTCCGACATGTATTGGTTGGGTGCTGATGCTTTACATACGTGTGTGGAAAGGAAATGTTTGCACAATATTATATATTAATATTTAATTTAAACTTGTTTATTAATTTTATTATCATTAATACCATTTTTAATTAAAATAAATTTAAGTTTTAAATATTATTAAATACTTAAATACATTTGATATTAAAAAATATTTGACTCAAATTCTTTAACAAATAATTTCTTAATAAATACTATTCATATATAAATAATATAATATGATAAAAGATTGAAATTTAACTCTCCTCTTTTTCTTTTCTTTTTTCATTTGGAGTTAAATAGACATTTAAAGCTTAAATGAAAATATGTTAGACAAGTAAAATTTAAAAAATATAGCAAAAAAATGTATAAAATATATATACAAAAATATTCAACCCTCAATCTGCCATTAGGGAAACCAAATTCATTAGTAAATATCAAGAAATGCAGAGTATCAATGCAACATAGCACAATAGTGCCATATCACAATCAAACTACTAAAAATCAAATATAAATCACAAAATAACATACTCAAGAGTATGAAGATGTCACAGGAGGAAAGTCCCTTGCACTTGTTCCATTTGGTGCAGAGGACTTAGACTCACAATGAAGATGACTCTATAAGTGAGCTAAGCGGGCATCCAATATCTCTAGGAAATAACATTGGTTGTATTGTGCCCTGTGAATCTCATTCATAAAGGAAATGATTTCATTCATATATTCATATTTTTCCTTCAGACTTGACCTAACTAGGTCTTCAATTGTCAATACAAATTGATGGAGCGCATGTATTTGATATTTTTTCCTTTGTTAAGATGAGGGTTACAAATCCAGTTGGAGACCTCCTTCATAATTTTTGTCTCAGTGTAAGCATGTCGATCATGAGTAACATTTGTCTCAAGTTGTTGAATCTCCTCCTAAATTCTAGGAGAGGTCACTGAACGACTAATCATTGTCGCTTGACCCACCACCATCACTAACCATCACTCACACGTAGACACCAGGAGCAAGGGAAAAGGAAAACTAGTGTGGATAATTGCCTCTACTAAATCTTTAGCCAACATCCCCCACACGAGGAAAATCCAAGGCTCACACCATCGTCCTATCAAGCAATCCATCAAAATAGGTGTCTCGCAAAAGTGCAGTGGGAAGTTTAACGGTGTGGGTGCACTCCCACTCAGAAATAAATAAACATCTTCACTTATTACATTGTACACCAAGGAACCTGTGATGACAAGACCATCACTCTAGAGGGAACTAAGGTTCACATGTGACATTGCATGGGAGGGGATGGCCATGCCACTCCCCATCTTAATTACAATGGGAGGTGGCAGGTTGGCAGGCACCCCTCCCAATCTCCTCTAATAACTATCCACTCACCCAAATTAGGGGAGCACTCAAATTTTAAATTTTAATTTGATTGAAAAAAATAATAATTGAAATTTATCTATTTTATCTCCTTATTAGGATGAAGCAAATGCTAAAAGAGCTTAATTTAAATTTTAAAAGCCTATGTTTTTTTTAAGGCACTTTGCATTACGCCAATTGAGAATTACATAGACCAAAATTTTCTTACTACTGGTTTTTCGAGAAGGGAAACTAGACCAATAACATAATTTCAGAGTCTTGAGGTTGTTAAGACCTTGTCTAACAACAACAACTTGTAAATAGAAACTTATAAAAATAGGTTGGTTGTGCCAAACCTCAACATACATCGACATGAGAGGACAAAAAAGACTACTAGTGTTACAAGAAAAAAACGAGTGATTCATAATAACAATTGGGCATAATCTCCAAACATTCGACTTATGGTCTATACTGTCATTTTTTTACTCTGACTTTGCCAATATGATAGAATTCTCTTGTTGAGTGATCTTGTGCTTCTTTATGCTAAGTGTAATATTCAAATGATGTTTAATCTTGTGCTCGCTTTGATTGGGTTGCATATAATGCGCCAAGTATATTGGGATGAATAGCCTCATTTTCTGTGAACTTGCATCATATCAATGTGAGGAATAGCCTCCTAATTACCCTCCTTAAGAGAATTTTAAAATCCTGTATTAAATATACAAAATTCAAAAATATTACATAAAATAAAAGATACTCATATTAAAATTAAAATTAAAATTAATTAAAAAAAGATTGAAACTTATCCATTTTATCTCCTATCAAAATGAAGTAAAGGCCAAAACAAAAACCACATCATTTTTATTGTAACAACCGTAATTTATATTTTATAATAAAAACATAGAATAAACATGCAAACTTAAAAAATAAAAGGCCCTCAATATTAAAATTTCATTTTACATTGGATTAAAAAAAAATATGGAAATTATAATTATATCATAATTAAAATAAGGTTATAATAAAAACATATAGTTGTTATTTTGAATTTTTTTTTAAAATTAATTTAAACTCTTGTAAAAGTTTAAAAAACAACCACTTATCACCTCTATGATCTATAATATTTTATTACAATGAAGATTTGAATTTTTTTCAAATTAATTTAAACTCTTATAAAAGTTTACAAAACAACCACTTATCACATTTATGATCTATAATATTTTATTAAAGTGAAGAATAGATTATCGAAAGGAAAATGTTTTAAAAACAACTTAATACTTACTAAAGAGAAAGGGTAAATCCCAAAATTATAGTGTTTGTTGTCGGAACGGATCCCTGTTAGAGCGGTATAAGCGAAACTCAATTGCCATTCAAATATAATTAATTTTCTTAAAAAAAATCAAAATAATTAATTAATTTTCATGAAAATATAAATATTAATTAATTTTCAAAAAAATACAATTAATATAATTAATTCATTTTCATGAAAAATACAATTATTTATATTGAAATAGGACGATAAAAATAATGAATTTATCAAAATAAAGTGGTCGGAATACAACGCTGGAAGCTTAATCACAAAGATTTATGTGCCATCTCTAGTGTGCATTTTACAATAAATATTTCTCCAGCAGCTATCTTTGTCACGACTCTGATGTAATGCCAACGATTATTGTTATAATAACTTTTTATTAAAAATAAGATAAAACTTTTAAGCAATGCTAACTGTTATTGTTATAATAACTATTTATTAAAAATAAGATAATAGCTGGCAGATTCCACGGAGGCTAATAAAACCACAGCAATAAAAAAAAAGAGGGGGGCAGAAAGACTTCTAATAGTTACAATGCTACTTTTTGCTTTTCTCTTGCTTTTTAGTTGCCAGCGAATTCAAAATGGAGTTGTCTACCTGGGCTATTTCGCCCGATGGCAGTTTTTTTGTTGGAATTCGGGCAACTAAAATTCAAGAAATCAGGTAGTTGGAGTGTTTGGAATCCATTTTTGACAATGGAAATGGATTCAGCACTACCAAAAATCCTTAGGGCACTCAAAATACTAAAGTTTAACAATTGTAAACATGATTCTGATAAAATCTTTGCCAGATTTTTTAAAAATCCTTGCCGGATTATGGGCCAAAACGTTGCCTAGAAAGACTACGGCATTCAGAATTTGGATCGATGCCATGTTGGCTAAGTAAAAGGCAGAGGAGAGGATCTATAACATATTTTCACACAGCCCACATGCTCTCATTTCCTTTTTCGTTTCATTTTTTTGGTCTTCTCTGCTCTGCACTGTTTTTGTCTTTGTCCAACTTTGTTTAATTTCCTGCATGGCCATGCGTATTATTTGTTACAGTCTATTTCCGATATTGTGCTTTCAATCTTATTGCTCTTACACGGTGTTTTTCTTCATTTTCCTTTTTTTTTTTTTAAATTTATTTTTTCTTTTCTCTTTTGGTATTATGTTTCTTTGTTTGTTCCTGTTTTCATTTAGTGGCAGCATGTGGAGATGAAATCAGCGATCTTAGATTTCTATTAAGTAACAAGCAGGTAAGCTTTTCCTTTCTTTTATGAAAAGCTGCCTCGTAGTAATGGTTATCAATAGCTATCAAGAGAGCGCATAAGTAGTTTTGTCTATAAAGATAGGGAGTCTCATTGATAATAAGTTAAATCGAAGTGATATTGCAGGGAATGGCATGCTTACTTTTATTTGTGTAATTCGTACGGTCCTCTGCCTCGTTTTTGCTTTGAAATCGAAACAGCTAGGTACACACATTTATCTATCTTTTATTATCATGTATCTAGGTAAGTACATTCTCTCTGATCCTTCTCTGATAGCCGTTCAGCTATACAGCTCATTCTTGGGTAAAGGGTTAGGTCAATCTCATTACCGTGAGTGGCATGTTAGGAAAATCTCTGAGAAACCTCTTCGATTTTTTTCTTTCTCGAAGGCACTAGATGATAAAATGAGTTGTATTGATCTTACGTTTCATAGTGTGATTGTCCTCTTCCCAGGTTAAAGGTTGACCTTAGTTCCGTTACTTTTACCTTATCTATTATCCTGGCCAGTTTACTTTGCCGTGAAATTGCGGAGAAGGAAAGATGATGGAGGCGCGTTTGATAATTATTTATTTCGTGTGATCCATACAGTAGTCTTCCCCTAAAATCAGCGAGGTACACACAATCTGTACGGCTCTGATTCGTAATTCATACAGCCGCCGCCTTACGCTTACCGTAAAATCAACGAGATACACACAATCTGTGTGGCTCTTTATCGTTATGTAGGTACGTGCATTCTGTGTATTATTCTGGCTTTAGGTAAATAGCTAACCCAATTCATTCTTGGATTAGGGTTTAGGCTTCGTTATTATGTAGTTACTACCTTCGGTCCATTTAATTATAGAGCCAATCCCAGTTCACTCTCCGTTTAGGGTTTAGGTCAATCTAGTTAATGTGATTGCTATATTAAAAATTACATTTAATACACACCTTTACATTATCTGTTCACCCAGAATTTTCGTTGGAATTTTAGGGATGACGTGAGTTGTGTAAATAGTACATTTCACTATCTGGCTTAATCTTAGTTTTATTGGTCTGATTGCCAGACCGGCTTATTTTGTTGCAGGACTCAACAGAAAGATAGGTCACAAGGGTTGGAAAGTGGAAATAAGTTATTTGAGACTGAAATTGGAAATCACAAGGGTTCTTAACTATTGCAATAATTTGTCTCTTACTCCAGGTATAATGGATATTTTTTAATTCTTTTAACTGTTCTTGCTTATTGGCTAATTATTTAAAATTAGCTCTCACATTTGTGACAGGTTGAAAGTAGGCTTGGTGGTCGAATTGCGATTATTATTAGATTTAAATGAGAATCCACCAAAATAGTTGTCGAAGTTTATACTCAAATTGCAGAGCAGAGATGAAGTGTCATCCTGAATGCCCTAAAAGAAGAGGGCAATTCGACCGGTCTTTTCTCATGTAGTTTGCGTGAATAACAAAAACTTACGTCGAACGTGAGAGTCGTAGTTCGCACAGGCCTTCGGCGTCCTCATTCTTCACCTCAAATATCGAATCACTATCAGGTAGGTACACATTTTATCACAATCTCCTGGTACAGATTCTGTCAGTCACTTAAGAGAGAAAATATCAGGGGACCCGAATATTCATTCTTGGTATCACTGCAAACTTACTTTTAATCACTCAATTTCATATATTCATTGCAAGTGTAGATATATTGTTCAGAGTGCTTCAAACACAAACTAGAGTATTTTCATGGCCGAACCAGAATGAACGTACCTGTCAAGCTTCAACACTGTATATTATCATTCATTTCTGTCTAACAATCTGTATAAATACTGTTAACCTATGCCTGATGCATGAGTTGTACTAATCTATAAAGTAGCCAATTAAAATAAATTATTTTAAAGTTCTATACAAAAAAAAAAAAAAAATCCCATATAAACTTGTTAATTCAAATGGGCGATGCAGTGTCAAATTGAAACAATAGATCAATGATCTAAGAAGAAGAGGCTGGAAGACGAAATGTAAACACTAATACAGCCAACCGCCACATCTAGGAAGAGGCTGGAAGCATAAACGTAGACCCTAATACAGCCAACGGCCTCATCGTATTCTTTGAGGTGACTAGTATTTCGATAAAACTAATCTGAGAGTTCCTTCCATATGCATTATGACAATACGCAGTGAGTTTATTGATCATTTTATAAACTATTTGTATGTCTAGAAATTTAAAAACTGTCAGACTTTGATCATTGCCAACCTACTTAGATTTATAATATTAGAAGGAATCTTGGCCATAGCTGGTCTTCTGGTTATTACGAACTTCAATCGTTACCAGCCTGCTTAGATCAGTTTATAATATTAGAAGGAATCTTGACCATGGCTGGTGGTCCTGGTTATTACGAAGTCTTTAGTGGAATGTGCAACTGGTCATGAGTTTAACAAACATGTCTTTCTTAACCGCAAGATTCTCCCAATAAACTTTGTGAGTAGCCCAATATATTTTTATTCATAGCCTGTTTAAGGGATCAGATTATTTTGAGCTTCCCCAATAATCAGACCAGAGATGTTTATTCCTTTACATGTACGAGGCCCTAAAGTATTGCACACTTTCTAGCCTCCTCCTAAGCAGGATTTTGTTCAGTGGAGTACCTCCTTTATATAGTGGATTCTGTTTAATGGATAACGTCGTCCATTATGATGCTTTCTATCAACTAGGGGCATTAATATGCTCTAGTCAACTAGGGACACTAATATGCTCTAGTGACACTAAAAGAGATAGCATTGTTTCTAGCTCTAGATTAATGAAGACCAGAGGGACCATACCCCCTCCCCAAAGACCTCAGAGACGTTCTTAGTCTAAATCCCTTACTAGCATGGCCTATTTAGAGCTCTTCTTTAGGGCATATTCCAATCTTGAGTTTTCTTCATTCGTCCTTTGATATTAGGAGAGGTAGATCTAGTATATCATGACCCTTTTGCTCTACACATGTTTCTCATGTTTTCACGTATAAGTTTCATGTTTCTACTCTACTTATTGTTCTTTATATAAGATACTTCTTTAGTACTCTTGCATAGTATTGACATATTTGTAATTAATGGTCCAATTGACCTATTTTGTGGTCATTTATTGGACATTATCGTATCTTATCTATCTTTCATTGTTTAAGAATAAATATGAAATAAAATTGGGCTCAAAGCATGCCGATGTAGAGGTCGCCACTCTTTGTGAGTGGCTCAACATGTATTTGTCTTTTGATTGTGTAAAAACAAGTTTGAAATAGATTTGGGCTCAATGCATGCCCATGTATAGGTGTCATTGTTTAAGAACAAGTATGAAACAAAATTGGGCGGGCCCAAAACATGCCTATGTAGAGGTGGTTGCCCATTGTGAGTGGCCCAACATGTATTTAACTTTTCATTGTGTAAAAAGAAGTCTTAAATAGAATTGGGCTCAATGCATGCACATGTAGAGGTCATTGTCCTTTATGAAGCTGCTTAACATATCTTCATTTTTAAGAACAAGTGTGAAATAGACTAAATATCAAAACATAACCATGGAGAGGTTGTTGTCTTTCGTAACATTATGAAATTGGAAACAATGATATAGGTGGAGGATATTAACATTATTCAAAATAGAGTAAGATTGTCACATCATGTGCATTAGTTACCAAATGTATAGTTAAGTTTTCACATCATATCCATGGGTTACTAAACCCTTGAGCTCTATCTAAAAATTACTAATTTCTCTTCCTACTTTGTTTTCTTGTTTTTCTATTGTGATAACGAGTGTGAAATAGAATAAAGGTCAATACATCTCCATGTAGAGGTTGTTTTCTTAAGTGGTAACATTATGAAAATGAAAACATTTTGATAGTTTGAGAAGATGAACATTAAATAGAGTAAATTTGTCACATCATGTCCATTAGACACCAAATGTATAGTTAAGTTTACCACATGATATCCATGGGGTACTAAATTTATAAACTCTATCTAAAACTTACTAATTTGTCTTCCTATGTTGTTTACATATTTTTCTAGTGTGAATTTCAAAACCAGAAAGAAATTTTCATTTTAGCTTTAGCATAGAGACTATATTCCAAACATATTGAAATTCACATTGGGAGTTAAATTCACAACTTCCATGAGAAGGCAATTTCAATTATTTACATAGGCGCTCCTCAAAATATTATGAATAACCAAAAAATATAACATTTCTTCTCAAAGTTAATAATATCAATAATTAGTTTAGCCTTCAAATCCCTTTGGTAGCTCTTCCTTCCCTTTGTAGGCACTTTGTTTGATTTTGTCTTGTGTTTTTATACATTTTCACAAAGTTTTTATTCCTATTGTTGAGGCCTCACTCATCTTGTATTTCTTAGTTTTTGTAGGGTCTTTTGTTATATACATTTTTTTTCATGAAGTGTGAGGGAGTTTGTTTGTTGGCTCCCATATTTTGCAATACAATAATTATTATCTCTATTCATGTTGATATTTTACACAATAGCCTACATTCTCCATTTCATGTGGTCATCTTTGTGGATTGATTCCATAATGTGAAAATTTCAATCATGAAATACTAGTGCAGTGATAGATTTACTACTTACTATAAGTTATTTACAGAATTATTTAGTAAATTTTGAAAGTAGCAATCACTCATGTATATGTAGAGAGCAAAACAATAGAAAATACAAGCATAAGAATTAATCACATAGACACAGTTATTTTTGGACAATTGTCCAAGGAAAAACCCAATGTGGGAAAACCGGTGCAGCAGATGAGGGTTTATATTATTCTTCAGCACTGAAAACTTTACAAGGAAAATCTTACAGAAACAATTGAGAAGACTTCTTGAGATACAAATGAGAGAATTCTTCTTCAGTATTGAGTGGAATTTTTGACACCTAAGGGAGCCACCAACCCTCCCTGCGTCACTCTGCGTCTCTCCTGCATGGCCCTCTGTGTAGAGCCAACGTAGCCTATGTCACCACTGCGTGAGGCTACTACGCTGCTCATGCATGCTACTTCTCAGATCTTCTGCTACCTCTTTCCCTTGAACCTTGTCACTGCTACAACCCTCTGCTTCCTTCACCCTGCAATGGTCCCTTTGAAATCGAATTGTAATTCTTCAAATTCGACCTGCCTCGGGTTACTGAACTTTGCCTGACTTGCTTTCCAAATAACCCTCAAGCCTTATTTTATAATCTTCTCATTGATGAATCAACGAACCATATTAGAACTCTAATCAATGGCTAAGATTAAAACTTGACTTGGTCTTCGTTCTCTAGAAGATTCACACTTTGTTTTATTAATACCCATTAATTATTTAATTTCCTAAGTTTAGACTTAGGGTCCCTATTAAAATAATTAATTATTTTAAGAAAACCTGAACCAAGTGGAATTTCCACAACCAATTTCTGGGTTCTTTGGAATATTGGTGTTTAATCCTCCTCACCAATTTTGAGACTTAGGTCACTTTCCGATGCTACAAAAATCAACACTCCCTCTTAGCAAGGAAAGTCTCCTAGCAATATGCCTACTACACACTGCTCAGACCTTGAAGCATTCTTTGCGTTGCTGATGCCTGGCTATTGCTGCCCCTCATCTACTACGCTGCTACTATTTCCCATGACACTGCCATTGCCTCATATGTACTGCATCTCCCTCATAATTCTACATTAGTCCATTTCTGTTATTTAAATGGATTCTTGATCATCCCCATATTCTCTCTGAAGTAGACAGACTTTGTCTTTCCTAGAGCCTTAGTAAGGATGTCTGCCACCTGTTCTCTTGTCGAACTGTACTTTAATTGTACAGCTCCCCGCTGGACACAGTCTTTGATGAAATGACACTTGATATCAATGTGCTTCGACCGATCATGGAACACAAGATTTTCAGAGAGCTTGATGCAACTTTGATTATCACATAGAATGTTGGTCACTTCCATATTTTCCTTGAGTGGGTTCACAAGCAGCTTCCTAAGCCATATGGCCTTGCATGAAGCAATGCTTGCAGCCATATATTCCGCTTCAGCTGAGCTCAGAGCCACAAACTTTTGTTACTCGCTGCACCAGGAGGTCATTCCTGAACTAACACTGAAACAATACCCACTAGTACTTTTCCGATCTATTGGGCTTCCAGCCTAATCTGCATCAGTGAACCCACCCAATATGATGTCATTTCCTCAGGTGTATCTCAATCCAACTTCTAATGTTCTCTGCAAATATATGAGAACATGCTTGGCTGTTGTCCAATCTAACCTCCTTGGTTTTACCATGAACTGACTGAGGGTGTTGACAGCATAACAGAGGTTTGGCCTAGTGTTGACCAGATACATCAGAGATCCTATGAGCTGCCCATACAAGGTAGGATCGACCTCATCATCTTCAGACGTATCAATTTTCTTCCAATTGGTAATCATTGGAGTAGTTATGAGTCTGCAGTCCTCCATCTGAAACCTCTTCAAAATTTCTGTAGTATATCTTCCTTGACCAAGGAAGATCTCAACCTTCTGCTGCCAAACTTCCAACCCCAGAAAATAATGCATCAGCCCTAGATCCTTCATGTTGAATTTTGTAGCTAAAATTTCCTTGCAGTCCTTTATGAGCCTAGATGAACCTGTCATAAATAGATCACCTGCATATATCACCAGTATCATAGGCTCATCCCCTACTCTCAGATATTAGAGATTGGGATCTGTGTCACTCTTGACAAATCCCATCTTCTGCAAGTAGCTGTCAATTCGACCATACCAAGCTCTAGAGGCCTTCTTTGGTCCATATAAGGCCTTCTTGAGCCTGCACACACGATTTTTCTACTCATTCCTCTCAAAGCCCTCTAGTTGTTCAACATATACTTCTTCTTCTATCACCCCATTCAAGAATGCAGTCTTGACGCCCATCTAGTGAATCTCTCGTCCTATCTGCGCGACAAAGGATATCATGGATCTGATAGAAGTATATGGGACTGCTAGGCAAAGGTCTCCTCATAGTCTATCCCTTCCTTCTGAGCATACCCCTTAGCCACAAACCTGGCTTTAAATTTTTTGATGCTACCATATGGAGCATATTTGATCTTGTAGATCCATCTTGAACCCACAACTGATCTATCTTGAGCTCTAGGAACCTCTTCCGAGACATCATTTGTCATGATGGAGCTGTATTTATCCACCATCGCATCTACCCACATATGATGCTGAGCTACCTCCTGAAAACTAGATAGTTCCCTAACCTAGGCTACCAAGGCTTGTTACTTTTCAAGTTGCCTGCGTTGCCTCTTCTCATTTCTGGGGGATTCGACAAACTCCTCTGCATCCCTCAGAAGTTGTCGTAATTCCTTGGTCGTCCTACCACTAATAGTGGGTGGATCTACCTGTTCTCCTTCCTGCGACTCCTTGGAAGATGTATCCCTTCAATCCTCGTGCCTTAGAGAAGTACACATGTTACCCTCCACAGGTCGTTGTTGTTGGGCCATCGGATCCTCCTCAGACTGCGTAGCAAAAGGCGTCTCCCGGGATTTCCTGAAGGCGCTTTCCTCCATGAACTTCACATCCTGCCGTACTACAATCTTCTTGCTCTCAGGAATGTAGATGTGGTAAGCCTTTGCATTCTCGCTATATCCCACCAGATATCCCTTTTCTGTAGTCTTATCCAATTTCTTCCTCTTATCTTCGGGTACATGGCAATATGCTGCACTACCAAAGATCCTAAAGTGGCTCAATTATAGCTTCCTGCCAGTGAAGAGAATTTATGGGGTCATCTTACCCAATGCGCTGTGAGGAATCATGTTCTGTACATAGACATCTATATTACAAGTTTCAGCACACAGGAATTTGGACATCTCTTTATCATACAACATTTCCCTTGCTGCCTTGACAATAGTTCTATTCTTTCTCTCTGCAATTCCATTCTGCTCTGGATTATACGAAGTGGTCCACTCTCTTTTGATGCCTTCCCTTGCACAGAACTCTCCACCATTGTCTGATCGCAATGTCTTTATCCGTTTTCTTGTCAGATTCTCCACTAGATCGTTAAAATCTTTGAATCGTTCAAAGACTTCGTCCTTGGTCTTCAGAAAGTAGATCCAAGTCTTCGTGGAATGGGCATAAATAAAGGTGACGAAATGTTCAACACCACTAAGAGCTCTAGTGGACATTGGTATGCAGATGTCCGAGTGTATTAATCGCAACACACTCTTAGCCCTATATTTGCTTCTATGGTACGCTGCCTTTGCATACTTCCCCAATACACACCCTTTGCAGACATCGTCTCGCTTGGTGTGTAGTTCTGGACTCCCGTGACAATATTCTTGAGAATTCTTAACACCCCATGGTGTAAGTGCCCTATTCTCCTGTGCCATAGTTCATTCAAATCCTTTTCACCAGTGCTTCCTATCAGTGCCATTAGGGATTAGAGGTGTAACTTGTAGAGTTTATTTCTCTCGACTCTGATTTGTGCCTTCTTCTTCCAACTCGGGTGTTTTACGTATACTCTTTTGCCAATGAAGTAAACGCCATAACCTTTGTTTTGAAGCTGAGACACAGAGAGTAAGTTCATCCCCAATCCAGGCACATGCAACACATTGGTGGCTCGAAGCTTCTTACCAGCTTTTGTTTGAAACACTATGGTACCTCTTTCAGCAGGGGTACTTTTTTCCTTATTTTCCATGGTGATTTTAAGGTTCATCTGCTCTTCTTGGTAGCTTGAAAAAAAATCTCATACTCTCGTCATATAAGCATAAGCTCCACTGTCAATATACCAGATCTATAGAGAAGCAGAGTTTGACACATAAGAAAATTCTTCTTCCAATCTAGATGCCAGAACATAAATGTCGTGATCCATTCTTGCATGCTTTCCCTCTTCTCTGGAGAACTGCGTGAACCCTTTCGAGTTGTTGTTGCATCACCGTCTGATCTTTGTTAAATTGCAGAGTCTCTACTCCTATTACTCAATCTCAACCTGATATCATGTGAAAATTTCAATCTTGAAATAATACTGCAGTGATAGATGTACTTCTCCTACTTACAATAAGTTATTTACAGAATTATTCAGTAAATTTGAAATAAATACTACTACAACAATCACTCATGTATATGGTAGAGAACAGAACAGTAGAAAATACAAGCATAAGAATCAATCACATAGACACAGTGATTTTTGGACAATTATCCCCGGAAAAACCCAATGTGGGAAAACCGGTGCAACACATGAGGGTTTATATTATTATTCAACAGTGAAATATTTACAAGGAAAATCCGACAGAAAACATTGAGAAGACTTCTTGAGATACAACTGAGAGAATTATTTTTCAGTATCCAGAATAATTTTTGACACTTGAGGGAGTCACCAGCCCTCCCTGCATCACTTTGCGTCTATCCAGCGTGGTCCTTTGTGCAGAGCCAGTGTAGCCTGAGTCACCACTGCATGAGGCTACTGCGGTTCTCTTGTGTGTCTCTTCTCGGATCTTCTGCTGCTTCCTTCCTTCAAACCTCGTCACTGCTACAACCCTCTGCTTCCTTCACCCTGCAATGCTCCCTCTGAAGTCGAATTCTATTCCTTCAAAATTGACTTCCCTCGGGTTATTGAACCCTTGTCGAGCTTGATTTCCAAATGACCTTCAAGCCTTCTTTTATAATCTTCTCATTGATGAATCAATGGCCCAGATTAGAAGTCTAATCAATGGCTAAGATTAAAACTTGACTTGATCTTCGTTCTCTAGAAGATTCAGACTCTGTTTTATTAATACCCATTAATTATTTAATTTCCCTAAGTTTAGACTTAGGGTCTCCATTACAATAATTAATTATTTTAATAAAACATGAACCGAGTGGAATTTCCACAAGCGGTTTCTGGGTTCTTTGGAATACTGGTGTCTAAGCCTCGTCACCAACTTTGAGACTTAGATCACTTTCTGATGCTACAAAAATCAACACATAAGATTTGGAGGAGACAAGGGCCTACATTCTCCATTTTATGTGGTCATCTTCATGGTTTGTTTCCATAAGATTTATACTTCTCCATTCATGGGGGATCTCTAAGGGTTTTAACCCTCGTCCTTTTGTTGATGGCTCAAAATCCAATATCATTGCACCTTGCCAAGGTACTCCACTATCCCCCCCTTTATTTTTCATGCAATGGTTTCTTGAATTCACGTTGTCTTCGCTCACATTTCCCTACTCTTGCCTTATCTTCCTTCATTACCTCCCATTTTATCCTCTTGACCTTTGTTTCCTTTGATTTTAGTTTGAACCTATTAAGAAAAAGTTAGGCATTAATCTCACTAGACACCATAGGTTAAGAAACCATAGTTTTTTGGGGAATGTGAAATTATTAGTCTTCTTTTCCCTATTTTACTTTTATGTACTATAATAATAAGATAAGAAAAATACATTTGGGGAAGTGACTATTTTCATTTATTTTGCAATAGTTGCATAGCATATGCAAAACACACAAATTATTAAATTAAATCCCTTGAAACAAACACAAATTCGATGATATTCCTTAAAAACCCTCAATTTTTTGTCAACTTTCTCCTTCTCTTTTCCTTTTTCTTTACACCTTGAATGACTTAACCTAGCTCTTGGGCTATGTGATCCCTTGAAGAGTGGAAACTAGGTTACCTCTCATTCTATTTATTATAAATTTGATGACAATGTCATTGCCATATGGTGAGTTAATCTAGTTTATCCTTTTGGAAGCGCCTCACTCCCCCTTCCCAATATCCTTGATCCCCACCTCTTTTGGGGAAGTCGTAATCATGTAACGTATTTATCTTTTCATCAACATCATTATTTATCCATTATTTCCTATGCTATCTCTCATTTTATTTGTGGGAGATTGATTTTCTTTGCCATTTCCTTTTGGACGTACAAGAACTTATTGCAACTCACCCCTTTCCTTGATGCAAGTACCACCTTCCTCCCATAGACGTTCCCTTTAATATTTTACACTTTTAGAAGGGAATCCACGGTTTCAACCTGTTGCAAGCTCTTTTTTATTTTAAACAATTTTGTGGGCTTATTGGTTGATGGAAAAAATTGATGTTGGATTTTTACACCTTTCACTCATGCATGTTTGATTTGTCCCTTCATTGTTAGTAGGTTGAGAATTACACAACTTTACTCTTCAATTTCTCATCCGTCATCCTCTTTCCTCATTGTTTTCCTTTTAGATATTTTATTTCTTGTTGTTTTATTTATAGTTTTCATCCCATGACAACTTTGCACATTTCATTGATCCTTCTCATAGTGATTGCACACTCCATACATGGAGGTGTAGTAAAGGAATTTTAATTTCTCTCTTGTTGCTTTGGTTCGTCCCTCTATTTGTTTTTATAACACTAATGTCCCCTTCCATTTTATGATAGGATTCATTTCCTCATATGATTGTTAATTGTTTTCTTACATTTATAGTAATTGAAATTGATAGGTTCCACACATTGGAGATTCAATTTTAGATAAGATTCATTTCCTCATATGATTGTTAATTGTTTTCTTACATTTATAGTAATTGAAATTGTTAGGTTCCACACATTGGAGAAACCTATGGTACTGATCCAAAACCTCCCTTCGACAAAATTCCTAATTTTTGCAACTTTGGGATTTGTTGATATTATCTTCTTGAAATGATTAATGAATTCTTATAAATTATTTCATTCAAATTCCAAACATACTCCTTCACTCTATCCATTTTTCTTAAGTTAATTTGGTTTCTTGAATAATGATGAATAGGGTTTTGTATTTTAGACCAATATGTCTTTTCAACCTTATTTTCTTTGGATTGGGCCCTATGCCCCTAATTTTCCAGCATCTAATCATCATGGTAAAATAGAAAAAATAATATTTCTAATAAGAGACAAATCAAAATTTAATGTCAAATTTCTGGAGTTTTGTTGTGTGTAGGTTTTGAGTTGTCTTATGTTTCTAGTGGTCTCACCGCCCATCATGAGGGTCTCCAAGTAGAGAATAATGGATTGGAAAAGAGTGTTGGAATTATTATAAAGGCAGAAACAATGATGAAAACATTAAAATGAATTTTATTAGATTGATAAAATATAGAAAAAATTATTAAAAGTTATTAAATTTTTTTGATAATGGTAAAAGATTATGACCATGGAAAATATAATTAAAAAGGGAGATTGCCCCTAAAGAGAAAGATGATGACATTAATGATTTAATTGGTTGGACTAAATTAGTAATTATTATTATTAGGATGATGTTAATAATAATTTATTTATTTTAATATCGATACTAATTAAAATTGACTACACAAATAATAAAAATATGTAAATAGAACAAATATTATTATTATTATTAATTAAAACATATAAAAGAACACGAAATACTCATAATAAATAAATTATAGGGGTAGGAATAGGGAATAAAAAGAAGAAAGAAAGGTGAATATTATAAATTATCAAATTGAGAAATGGGAGGAACGATTATCGCTGAGAAATTATGAACCATGGTTATAAGTAAGAAAAAATTATAAGAATATGGAAAGGGAGGGGAATAGGCAAAAAGGGGTGGGGTGCGGGGGAGGTAGGACCTAGAGGGAAGGGAGCAAAAAAAATGAATAAGAGATAAAAAGCGGTGGAAAGGAAAAAAGTACAAGTGTAGATAAGGGGTTTCCAAGAGACACCAAGTATGGTGGATAAGGGGTTTCCAAGAGACACCGAGTTTATATCCATATTCCCGATTGAAAATTTTAGGGTGCTTTTCAATCTCCAAGGCTTCCCGAATAAGTCGAGTTGACTAGAGTGGTGCAAGGGAAAGGATTTTTGTTTGGTCAAAGCTGATGAGGTGCTTGGTTTTGAAGGAGTGTTCAGCCAGAGATGAATTTGAGACCTGATTGTGGGTCATGTCATCGATGTTCTCCTTCAACCAAGCTTTAAAGAAACTGTCCATTTGGCTAATATAGGACTTCCCACAAGAATATGAAATTTGGTAAACTTCAGGGTCTAGCATTAGATCTAGCTTATTGTACGAGACCTAGATAATTTTTCTAGGATTTTTCAAGGTCTAAATAAGGTTTTAATGTTATTTTTAGCCAAGAATATTTTAATGTTATCGGTGGTACCTTTCATACAAGGTAGAGAAATGAGAGCGCTGGGAGAGGTCAGGGGGGCTTTGGGGTGGTGAGATCAGGAAAGTATGAAGGCTTTGTCGATTTGGGCTGAAGAGTAGCCATTCTTGATTAGTGTTTTCGTTAAGTGAGTTTTTTCTTTGTCCATAAATTACGGATTGGAAATTCTAACAACTCTATTGAATACGGTTTTAAAGATGGAAAAATCTTGTGTAGGGTGATGATGAGAGTGGGCCTTGGGGTAAAGATCCATGTGAATTTTTTTTCGTTTGGTGACTAAAAAGCGAGAGAGGGCATGAGTATGGGAACCAATGGCACGATAGATTTTAGGGGTCACGGGGTATTGATGGATGAGCCACTTTTGAACACGAGGATCAAGGGATGAGGCTTTGATGGCTTAGGTGATCAAGTTAGTGACATAATTGATTAGATTTTTAGGGAGTGGTTTGTAAGAAGAGGTGTTAGCTCCCCGTAATTTGCTAGATTGATTGAGATACAAATTGACAAGGGTAACATCAAACCAAGCTTTGGAATCCAAGGACCTAGCCTTCCTGGATTTGAAGAGGGATCTCTCTAGTAGGTGCAAAGATATGAACTTATTTGCTAATTAGGGTTGATTTTAGGCTAGATGTTAAGTGCAGGGTATTTTGATTTTTTTTGGTTGGGTATGATGCTCAGATGGATTTAGATAGAAACCATGGAAGATTGTTAAGTCATTGGGCAATGGAGTCAAACAAGGTCATGATGAGTTCATCAATTGTTTCAAGAGCATTTACAGGGAAATTTTAACTTGGTTGGTAGGTCTTTGAGGTTGTGGTAGATGATGAGATGAACATTAAACTTGAGAATAAAAGCTAGTGAAGGGAAGAACTGAATCCTTAATAACTTTTTAGACTAAGGGAGTTAGAAAATCATAAGCATGGAAAGAATATCAAAGGTATAAGTGAAACCTAATCCTTTTGATTTCAAATTGAACATAGATGATTATCCAAGACAAACATTCAAATGAAATTATAGAAAGGCAAGAAACTTATTTAACTTTCATAGATTTCATTATCAAGAGAAAAAAAACATTTAAGATGCACAAGTAGTTATAACCATAGAAGAGGAGAGAACTCTGAACATCTAAAGTTACAACTGTGAAGGTTCTTCGAAACAAATTTAGCTAGTAAAGGCAAAGAGCATGATTCAAACAAACTTCTTTGACAAACCTAGGCAAAGCTGCTTTAAAGAGTTGATTCCAAAACAGAGTATATCAGTAGCAACAATATGCAGGACTAGCCATAAATCATACTTGACACTAACTGATCTAAACCATTCAAGGAATGAACAAGCTAAAAAATTCTTAGAAAGCAAGAGATGGATTCCCAAATATATCTCAACAGAAGAAAACATTAAGGCAGTGAAGGAAAAACAGAAGTAAGGTGCCATCAGGAAAACATTTCTTAATCTAAATTTTTTGTCTTACTACAACATAGCAAGATGGAAAACATAATGGAAAACTAGAAAACATAAACATAAGAAACACTTCACAATCAACCAAGCTTATGGATCCTGCAAACAGTCTCTCTTCATCAACAAGCAAACCAAGGCATGCATGAGCTCCAAGACATCAAATTTCCATTAAAAAAAAAAAAACTCCAAGAGACTATGTATTTTCTTCAGCATAAGTCATCAAAATCCAACCTCTACAATGAGTTCCAATGTAGTATTTATGCTGCAAATGAGGAGGTGAAACTCTTCTAGGGTTCAAAATGTTATTAATTACAGAGTAAATGCATTCCTAGCCTTGAAAACCACGTAGGGCATAAGGTAAGAATATCTGCAGCTACTTCTCTGTTAAATAACTTTTTCTTAATTTCTGAGATAAAGATAGGTGTAAAAGATTGACTTTAAGGCTTTATCCTATCTTTACAATAACTATTCTGACAATTTTAAAATATATTCTTTTGTGTAATAACTGCTTGTTTGCCTTTACAGATAAAGAATAGCCAAAGGAGTCAGTTGATATTTTTGATTGAATAACTACTCTGTGTTGATGTGTTCGAGTTTGCTTTAGCCTAAGCCTTCTTGATCTAACCAATAAATTGTGCTTAAGGCCTGATTTATCTTTTGGCCTTCTTAATTCATCACGCTGTATTTAACACTTTTCGAACTTCTTTAAACTTCTGTTCATCTGGGATTTTTAACCTTTAATATTCATTTAAGCCTTAACCACTCTCTTCTTTTCTTGCACAGGTGTCTTCTGTTGCAGCGCCGGAAGGTTTCATTAAACCTAATCAATGTTCATGAGACATTGATTAATCCATGGAATTAAACCCTATTGATTAATCCATGGAATTAAACCCTTGATTCCCTTTTTCTTTGCTTACAGACCCTCGGATCGTCATCCTGAGGCCTCAGTTACTAAATTTGATTGTGGAATGGCCCTTCAGGCTCGGGCACCATTAAACCTGCACAAATAAAAAAAACATTAATAAAAACCTGCGTTTTGGTCTAAACTACTTTTCAGAGGTCCGGAATGGGTTTGAGTTTGTTGAAGGAGCATTGTAGAGGAGAGGAAGAAGCGGGGGAGGGTTTCGAAGGAGGAACCAGGCGGAGAGGCGGAGGAAATTTGAAATCGAGCGCGCAGAGGAGGGAGGCAGTTTTGTGAAAATCGAGGATGGTTTTCACATAGGGCTTGGGTGGTAAGCTGTTTTGAGCCAAGTGAATGTGATATGGCTCCAGAGGTGACATGTAACCTCGGCAAAACCACCTTTTTTGCGTTCAAAACGCACAGAAGGGGGGGTAGACGAGTTGGTGCGCGATAAGATCCTAGCCGTCAGATCTGAAGGATCGACGGTTGGAATCTATTCGCAATTTCGCACAAATCACAAATGATCAAGAGGGTCAGTGAAAATGCGAAAGAGCGATGACCGTTGGATCTGGAGGATCATCGATGGAGATGAATAACGGGAATGCGCGAAATAAAATATATGGGCGGGGGAATGGATGAATGGCGAAAGAGCGATCATCGTTGGATCTGGAGGATCAACGGTGAAGATCCTTTCGCAGGGAAGCGGGCGGAATGGAAAGGTGGGGCGAGGGCCGAAAGGTCGATGATGCGATGGCCGCCGAATCTGGAGGATTGACGGTCAAGATCTTATCGGAGAAGGTGGGTAGAAGGGGATGTCGCAGAGTGAAATGATAAATAGAAGGGTGCGCTGGCCATTGGATCTGAAAGATCAACGGTCTAGATTATATCACAAATGCGCAAAAAGAATGAATGGGGTGGAGGAAGGCAGAAATGCGAAGGAGTGACGGCCGTCGGATCTGAAGGATCGATGGTCGGGATCTTTTTGCAGTTTCGCATAAATAACAAATGGGGCGAGACGACGGCGAAAGAGCGATGACCGTTGGATCGGGAGGATCAAAGGTGGAGATTATATCAGGGAAAAGTGAATAGACGGGAATGGTTGGGAGCAGAGCGAAGAAGCGATGGTCGATGGATCAATGGTCAAGATCTCATCGCGGGGGGAATGAGAATGGAGCGGAGGGGGGGCGATTGCCGTTGGATCTGACAGCGATCAACGGCTCAGATCTTATCGGTGGGATGCACATTGCGGAGAGAAGGGAAGGTGGAATGGAAGATTGTGATGGCCGATGGAGCGCGGACTCTCGGATGGAAGCAGATCGATGGTTAGGATTCCATTGGCGGAATGTCTATTGGGGGTGCGACATCGGCGGGGTAAAGTGGAATCGGGAGGCTGCGATATGCAATAGCTGATGGGGCTTAGCGCTTGGTCATAGTGGCCCGGTCTCATGACGGAGAAAGGGGCTAGGACTTAGCCGAAAGGCGCTTAAAGCCTTATGCTAAAAATGAGCGGAAAAGGCCAAAAAATGAGTTTTTTAAACCTTTTTGAGGGGTTCCGATAGGTATAAAGAAGGGGTTTTAAAACCAAATAAAGAGGTTTCATAAGGTTTTAAGGGGATTTTGAAGGAAATAAAGGGTAAAATGAGGAAAATGGTTGACATGAAGGGAATATTTTGAAATGGAGAAATGGTGGGAATTATGGCTTTGAAGGCAGTTTTCTTTTTGAATCAACAGGGCTTCATTGAAGGATTTCTTGTGGAAACAACAATGAAGATGATTTGCAAGATAAAAGTCACCAAGAAGGTTTCAAGAACTAGCAGTTTTCCATGAAGATTACTTCTTGAAGGCTTAAGAACATATTTAGCCATCATTTGGTACAACATAAATTATAGATGGCTAACAGTGGCTCCACTTGGGGAGGACAGCTTGCTTTTCAGGTGTCCAGAACCTCAGTTTATCAATCTCTAGCTTTCAGCAGACCAGCGTCTTAATCCATTGGGCAGCATTATTTTCTTTCTTTTGTTGGCTATCTTTGGCTTTGAGAACATTTCAGCAATCTGCAGCATATGACATTCTTCAAAGCAGCGTCACTACCTACCCAATCCTACTTATCCTAGTGTTTTTTTTTCTCTTGAGTGCACTTGGACTGGTATCTCTTTTACATATTATTTTTTAAAACAGAAAGATAAAACTATCTAATGCTACCCTTATTTCTTCCAAGAGTCCAGATTAAACAGTTGAACTCTTTTATTTCTACCTATACTACTATCTGTCAAGATTAAGCTGTTGGACAGATTTGCATTCTCTATATTCTAAAACAGAAATTTAAAACATAGCTAAATCAGGATTAAGCAGTGTGATTTGCTATGGTGTCTATGGATTTATGTACAAGCTGCACATAGACTTTATTTGCAGAAAAATAAAAACAAAATTGTGAAGGCTTAAGATCTGAAAATTATAAACATCCTTCTATTCTTTTTCCAACTCTGGTTTTGATCTATTTAGAGCTATCTTTTTCCTTTTCTTGGTTCAGATTTTGAGTTTGTTTGAACCATTCTTTTCTATCCTAATTTATTCTACTGATAAGCCAAGATTAAACAGTTTGGCAAATCTTCTTCACTAACCTATCAGCAATAAATTGAAATCTATCTAGTCATGATTAGGTTGTATGACTAAATAGCAGTGTTTTCTTTTAGTAGTGGCATTTAAGTTGTCACACTTTTAGATTCTTCTTTTCTTTTTTGGTATGGGGTTGTACCTTTCTTATTTTAATCTGCCCTCTTTTTATTTTTCTAATTTTCATTCTTTTTCAAAGAAAAAACAAAAACTAACTAAATGCTCAGAGGCTAAGCTTATTTGGTTTCCTATCTAACCTAATCTAACCTGGAAAATTTGCATATTTAGCTGATGAACTCCCTTTTCCAATATAGCCAATCAAGTAAATGGTTCCATGATTGGTCTTTTCTCATCTCCTTGAGCATGCTGGACAAACAGGGCCACTCCCACCTCACTTGTTTTTGAACAGTAGTGCTTAACATTTTTCAGTCTCTTTGCAACAAATTGCTCTTGACATAACATACTCTTCTTTTAGATGTCTCTAATAAATCAGCAAAGGGATCTTGCAACAATTCCTGAAAGTGAGGATTTGGAAAATTAGCTTGATCCAGGAATGCTTCTTCCTCTACTTGGCTAAGCTTGGGACCCCCTTGGGAAAGAAACCCCTTCTCTTCCTTATGATCATCTGCACTGTCAAACTCATCATATATTGCCATGTTGTCCTCTAGAAGACCTGATTGAAAAGAGCTATAGCTGTTCTCTTTCTCTTGTGAAGGCTGGACATAGGGCTGAATGTGTTCTTTGTTGTTAAAATCAATACCCAAAGATTGTTGACTTCTGATTGTATTAAGGTTGTCTTTGATGCGCTGAAAGGAAGCGCAACAAAGAAGTAAATATCCTTCCCTTTCTCCCAAAATTTCTGCACTTTCTTCTTCACTGTCATGGCTGAGTGGTATTTGCTGATCACTATACTTGAGCTGTGGAGAATGACTGTCTTTGTCCCGCAAACTAATCACTGATTGTTCGGTAGTTTTGGCTTGAGTTTGGAGAACATAATCATTATCATATTGATCATATTTGGGCAACTTATTTATAGGAGGAATGTCATCCATTATGCATACTTGATCAGTAGATTGTTCCATCATATGAAAAGGAGACTGTTCATGGCCAATAGCTTCTCCTTTAGCAATCTGAAATGACTCAAAGCACAAGGGTAGGGACTCAAGAGTTGTTGGCTCATCATTCATTTCTGGTGTTGTAATCCAAACAGCCATACCAAGATGATTTAAGGGGAGAACTTCTGGATTTGAAAAAGGGTTTGTATTATCCATTTCCTCCCTTACTGATTCTTTAGAGCATTCTACCTTGTTTCTATTTTCAATTTGCTTGTAATACTCTCTAAATAGTGAAGCACAAGATGTAGGAAGACATATAGTACTTACTTGACAACTCTCCGCATCTTCTTCTTTGCAACCTTGGTCAGCCAATATGTTTTGATAGCTACCTTTGCATTGAAATGACCGATTTGGTTCCTCCCAAGAAAATGGTACTGGCTGCTCTAAATAATCAGCCCCAATCTCAACCTTGTACTTTTCCTCTTTCCTACCAAGTATATGCATCATTTTGTTGATTGTATCTGTCAACATCTCTAGCTTTAACCCTAAAGAAGTTATTTTCTCTTGAGCTTCTTTGTTCTTCCTTATTTCTTCTAACCTTTTCTCTCTTTCTAGTATGTTGAATTCCATAGTAATTGTCATATTTTGCATTTCTTCTAGGTTTGAAGGGTCTTTTTCTCTTATCTAGAATTCCATCTCTGGGTCAAAATTACTTGGGTAGTGCAAGAGAGTCCACCCCAAAGGTGGCTTTATCTTAGCAGGTATTGCATTGTATACCTTATTGAACCTAGCTGAAAAGTCTTGTACTGTCTCCCCTGGTTGTCTTTTTAAATTCTTGTATTCCTCTATGATGATAACTTCATTTCCTATGATCACCCACCTATCTAAGAAGACTTGAGTAAATTGATGAAAATTGATAATGCTTGCAGCTGGAAGGTCCTTAAACCAACTCCTAATTTTTTCTTGTAATGATAAGGCAAACATTCTAATACGCACATCATATTCTTCTATTTCATAGAGGTCAAGTAAATTCTCAAGGTTTTGAATGTGTTCTTCAGCGGTAAATTTTGAGCTTTCTCCATCAAATCAGGGTATTTTATTTGCAAGATTTGCAGGGAGGGCTTGGAAGATAGGAGGCAAAATCAGAGGCTTGTATCTTTCTGGGACCTTTGTGGGTATAGGTAGTGTAAAAAGAGATCTATGTGGGTATAGGTAGTGTAAAAAGAGATTTATGGCTGTTTGAGGTTTCAGCAAGAGGAGGAAAGGTAGCACGAGGCTCATGTTTCACTAGATCTTCCACAGGTGAATCCGGGGTAAGCACAGGTGTATACGACTAATCATGGTCTAAAACTTGAGGCTTAGCTTTTCGAGGCATGAGATCTTTCTGATGATAAATGTAGATCTCATCAATGTATTCTTGATCAGGCTTAAAGTAGGATAGAACATAGTTATAGATAAAAACAATAATTTCTTGAATCCAACTTAGGCCTGAATGCTCTTTCTTTCTAGGATGGCTGGTCATGTTTCAGGTTCTTCCTCCAGTGGAGTCTTTAGGTCTATTGAGAGTTGTGGAGTCGCCAGGTGGAGGGTTTCAACTTTGTTGTCCACCATCAGCATGATTGGGATTGCTTAATGCATTCCCAGGGGAGTCTACAAGGACTAGTGAAGTAATAGGCCTACTGGAGGCCAGTGGAGTCACCAAGTGGAAATTTTTAGCTCTTTTGGAGGTAAAATATTCTATGGCCACCACCAATGTTTATTATGAAACCAATCTGAAATGTTTTGGGTTTTCTGAGTTTTTTTTTGAAGGACTAATGAGTCTACATGAGCTTGCTAGGCTATTATGTACTCAAAGGTCCCACCGTGATTCCCATTATGTTAGCTCCCCATAATTTACTAGATTGATTGAGATACAAATTGACAAGGGTAACATCAAACCAATCTTTGGAATCCAAGGACCTAGCATTCCTGGATTCGAAGAGGGATCTCTCTAGTAGGTGCAAAGATATGAACTTGTTTGTTGATTAGGGTTGATTTTAAGCTAGATGTTAAGTGCAGGGTATTTTGATTGTTTTTGGTTGGGTATGATGCTCAAATGGATTTAGATAGAAAACATGGAAGATTGTTAAGTCATTGGGCAATGGAGTCAAATAAGGTCATGATGAGTTCATCAACGGTTTCAAGAGCATCTGCAGGGCAATTTTAACTTGGTTGGTAGGTCTTGAGGTTGTGGTGGATGATGAGATGACCATTAAATTTGGGAATAAAATCTAGTGAAGGGAAGAATTGAATCCTTAATAACTTTTTAGACTAAGGGAGTTATAAAATCATAAGCATGGAAAGAGAATCAAAGGTATAAGTGAAACCTATTCCTTTTGATTTCAAACTGAACACAGATGATTATCCAAGACAAACATTCAAATGAAATTATAAAAAGGCAAGAAACTTATTTAACTTTCATAGATTTTATTATCAAGAGCAGAAAAACATTTAAGATGCACAAGTAGTTATAACCATAGAAGAAGAGAGAACTCTGAACATCTAAAGTTACAACTGTGAATGTTCTTTGAAATAAATTTAGCTAGTAAAAGCAAAGAGCATGATTCAAACATACTTCTTTGACAAACCTAGGCAAAGCTGCTTTAAATTGTTGATTCCAAAGCAGAGTATATCAGTAGCAACAATATGTAGGACTAGCTATAAATCATACTTGACACTAACTGATCTAAACCCTTCAAGGAATGAACAAGCTAAGAACTTCTTAGAGAGAAAGAGATGGATTCCATAATATATCTCAACAGAAGAAAACATTAAGGCAGTGAAGGACAAACATAAGTAAGGTGCCATCAGGAAAACATTTCTTAATCTAAATTTTTTGTCCTACTGCAACACAGCAAGATGGAAAACATAATGGAAAACTAGAAAACATAAACATAAGAAAGACTTCACCATCAACCAAGCTTATGGATCCTGCAAACAGTCTCTCTCCACCAACAAGCAAACCAGGGCATCCATGAGCTCCAAGACATCAAATTTCCATTAAAAAAAAAAAAACTCCAAGAGACAATGTATTTACTTCAGCATAAGTCATCAAAATCCAACCTCTACAGTGAGTTCCAATGCAGTAGTTATGTTGCAAATGAGGAGGTGAAACTCTTCTAGGGTTCAAAATGTTATTAATTACAGAGTAAATGCATTCCTAGCCTTGAAAACCACATAGGGCATAAGGCAAGAATATCTGCAGTTACTTCTCTGTTAAATAACTTTGTCTTAATTTCTGAGATACATATAGGTGGAAAAGATTGACTTTAAGGCTTTATCCTATCTTTACAATAACTGTTCTGATAGTTTTAAAATACATTCTTTTGTGTAATAACTGTTTGTTTGCCTTTACAGATAAAGAATGGCCAAGGGAGTTAGTTGATATTTTTGATTGAATAACTACTCTGTGTTGATGTGTTTGAGGCTGCTTTAGCCTAAGCCTTCTTGATCTAAGCAATAAACTGTGCTTAAGGCCTGATTTAGCTTTCGGCCTTTTTAATTCATCATGTTGTATTTAACACTTTTCGGACTTCTTTAAACTTCTGTTCATCTGTGATTTTTAACCTTTAATCTTCATTTAAGCCTTAACCACTCTCTTCTTTTCTTGCACAAGTGTCTTCTGTTGTTGCACCGGAAGGTTTCATTAAACCTAATCAATGTTAATGAGACATCGATTAATCCATGGAATTAAACCCTTGATTCCCTTTCTCTTTGCTTACAAACCCTCGGATCGTCATCCTGAGGCCTCAGTTACTAAATTTGATTGTGGAATGGCCCTTGAGGCTCGGGCGCCATTAAACCTACACAAATAAACAAAACATTAATAAAAACCTGCATTTTTGGTCTAAATTGCTTTTCAGAGGTCCGGAATGGCTTTGAGTTTGTCGAAGGAGCATTGTAGAGGAGAGGAAGAAGCGAGGGAGGTTTCCGAAGGCGGAACCAAGCGGAGAGGCGGAGGAAATTTGAAATCGGGCGCACAGAGGAGGGAGGCGGTTTTGTGAAAATCGGGGATGGTTTTCGCATAGGGCTCGGGTGGTAAGCTGTTTTGAGCCAAGTGAACGCGATATGGCTCCCGAGGTGACACATAACCCCAGCAAAACCACCTTTTTCACGTTCAAAACGCACGGAAGGGGGTGTAGACAAGTTGGTGCGCGATAACATCCTGGCCGTCAGATATGAAGGATCAACGGTTGGGATCTATTCGCAATTTCGCGCAAATCACAAATGATCGAGACGGTCAACGAAAATGCGAGAGCGATGACCGTTGGATTTGGAGGATCAATGGTGGAGATGAATAGCGAGAATGTGCAAAATAAAATATATGGGCGGGGGAATGGATGAATGGCGAAAGTGCGATCACCGTTGGATCCGGAGGATCAACGGTGAAGATCCTTTCGCAGGGAAGCAGGCAGAATGGAAAGGTGGGGCGAGGGCCGAAAGGGCGATGACGCAATGGCCGTCGGATCTGGAGGATCGATGGTCAAGATCTTATCGGAGAAGGTGGGTAGAAGGGGATGTCGCAGAGTGAAATGAGAAATACGAGAGTGTGCTGGCCGTTGGATCTGAAAGATCAACAGTCCAGATTATATCGCAAAGGCGCAAAAAGAATGAATTGGGCGGAGGGAGACAGAAATGCGAAGAAGCAATGACCATCGAATCTGGAGGATCTGTTAGTGTCAGTCTAGTCATACTGCCATCAGTGTTCAAAACTACTCTTTTGCATTTGCATATTAGGTGTCTCATACCAAATAAATTTCACCATTCCGCTAGGTCATGGATTCATTGATGGTAGTAATTTTTCATCAGTTTTCCCTCATGTGAAACTTGTTGATTTTTCTCTCTATGGTCTTCAGTCATTATTCACTTTCATTCTTAAAATCATATCAGTAGGTCATAGGATGGGTCTCATTAGTTTCTAGGGTCTCACCATGGTCAAATTAATGAGTCAAATATCAATAAATATCAACAAGGTCATGAGGAAGTCAATAAGCTCAAAGTCACAGCACCAGGAAGAATCAGAGAGACATTTTATTCAGTTTGATGTAATTTTCGCCTCAAAACCATGTTTTGAGGTGAAAACATGATATTTCGCCTTTATTATTATTCATTATATATCATCATGTGTAATAAGTCACAATTTAGAAGTTGTTATCTCCACAAAGTGATGTCCCTGCCTTCAGAGAAGTTTTCCGTAGCATGTTCAGCGCCAAGTCATCCTCCAAGTAGATCCATCAGAAAGAGCCCGGAAATAGCTTTCCAACGGTATACTACACTCTCAAAACTGACTTCTGGATTGAAATTTATGCTTAAGTAATGTAAAAGCCCTTTATATCCTAATCCTTCCCCTTTTCCCATTTTCCCCTTAAACTGTGTTTAATTAAAGTTTTATATCCCTTTAAAAATCTCTTTTTCCGCCTTTCTGATTATAAATTCGCATTATAAATCATTTAATAACAAATGCGATTTATATGTTAACCACTTCCCCTCCATGCCTTAGGACTTTATAATAAAAAGCTTTATATTATAAGGTCTCGTTGTTATAAACCACTTCCCCTTTCCATCACCCGTAAACTTTATAATAAAGTTTATGTTATATATATACCCCTTGCCGTTCCCAACCACTTCCCCACCACACTTTATAATAAAACTTTATATTAAAGTCTTATATTATAAAACCCCCATCGCAATCGCAAACCTTTTCCAATCGCGTGTTTTATTTGAAGTGCTCTGATCCACTGATCGCACCATCCTCCGAGGCGATCAATCACAAATTGCAAAGTGTATGTTCCTATCACTCCAATCGCACGAAACTCCGATGCGATTAAGCGAATCCCCTCCTCCGATCTCCCGATCGCATCCCCTCCAATTGCCCGATCGCAACATTCCCCGATTGAAACCTCTGATCGCTCCTCAACTGTCGATTTTCCCCGCCGATCGGACAGCCCACATTCAAATCGTGCCATCGCAATTGGTGTTCCCATATATGTTACACTTTGCTCCGATTCCGATCCCCAATTGCGATTAATCCCCGATCCCACCATTTAATTCCTCCGCCGTTCATTACCGAAATGCCTTTCTCCTTTGTAAAAGTTAAATTTATCCATTTTTTTTATTACAAAGGGCCATGTTCCCAATCGCATTGGAAACTTTCGTTTCTCCGTTCAAATAATATCCCGCCCACTCCCCAATTCCGATTGCGATGAACATGTTATAATATGTTTATTTATATTAATACGTTTTACTGTATTACAACGTGTTTTAATATGATATGTCCCTCCGCCCCGCTCTGATTGCGATTGCAATTACACTGTTGTTTCATATATATATATATATATATATATATATATATATATATATATATATCTCACCTCTCTTCTCCGATCCCGATTGCGATTTCAACACTCCATTATATATCCCGCTGCCCGTCCATTCCGATTGTGATTGTAATGTGGGTCCCGCCTCCTTCCCTTCCCTTTTCCCATTCAAAATACATTTTTCCCTTCACGAAAGCATTATTTCGTTCTATGATATTTCAACGGCAGTTTATTAAAGGGTCAGTTTATTCAAAAGAAATAGTGGAAAACAAAGGAAATAGTTAGCTGGCCGAGAGCTTAAAATAAAATAAAGATATTTACAGCAAGCAGCAAAATAGGGAATCTGTTTATCGGATTACCTATTTTCTTTCATACAGCCTAACAGCAAAATCTCCAAGTGGTCAAATGCAATGATGTCCCTTATTTTTAGGGGCAGATTGTTGTGTTTCTTACTATGATTGTATTTCAGTTCTTTAGCTGTTAGAACAACTCCCTTTTCTGTGGATCTATGTTCCCACATTTCAGTGTATTTATTATGAATCATTTGTAAGCAGCAAGTGTCATCTGTAACTCAGAGAGTAGGGGAATAGTGTGGAGGAACATATCTGCGCTACATTGTATAGTTTGACAGGAATTAATAAGAGATGCAGCGCTGATTTGTGGGATCCATGTGGTATGAGAGTTAGCATTTGTTTTCTCCCTTGTTTCATATGTGAATTGTTATGTGTTCCATCCATCCATAAACATTTCCTTTTGAATGCTTTCAAGATAGAAAGGTAGAATCCATTTTATATGCTCTGCCTTGGGAAATCATTCATACTCTGTATTTTTCTTCTGTTTGAAAATGATCCATTTATTGTGCCCTTTTCAGCTCCTCACCAGTCCTTCCATCCCATCCTCATTAAATTTTAATTGCTAATTTTCCTGCCTATCTTGCCCCATAAAATACCTTGTGTCCTGATTTAATTCCCGGTTTCAACTGTCCCTTTATATCCCACACATCCCTGAAATTCATTCATTCACTCATTTTATTAAAACCTTTTTTTTTTTTAATCATTTTATTTAGCGTAATATCAGTCCATTTATTGTGTTCCATTGAATATTCTTTTACGGAGAGAGCCCTCTCCTGTCCTTGTAGGGCTAGCTACAAGGCTGAGCGTGCTTTAGTTGTTACCCTGATTTTCCTTTTGCAACCTGGGGTCCAATTCAGGTGCTAACATCTCTGGCGACCACACTGGGGAAAAGTTCAAGATTGTTTGTTTGTTAGTGTTATTTGTTTTATAAACTACAGACGGAGCTTGAAGTTATGCCAGGTAGCCTTCGAACTGTACATTGCTTTGCAAGTGCATAAGTAGATAAATGATGCTTCAGTCAATCTCCGGTCTAGTTTTATAAACATAACATTTGACTTGCAAGATTTTCCCCAGTACATCAAATAATTCCAGACTTTTGAAAGATGATGTTCAGATTTTGCTACACTGCAAAATAAGATTTTTGTAAAATAAACATTCGACCACACTGGCTTCAAGAAGATACACCAGGGCTAATCCAGATCCAAATCCTCCCCCTATGTTTGAAAATCCAAATCTTATCCCAAGATTTGTTAGAAGACAAGAAGGATCATTAAGCCCCAGACCTGTTTTCAGGTCCTATACTTGGCCCAGTGAATGGTTTTTTGTAGAAGATCTTTCCTTTGACGAGAATTTTGAGCTTTCTTTATTTAAGAATAAGTCTGAAAATGACATTGATGATACATTTTTAGATCTTGATTTCCTTGTAGATATTGAAGTCCAAAGAGCAAATACCTCCATTGATGATTACATTTTGAATTCTCCCTCATCCCATCATGAATCGATTATCCCTAAGCCTTCAGAATCATCAGGAACAACATTTCCCCCTCCCAATTCATCAACATTCCCATCAGTCAATTCCCTATTATCATCTCCTCCATTAACACCTCCCTCAAATCCTACAAATCCTATCGTAAATCCACCCAGAGTTATGGCTGCCAGGTATGCACCCCTGGTCTTACCCCAGGTCCTCAATGATATGCTGGCTGACTATCAAAGTAAAATTCCTATTTTTGATGCCACTCAGAGCATCACGGCTCAACAACATGTTGATAAAATGAAACTTTTTTGATTTGCATGAGGTAGAAGCAGAGAATGTAACGACAAGGCTGTTTGTTCAAAGTTTCGGAGACGAAGTCAGAAAGTGGTTTAGAGCCCTACCGCCAGGCACAATTCGCACTTTGCAGGAGTTGCACACTTAGTTCTTGGACCGGTGGGAGGTAAAAAAGAACCCACTTCAAATTCTGTCTGAATATGAGAACATTAAAAGAAATATGGGTGAAACCGTGCAGGAGTATTGTTTGAGATTAAATGTTGTATATAATGCTATTCCAGCTAATTTGAAGCCTCCTGTGGGATTAGCATTGTTAAAATTTCCCAATGGATTTGATGCTGACATGGCATATCAGCTGCGTGAAAGAGATCCGTCTTCACTTGAAGACATGCAGAAGATAGCGGTAAACGTTGAAGCTAATCTGCTGGCTAAAAGAGCATGAGCCAGAGCTAAGAAAAGAGTCACAATAAAAGAGGAGGCCTCTACTTCAGACAGTAAAATGGACACTCTGATCAGAACGGTGGAAAAAATGGTTGGTAGGTTGACCATTGCAGACAGACCAGAGCCTCAAATAATAAATCTGAATTTCAGAGGACAGCAGCCGCAATTCAGAATTAAACAGAGAGAACAAACGAGGACAAAGAGCTCCATAACGGCGTTAAAACAACAATGAACTACATGCGAGGACGGTCAGATGATGATATCCGTGATTAGAACAATCCTTTTCATGGCGATGGTGTGCCATTTCCTGAAGAATACCGTGTGACTCTAGACGTCAAAAAAAGACCAAAATTTTCACTGTTTGGCCAATGATCTGATGCTTGGAAGAGTAAGTCCGGTGATGACTACTTCGAGAGAGGTATATGAAGCACAGCTATATTTTTGGCTCAACAAAGCGTACTCTTTAAGGAAACTGAGAGAGGGATTCACAGTCAACCCATTCAAAGAAAGACTCCAAATAAAAAAACAGAAAAATGATCCTGCAGCTAGGGCGGCTTATCCTTCCTCTGTAGCAAAGCACCGATAAGCTAACAATGTTAATGAGAAAGAAAGAACCAACAGAACACAGTAAAGGAGCCAACAGAGAAGAAATACCCACCCGTTAAAGAGGTAGAGAAAGCTCCCTGCTTTAATCTAGAAAATGAAATCTCTAAGTTAAAGGTGTCTATGCCCCTCACAGAGTTGGTGAAGAATAGTGTGTGTATAAAGGCTTTACGAATTATTGGTAATCCAAAGTCTTGCAAATAGATTCCGTATCCGATATGGTCAATGTAGAAGATGAATACCCTAAACTTATTTTCGGTCTAGCCACAGAAGAATCTGAAGAAAATGAAGTCCCTCCTTTTTACTTGAGTCCTAGAGTACATGAGTTTATCCTTCATAATGCTATGTTGGACTCCGGGGCCTCACATAATTTGATGCCCAAAGCTGTCATGGAGAAGCTAGGCCTTGACATCACTCGTAAATATCATGACTTGTATTCCTTCGACTCAAGTAGGGTCCACTGTATTGGTTTAATTAAAGATTTGGTAGTGTATGTAGACCAGATTCTAGCAAATAATGTCTTGATGGACGTAGTTGTTGCTGATGTCCCACCAAGGTTTGGAATGCTTCTATTTAGGTCTTGGGGTGCAAAACTTAAGGGAACCATGCAGCTTGATTTCTCTTATGCCACTATCCCTGTATTTGTCCAGTGGAGGAAGTTATATATGGAAAAGAAAATGAAATATATGATTACCAACAAAGACAAGCCTATAAATCATCCCATCAATGCTTTCCATACAGACTTAGATTTTTCATAAAATTTGTTTCTTGAAAGCTGAAAGACTTATTTAGCCATCATTAGGTATAACAGAATTTATAGATGGCTAACAGTGGCTCCACTTGTGGAGGGCAGCTCCTTCGAGGTGTCAAGAACCTCAGAGAAAATCTCTGGAAAGTAGACCAGTGCCTTGTGTTTGCCTTTGAAATTCTTCTTCTCCTTTGATGATCATGTTGCTGAAAAAGATGATCTGTAATATCATAATCAGATAGTTTTTCTCCCAAAATTCTACCTACACATCCTACTTGTCCTAACATTTTTTCTTCAATGGGTGCTTTTGGACTTGAAAACCCTTTCAACATCATTTTATTCTTTTATTTGAAAGCAATAAAATAATATATTTCTACCCTTATATCTTCCATGAGTTCAGATTAGATAGTTGAACTCATTGTTTCTCTACCTATTCTAACTCTCTGTCAAGATTAGACTGTTTGACAGATTTTATTCTCTATTTTCTAAAATAGGAAATTTAAAACACAGTCAAATCAGGATTAGATAGTCTGATTTGTTATGAGGGCTATGGAATTATGTACAAGATGCACATAGACTTTATTTGCTGAAAATGTAAAACAAAACCTTGAAGGCTTAAGATCTGAAATTTTGTAAGCATCCTTCTTTTCTTCTTTGACTCAAGTTTTGATCTTTTTGGAGCCATTTCTCTTTTCCTTTCCTGGTTCAGATTTTAAGCTTATTAGAAACATTTATTTTCTATCCTAATCTATTCTACTGATAAGCCAAGATTACACTGTTTGGAAAATATTCTTCACACTAACCTATCGACATAAATTCAAATTTATTCGGTCATGATTAGGCTATATGACTAAATAACAGTTTATTCTCAAAGTAGTGGCATTTGAGCTTGCACACTTTCAGATTTTTCTCTTTTTTGGTATGGGGTTGTATCTGTCATTTTAATCTGCCCTCTTTTTCTCTTCTTCTCTTGTTTTTTACTTCATTTTAAAACTTTCTTCCAAGTTATGTTATTTACAATGAATTAAAAAGAACGTTGAACAAAAACCTTAACAAAAATAATGTTTGAGCATCCTGCCATTTACAGGACCTCCAAAAAGTTCAGCTCCATCCATCTCTTGCAGAAAAAATGCATTATTGCCAATATCAGACTGAATGAGATAAGGGCCTTTCCATAAATTTTCAAACTTTCCATGTTTGCCCTTATCTTCTTTCCTAGAATCCCATTTTAGTACTTTGTCACCAATTTTGAAATCGCTTGCCTTTGTCCTTTTATCAAACAGCTTCTTGATGTTTTCTTGTACTTGTTGTGCTCTTTTGTAGACTTCCTCTCTAGTTTGCTATAATTGTACAGTTTGGTTTATTCTTCTTGTCATGTCATATTCTTCAGACTATACCTCTTGGATCAGCTTCATGACAGGCACTCCTAAACTTGTTGGAAATATTGCATCTGCTCCATAAACTAGCTGATAAGGGGACATCCCAATTGGCTTTTTGACTGTCAATCTGTCTGCCCAAAGTGCATGTACTAGCTTGTTGTGCCATGATTTTTTATTTTCTTCCAGAAACTTATTTATTATGTTTACCAAACTCTTTTTTGAGGATTTTGCTAGCCCATTACCTTGAGGGTAATAAGCTGTGGAATGGCCCAATGTAATCTTATATTTATGACAGAAATCCACCATATTTTTGGATCCAAATGTAGCAGCATTGTCAGTGAAAAATTTTCCTAGGACAGCCAAATCTAGACAAGATATGATTTTCAAGGAATGAAATCATGACTTAGTCTGTGGCATTTCTAGAAGGGATGGCTTCTATCCATTTGGTAAAGTAATTAGTGGATGTGAGGATCCATTTATGTTGGGTTGATGAGGCAGGATGGATTTCCCCACTAAATTCTAGGCCCCACTACTGAAAAGGAGCTTCAAAAGTGATTGGTTGCAGAGGTAAGGGAAGCAATTTTCTTTTGCCTTCAAAGATTTGACATTTATGGCAGGCAATGACCATTTTGTGGATATCCTGAAAGAGGGTGGGCCAGTAATAGCCAGCTCTAAGGATTTTTTTCACAGTGGTTTTCCAATAGAGGTGGCCTCCACATTCTCCTTCATGAAACTCATGCTTGATATTATCTACATCATTCTCAGGCAAACATTAAGCAATAATCCACTAGCATTTTTCCAATATAAACATTTATCTAAAATTCAATAATTTACATCCTTTAACTTTAAAAATATTTCCTTTGTATTTGACAAACCAGGAGGGACATTTAGATTAAGCAACACATACAAAATATCAGCATACCAAGATGAATTCAGAAAATGATCTTCAATAAGTGGAGTTTGCCAACTCCTCCTGTTCATCTAATGCATTAAACATGTTTATATCAAGAGCTTGAAAGTTGGATTTAGCCATAATTTTTGCTAGTCCTTGACCTTTGATGAGCTTAATGGGCTTAATTTCTAAGTCATATTCTAGTATTACAGCAATCCACTTTCCTCTTTTGCCATCAGGATCTTGTGTCAATATGTCTTTTACTACTGAATGAGGCACAAATGCTATGATGTGTGAGTGTAAGATGTAAAATCTGAAGTCCTTTAAGGCTTTGACCAAGGCAAAGGCCTGTTTTTCCATTATATTGTACTTCAAAGGTGCATATTTTAATGCCTTGCTGAAAAATGCAATACGCTGCTCTTGTCCCTTTATGTTTTTCTGTAGGAGGACAGCAGCCATTGTGTGTTCTGATGCAAATGAAAATATGAAGAAATATTTTGTAAAATCAGGACTGATAAGAACTGATGTTTTAGTAAGTTCTTGTTTTACCAGCTCAAATTATTTCTTTGCTTCTAAGGTCCATTTAACTCCTTCTTCTCTTTTAAGCATGTTTTTCATGTTTCTAAGGAGTTCAACTACGTTATGTTAGCCCCCCTACGAAATTCTTGACAAGCAAGCAGGGGGCTAGTTTATTTTTGAAACCTTCAAGGAATGCCTTTTCCCTGAAAACTCATCGTCCTTGAAGTCTCTTAATGCTTTGCCTTATATAATGTTTCCTCTATTGCTTCCCACTTCAAGAGCCCTGTTTTTTCCCATATACCCCTGCAAAATGTCCCTTTTCCCAAGCCCCTTTTCCCCTTTTATTCCCCTATCGTTACCCTTCCTAGCCTTGGAATGCACTTAAATGGGCTTAAAACCCACTCTCCGACTTTATAATCGGGCCTAACCTCCTCTTCCCCCTATCCGACCATAAATCGCAATATCACAATCGCAACTTTCGTGTTGAGTCCCCCGATCGGTTCATCGCAAACATTTGTGACGCGATGAATCGCATCGCATGTCTCCCACCGACCATCGCATCGCAACTCTGCCCGATCGAAATATCGCATCGCAAGTCCTATTCTGCGATGTGCATTTTCTCCCTGCTCCCTACCTGCGAGTGCGATGAGATCCCCCGGGGCCCACCATTTATTTCTCGTGCCGGATCATAGATTAAAGGGTTTTCCCTTTGTAAATGTGAAATGTGTTATATCTGGAGGTTTACAAAGGATCGCTCATCGCATCGCAAATCCCATGTCCCACTCCGCTCCACTACATTTTGCGATTTGTGATTCCGATCAGACCTGCCAAGCCCACCAGATAGTCCCTTCGCCATTCATTCCCAAGCCACTTCTTCCCTTTGTAAAGTTCTAAATTCTTTCGTTTCATTTTATTAAAGCCATGCTCCCCATCGCATCGCAAATCTTGTAATTTCCACTCCACTCCACTCCATCTCCCGATTTTCGATTGCGATGTGTACCCCGGTCCCACCTCATATGCATTTCCGTGCATTTTATGCATACCCTTTATGTTACACCAAAAGTCTAAAGTGTCACCATTATGCATTAAAATGTATCATATGTTCCGCCCAATTTCATATATTGATTCCACTATTTGGTCTCCACTGTTGATCTTTGTCTCTAGGTCATGATCTAATGGTCCACAAGCATGTTCACCCAAACCCTATTTATCATTGTTTCCTCCATATCAGTGCATTTTTCACGTTCATTTCATTCAAAAACACTATTTTCACCGCCGCCACGCTATTGTCTCCCGTCCTCCATAGCCTTTCCCCTCTGCATGATCTTCATTACTCAGTCCCGTGTTCAGCAGGGTTATCAGATGGAAAAAGGCACCATAATTACACAGTCTTCATTACAGCGGTGAGTTTTTGCAGAAAGAGATATAAATGAAGCGGCAGAAGGTGCAACGCACAAAAAACTAAGTCATCAGGGCAGCTCTATTAGCAGAATGTTTTTTCTCCTTGGAAGGAAAAGGCGTCCATGCTTTTTTTACTCCACACCGTGCCCCAGTGAAGAAATTTCTTCCCTAACCATAGTCCTATGCTACCAGAGCATTAACTATGTAGCATGGCAGCCCTCAATCTGTTTTGTTTATTCACTCACGATACCACAGAATACAACTGCAGCCAGAGTACATCATCAAGGCCATACCCAAAGTAAATATAGTCCTGAAGAAGACCTCTCTTTCATCCAAAGAGTGACAGGGATTAAATGCTCAAAATTTAAGCAGAATGGGCTCCGACCCTCTTCCTTCTCAAAAGTTTTAATACTGCATTTAGTTCTTCACCTACCTCCTCTGCTTCTCTTCAGCTATAAAACTCAGGAGAACATATTGTAAAGGTTGTTGATGAGATATGAGAGAATTGCAAGCAGTTTCTCTTGAGATAAGTCCTCTGTGTAAAAATTGTAAGATAGGCTGAGGAAGATGTATTCAGATTGAATGACCAAGCTATTGGCTATGTTGTACCTGCTTGGTGTTGATATTTAATATGACAAGCACATTTCTTTGGATTTTGATCTAAAGCTGCGGTGATCTTTTTCTATCTTTGTGTTTTATTTCATTTCATTCCATTTCTTCTGCCTTGCATCAGAAATCTGGTATAGGATTTACCCTTGCCAGGTATCCTATACTTCTGCTCTCCTTGCCTTTATTGTTTTTCTACTGAACGTGTTATCTAAAGATTGATTTCAATTGATTTAACCAGTGTAGTGGATGTTATTGCCTGCTAGCTGATGTATGAATTAATGGAATCTGTTTTTAGATGTTCATGTTAGGATTTGGTTGGATGCGTTGAGAACACTGGGAGGTTTAGAACTCTGCCTCTGCCTCACTAGGATCTTTCCATTTCAATTAAACCTTTCCAAGTTCCCTTGTGTTGCCTCTGATTGTGTCCAAGTAGGTTTGGAGTTAAATGACCTCTGACCTAATCTATAAACAGGATTAGATGGTTCTCCTTCTTTCACTTTCAATCCTTAATGTCCCATACCACCCAATCATTTTAGGATCCAAAGCTTTAGATGACTAGCCCAACTGAAAGCTTGCATGTTGATTAGCAAGTAAATCCTTTTTTGACTCCATTGCCCAATGGACTTGGTATTCACTGGATTATTTCTCCTTGGTCTAAATTCCTCTTTTCCCAGCCTTGTCTCATGCTGAATCCTTCCTTCCTGATTCCCAACAACCAAACTTACAATCAAACAAACAAACCCTGTGCATATAACTAGCCTAACATCTTTAACTCGAGCTTCAAAGACTCATACACTTTGACTCATATAGAGAGATCCCTCTCTGGACCTAGGAGGGCTAGATCCTAAGGTCTGAAAGTGGTTTTGATGTTGTCTCATCTTTTGGTCTTGCCAATCTGGCCAAAACATGGGAACCCCAAAATAATGGCGACTCCGCTGGGGACTTCTGAGTGCATTGCACCTTAAACATTCTTAGAACCTCAGAAAACCTACAATCTCTGGTTAGGTTGGCAGTTAGTCACTCCTTTCTCGAATCAACCTCCATTTGTTGTGTTTTTCTCATACTCTTAGACAGAGTCTGGAAAGGGCCAGGTAGCCTCCGTACCTCACCCTCCTCGGAGGTGACATATCTGGTAAATGCTCTCCCAGTCAATCTCTGGTTGGAGTTTTTATTCTAGAGGTGATTCCTGAAAGGTGATAGTGCCTCAGCACTGTGGTGGAAAGTGTAACCCCTTAGATATACCCTAAACCCTCCACCTAGCGACTCCATAGTTCCTAAGTGATTAAAAGACTCCACTAGTGATCAGTAGACCTGCTGATTATCTTGGTTTCACATAATACTCCACTGGAAGACCAGCCTCCACAACAACATCAACCACAATAAAGACATCAAGTAGGGTTAAGCTCATTAGCTTTAGATAACATTCTGGCTTCAAGAAACATTTATACAAGAGCTTATCCTGATCCAAACCCACCTGAAATAGTTGATAACCCTGAGAGCATCCTCAGGAAATAACCTACACCTAGAAGGCCAACTATTTCTAGACAACTTCTTAGAGCTAATTCTGCACCAGAAGACCTTACATCTCTAACCCATTCTCATCTTGACCTAGACTTTCAAAACAGATTACCTAGAACTAGGTCATTCGGTGTTTTAGACCAGCCAGACCTTCAGTTCCCTGGTTCGTCATCTCACAGTGGTGAACACATTAGGGACACAGAGACCCCTCCATCTACACCTCCCGATATTCACTTCATTCAAAACTTGGGGCTCTGTCATCCTAGGTCTGCTCGACAGGTTTCTGTTGGTCATAATATCCCCGTCATCCATATACCAGCTGCTCAAGTTAACCCTTTACCTCACCAGAACATCATTATGGCAGCCTGGTATGCACCTTTTGTTTTACCACAGCCTCTAGTGCCCTTACCAAATGATTATCAATCAAAAATACCACATTTCACTACCAAAGAATCCACAACTGCCCAAAACCATGTAGATGGGATGGAAGATGCTTTTGACTACATGGAAATTGATGATGAGACAGTCAAAATGAGAATATTCACCCAAAGTTTGGGAGGTGATGTAAAGAAATGGTTTAAAAGTTTGCCTCCAGGTAGTATCCAAGATCTTCCTGCCTTATATCAGACTTTCATAGACAAGTGGGAAGTTAAAGCCAACCCTTGTCAACTCCTAGTAGAATACATGAACATCAAAAGAAATGTAGGGGAGAGTGTCCATGCCTACTCTACAAGATTTAACAGCATATACAATGCACTCCCTCCACATATGAAACCTCCCCAAGGTATGGCTCTAGAGAAATACCCTGAAGGTTTCGATGCTAATATGGCCTACCAGCTTAGGGAGAAAGATTACACCACTTTGGAGGATATGCAAAAAGGAGCAATAAGTGTAGAGGCTAATCTAATTGTGAAGAAGGCAAGGCTGAGAGCTGAAAAAAGGGTGACATATAAGGATGACCAAGTAGCTTCCACTTCTGACCCAAACTATGATCGATTGTCTAAAAATGTGGAAAGAATACAACAAATGATGGAAAAAATGGTTTTCACAGTTAGCAATCAGAACCAAAACTTTAGAAGAAACAATAACACTCCCAACAGACAAAGAGAAGCAGATCAACAAGTCATTCCCCCATTCCAAAACTTTCTTGATGAAGAAGAGGAAATCATAGAAGAGTCTAAAGGGAATACAATAAACATGTTTGAAATAGAAAATTCAGTCCATGGCTATGCTGCAGAGGAAGATCAACCCTTATCCACATATTGGGATGAGGAGTGGTCAGAATCTGAGGATTACAGGCTTGGATTTGAAAATGCCATCATGCAGGTCAGAGAACAATATGAACTTAGGGGAAAAAAGAACCTAGACACTTCCAAACCAAAGGCTCCTGAGGTTACCATTAAGAAAAGACCCAAGAAATCTTCTAAAGAAACTGCTGTAAATAATAAATCAGCAGCTGAGAGTTCTGAGAAAAACAAAGAGATAGACAACCAAAACATTGAAAAATGAAGCCAACCAACTAGTAGCACTAGCACTGCAGTTAGTGCTCCTGATAAAGTAATTACTAACCTTGTACATAGTGAGAATCAGCAAACTGATTCAGCCACTAAAACAGTGGCAAACAAAACAGAGTTGAGCACTCCAAAGACCCAGTCCACTTTCAATTTGGAAAGTGAGATTGCAAAAATCAAAATCTTTGTCCCACTCACTGAGCTGGCCACTCAGGATGTATATAAAGGCCAAATTTTGAAAGCGTTAAATCTAGGAGAAAACAATGATACTGTAAATCTGAGCGATGATCAACCAGCCCTCCTGTTCGGTCCAAAGATTGAGGGAAAGTTTCAGGAAGGGGTAGTCCCACCTTTCTATATCAGTCTCAACATTCATGACAAAATCCTCCACAATGCGATGCATAATTCTGGAGCCTCTCACAACTTAATGCCCAAGGTAGTCATGGAAAAACTAGGACTAGAGATAACCCATCCCTACAAAGACTTGTATTCATTTGACTCTAGCAGAGTAAAATGCCTTGGTCTGATCAAAGATCTATGTGTGAGTTTGACCCAGATCCCTACTAAATGTATGGTCATGGATGTTGTGGTGGCAGATGTGCCACCCAAGTATGGCATGTTATTATCAAGATCATGGGGAGCCAAGCTGCAAGGAACAATGCAGATGGATGGCTCATATGCCACCGTCCCTATATTTGGCAAACTTAGAAGACTGTATAGGGAGGCTCAGAGGAAATTCCTAGTTAGTAGCCCAGAAAAACCTGAAAACTCACCATTATACTCTGTACATACAGACCTGGATTCTTTCATTCTTTGCAATCACCCATCCTTAGGAGAACTAGCATCAGAAAAAAAAAAATACAAACAACGTCACTGAGCCCATGGACTTCAACATAATGGCTACCCTAGATTCAGAAGAAAACGATGTAGGAAACCATGGGCAGAACGTTGAAAATGAAACTCTGAGTGGCCTAGAAACAAAATGCAATCAGCCAACTAGTCACCCCTCTGATCCCCACACCCATTACGAAAAACAAAACAATCCCCAGCCTAGTGCAGGCCCTATAGCACCACATAATGGCGAACCCTGCTGTAGGGAAGAAAATGATGATGAAACAAAAAATGAACCCCTGTGGGAAATGAGTTTCGATGGGTCCTGTACTAAAAGAACTCCTGGAGCGGGAGTATGGATATATAATACAGAGAATGACTACGCAAAGAGCCATGCATGCAACCTGCGTTTCAAATGCACAAACAATATTGCAGAATATGAGGCTCTCATCCTGGTCCTAAATCTGTTGAAAAAATTAGGGGCCCATAGGATAGTTGTGCATGGTGACTCAGAGCTAGTCATAAAACATGTGAATGGTGAATACACAGTGAAACATCCCAGGTTGAGGGCATATAGGAACGATGCCATGGATATACTGAAGACATTTGTGGAATATGAATTGGTATTTTTTCCTAGGAGTCAAAACATCATTGCAAATGGATTAGCTTGCCTGGCTAGTTCATATCCTAAGACTCCAGCTGACCAAAAAATCATCATTCAGACCAAATTCAGACCTGCAGTGCCAGATAATGAAAAGTATTAGCAGGTTTTTGAAGGAGATAAACAGATCGAAGATTTTCTGGTGGGAAAAAATGAGTTTGAGTTTTATGATTCAGACTCAAGATTTGATGACAGCTGCCCAAGTGAGGATCCCCCAGATGAACCAGAAACACCCTGTAACATAGAAATAAGTGTTCTTACTGAAGAAACTAGAAGTCCAACCGAAAAATGCGAAAACGCAGACAGTGAAGAAGTAGAGGTGCTATAGACCAAAGATAAGAATATACCCAGAGGGATGGCACCCTTGGAGGACCTTTTTGACTTTGATGATGTAGCAAAAAAGCCCACTATGGAACATGCAAACTCTAATGTTGAAGAATATAGCATAGGCACTATAGATAAACCCAAAATGATTAAACTGGCTAAGTTTTTACCTGAAAACATGAAGAACAAATACATTGACCTGTTTAGAGAATTCATTGATGTGTTTGCTTGGTGCTATGAAGACTTAAAGGCCTATGACACCAACATAATACAGCACAAAATAACCTTGAAGGAAAATCAAAAGCCCTTCAGACAAAAACTCCGCAGAATTAATCCAAAACAATTGCTTGCAATTGAAAAAGAGATTAAGAAGATGTATGAAGCAGGCACAATAGTTCCTGTGAGGTTTTCTGATTGGGTATCCAACTTGGTGGCTGTGAGAAAGAAAACAGGGGAGATTAGATTATGCATAGACTTCAAAAATCTTAACAGAGCCTCACTAAAAGACAATTATCCTTTGCCTAGAATCGAACATATCCTGCAGAAGGTAGTGGGCTCTAAGAGGATTTCCCTGTTAGATGGTTTTTCAGGATATAATCAAGTACTGGTACTCCCAGAAGATCAACTCAAAACAGAATTTACCACTCCATGGGGCACCTTTATGTATGTGAAGATGCCCTTTGGACTGATGAACGTTGGTGCCACCTTCCAAAGAGCCATGGATATAGATTTTTCATATGAAATAGGACACTTCATAGTTATTTACTTGGATGACTTGACAGTCTATTCTAAAACTGAAGAAGAACACCTAAAACATCTGAGGAAAGTTTTTGAAAAATGTAGGAGGTTTGGTCTATCATTAAATCTTAAGAAAACTATTTTTGGGCTGCAGGAAGGTAAACTTCTTGGCCACATTATATCTGAAAAAGGGATTAGGATAGAACCACAGAGAGTTGAGGGAATACTACAAATCACACACCCGAGAAACATCAAATAATTACAGTCCTTCATTGGGAAAATCAACTTCCTGAGGAGATTTATTCCCAATTTAGCTGAACACCTTAGGAATATGACTAACATGTTGAAGAAAGGTGTAGGAATTAAATGGACTGTAGAAGCTAAGAAATCATTTGAGTCGGTAAAACTTGCACTCACCCAAGCTCCTGTCCTAATTAGTCCTGATTTCTCAAAATATTTCCTGATCTTTTCATTCGCCTCCCAGCATACAGTGGCTGCAGTTTTACTGCAGAAAAATTTAGAGGGTAATGAACAGCCAATTGCCTTTTCCAGTGGATCCTTAAGAGATGCGCCCTTGAAATACAACATTATGGAGAAGTAGGTATATGCCTTGGTAAAGGCCTTAAAAGACTTTAGAGTGTACATTTTGCATTCTCACACCATAGCCTATGTGCCTAATATAGTGGTCAAAGATATCTTGTCCCAATACCCTGATGGGAAAAGGGGCGAATGAATTGCTACAATCTTAGAATATGACCTTGAGATAAAACCCACCAAACTGATCAAAGATTAGGGCCTAGCTCAATTAATGGCTGAATCAAATTTACAGGCCCTTGACATTAACATGGTAAATGCCTTGGATGAGCAAGAAGGATTACCCCACCCCACTGTCGAGGAGAAGTTTCGGAACTCTCCTTGGTATTCTGATATCCTTGACGTGCTCACAAATCTCAATACCCCCCCCAGAACTGTCCAAAACTAAGGCCAGATTCATAAAACTAAAAGCCAAAAACTACTGCATTCTCAATGAAAACTTATATTGGAAGAATCCAAATGGCCTATTGCTTAAATGTTTGCCTGAACCTGAAGTTGAAAGAATTAAACAAGAATTCCATGCAAGAGAGTGTGGAGGCCACCTGAGCTGGAAATCCACTGCAAATAAAATACTCAGGGCTAGCTATTATTTGCCCATTCTCTTCAATGATGTCCATAAAATGATACTTGCCTGCCACAAATGCCAGATCTTCAAAGGCAAGAGAAAACTCCTCCCCCTCCCTTTACAACCTATCACCGTAGAAGGTCCCTTCATGCAATGGGGCCTAGACTTTATTGGATAAATTCACCCTGCCTCTTCTGGACAACACAGATGGATCTTAACAGCCACAGACTACTTCACTAAGTGGATAGAGGCCATACCCACTAGGAATGCCACCGACTCTGTCATCATTAAGTTCCTAGAAGATTTCATCCTATCTCGGTTTGGCTGCCCCAAAAAAATAATCATTGACAATGCTTCTGATTTTGGATCCAAGAGAATGGTTTATTTTTGTCACAGGTACGGAATAGCACTTGGTCATTCAACTGCCTATTACCCTCAGGGTAATGGATTAGCTGAATCATCAAACAAAATCCTGGTGACCATTGTCAAGAAGCTGTTGGAAGAGAACAAAAGGTCATGGCATAAGAAGTTGGTGCATGCTTTGTGGGCTGACAGACTCACAACAAAGAAGTCCATTGGCATGTCACCATACCAGCTTGTCTATGGAATAGAAGCAGTTTTTCCTACCAGCCTTGGAGTGCTAGTGATTAAGCTTGTCCAAGAGATTCAGACAGAAGAAGATAGTATAGTAAGAAGAATAAATGAAACAATTCATCTCCAGCAAACAAGGGAAGAGGTCTATAACAGAGCTATCAAAGTTCAGTAAAACAAAAGAGACTGTTTGACAAGAGAACCAAGCCTGCAGATTTCAAAATTGGAGACAAGGTTCTAAAATGGGACTCAAGGAGAGAGGAAAAAGGAAAACACGGCAAGTTTGACAGTTTGTGGCAAGGTCCATATATTATCCAAGCCACTGTGGGTCCGAATGCATTTTTTCTACAAGAAATTGATGGTACAGAGTTGTTTGGGGGTCCTGTCAATGGCAGGATGCTCAAGCATTACTTCTGCTAAATTTCAGTTTCTAGTTTCCACCTCATTGTACATACCATTACAGTTCTTTGTTTTTTTTTTTTTTTTTTTTTTTAAAGGGGGGGGGGGTTCAGACATGCTCAAAATGTGAACCTCCAAGGCACAAAGATTGGCTCTAATATGATCAAAATCTGAGCCAAAAGAAAGAAAAGACAGCTGGTCCTAACATGCTCAAAACCTAGACCAGCAAAAGAAAAAGAGGAATCAACTCTAACATGCCCAAAACCAGAGCTGAAATAAAGAAAAAGGAAGTGACTCTAAAAAGCCCAAAAACTGAGTCACAAAGAAAGAAGGATGTTTCAAAGCTGCAGATTTCAAGCCTTTACAGTTTTGTCTTCAGTTTTCTACAAGTTGCGGTCCAGCAAGCCAGACAGTCTAATCCTGGCTTGGCTCTTTTTCAATTTCCGTCTTAGAATGTAGAGAAGAAATCTGTTGGACAGTTTAATCCCAACAGATATTAGATTAGGTAAAGAAACATATGAGACCAACAGTCTAATCTGTTCTCATGGAGCAATAAGGGAAGATTTAGAATAGGTTTGTTTTCTATTTTAAAAAATAAATGATGTAAAGGGTCTGCTAATTCAAATGCACCCTGAAGGGAAAAATATTAGGACTGTAGTTGGGTAGGTAGATTGGTTGGGGAAAGTTTTTCTGCTGATGTATCTATCATATTGTGGCAGCTGATCAAAGAAAGCAAGGGATGTGCTAAGTAGCAGGCATCTGGGCTACTCCAAAGATCATTCTCTGGTTTCTTGACTCCTTCAAGAAGAAGCCATCCCCATGTGGAGCCACTGTTAGCCCCCCTATGAAATTCTTGACAAGCAAGCAGGGGGCTAGTTTATTTTTGAAGCCTTCAAGGAATGCCTTTTCCCTGAAAACTCATCATCCTTGAAGTTTCTTAATGCTTTGCCTTATATAATGTTTCCTCTACTGCTTCCCACTTCAAGAGCCCTGTTTTTGCCCGTATACCCCTGCAAAATGTCCCTTTTCCCAAGCCCCTTTTCCCCTTTTATTCCCCTATCGTTACCCTTCCTAGCCTTGGAATGCACTTAAATGGCCTTAAAACCCACTTTCCGACTTTATAATAGAGCCTAACCTCCTCTTCCCCCTATCCAACCATAAATCGCAATATCGCAATCGCAACTTTCGTGTTGAGTCCCCTGATCGGTTCATCGCAAACATTTGCGACACGATGAATCGCATTGCATGTCTCCTGCCGACCATCGCATCGCAACTCAACCCGATTGCAATATCGCATCGCAAGTCCTGTTTTGCGATTTGTGTTTTCTCCCCGCTCCCTACCTCCGAGTACGATGAGATCCCCCGAGGCCCACCATTTATTTCTCGTTCCAGATCATAGATTAAAGGGTTTTTCCCTTTGTAAATTTGAAATGTGTTATATCTAGAGATTTACAAAGGATCGCTCATCGCATCGCAAATCCCATGTTTCCCACTCCACTCCACTACATTTTGCGATTTGCGATTGCGATCAGACCTGCCGGGCCCACCATATAGTCCCTTCGCCATTCAATCCCAAACCACTTCCTCCCTTTGTAAAGTTCTAAATTCTTTCGTTTCATTTTATTAAAGCCATCCTCCCCATCACATCGCAAGTCTTGCAATTTCCACTCCGCTCCACTCCGCTCCGCTCCATCTCCTGATTTGTGATTGCGATGTGTACCCCGGTCCCACCTCATATGCATTTCCGTGCATTTTATGCATACCCTTTATGTTTCACCAAAAGTCTAAAGTGTCACCATTATGCATTAAAATATATAATCTGTTCCGCCCCATTTCATATATTGATTCCACTATTTGGTCTCCACCGTTGATCTTTGTCTCTGGGTCATGATCTAATGGTCCACAAGCATTTTCACCCAAAACCTATTTATCGTTGTTTCCTCCATATCAGTGCATTTTTCACGTTCATTTCATTCAAAAACACTGTTTTCACTGCCGCCACGCTACTGTCTCCCATCCTCCATAACCTTTCCCCTCTGCATGGTCTTCATTAGTCAGTCCCGTGTTCAGTAGGGTTATCAGATGGAAAAAGGCACCATAATTACACAGTCTTCATTACAGCGGCAAGTTTGTGCAGACAGAGATATAAATGAAGTGGCATAAGGTGCAACGCATAGAAAACTAAGTCATCAGGGCAACTCTATCAGCAGAATGTTTTTTCTCCATGGAAGGACAAGGCACCCATATTGTTTTTACTCAACGTCGTGCCCCAGTGAAGAAATTTCTACCCTAACCACAGTCCTATGCTACCAGAGCATTAACTATGTAGCATGGCAGCCCTCAATCTGTTTTGTTTATTCACTCACGATACCACAGAATACAACTGCAACCAGAGTACATCATCAGGGCCATACCCGAAGAAAATATAGGCCTGAAGAAGACTGCTCTTTCATCCAAAGAGTGACAGGGATTAAATACTCAGAATTTAAGCAGAATGGGCTCTGGCCCTCTTCCTTCTCAAAAGTTTTAATACTGCATTTAGTTCTTCACCTACCTCCTCTGCTTCTCTTCAGCTATAAAACTCAGGAGAACATATTGTAAAGGTTGTTGATGAGATATCAGAGAATTGCAAGTAGTTTCTCTTGAGATAAGTCCTCTGTGTAAAAATTGTAAGATAGGCTGAGGAAGATGTATTCAGATTGAATGACCAAGCTATTGGCTATGTTGTACCTGATTGGTGTTTATATTTAATATGACAAGCACATTTCTTTGGATCCTGATCTAAAGCTGTGGTGATGTTTTTCTATCTCTATGTTTTATTTCATTTCATTCCATTTCTTCTAGCTTGCATCAGAAATCTGGTATAGGATTTACCCTTGCTAGGTACCCTATGCTTCTGCTCTCCTTGCCTTTAATTTTTTTCTATTGAATGTGTTATCTAAATATTGATTTCAATTGATTTAACCAATGTAGTGGCTATTATTTCCTGCTAGCTGATGTATGAATTAATGGAATCTGTTTTTAGATGTTCATGTTAGGATTTGGTTGGATGCGTTGGGAACACTGGGAGGTTTAGAGCTCTGCCTCTGCCTCACTAGGATCTTTCCATTTCAATTAAACCTTTCCAAGTTCCCTTGTGTTGCCTCTGATTGTGTCCAAGTAGGTTTGGAGTTAAATGACCTCTGACCTAATCTATAGACAAGATTAGATGGTTCTCCTTCTTTCACTTTCAATCCTTAATGTCCCATACCACCCAATCATTTTAGGATCCAAAGCTTTAGATGACTAGCCCAGCTGAAAGCTTGCATGTTGATTAGCAAGTAAATCCTTTCTTGACTCCATTGCCCAATGGACTTGGTATTCACTGGATTATTTCTCCTTGGTCTAAATTCCTCTTTGCCCAGCCTTGTCTCATGTTGAATCCTTCCTTCCTAATTCCCAACAACCAAACTTACAATCAAACAAACAAACCCTGTGCATATAACTAGCCTAACATCTTTAACTCGAGCTTCAAAGACTCATACACTTTGACTCATATAGAGAGATCCCTCTCTGGACCTAGGAGGGCTAGATCCTAAGGTCTAAAAGTGGTTCTTATGTTGTCTCATCTTTTGGTCTTGCCAATCTGGCCAAAACATGGGAACCCCAACAGGTTGGGTATGAACCTTCTCAAGAAATTAATCTTTGCAATGAAAGATTGAAGTTCCTTGATATTTCTAGGATGATTGATTTGAAATATACCTTCAATCCTCTTTGGGTCTATCTTTATTCCCTCTTCAGATATGATATGTCCAAGAAGTTTACCTTCTTGGAGACCAAACAATGTTTTCTTCGGATTTAAGGATAAACCATATTTTTTTCACTTCTAAAAGACTTTTCTTAGGTGTATTAGGTGTTCTTCATCTGTTTTTGAATAGACTATGATGTCTTCTAAGTAAATCACAATGAAGTAACCTATTTCTTCTAAGAAATAAATATCCATGGCTCTCTGAAATGTGGCACCAGCGTTCATTAAACCAAAAAGCATTTTCACATACATGAAAGTGCCCCAAGGTGTAGTAAAAGTTGGTTTAAGTTGATCAAAAGGATGTACCAATACTTGATTGTATCCGAAGAAGCCATCTAGCAAAGAAATTATTCTAGAACCTACTACACTTTGCAAGATATGGTCCATTTTGGGCAAGGGATAGTTGTCCTTTAATGAGGCTTTATTTAAGTTTTTGAAGTCAATACAAAGCCTTATTTCTCCTTTTTTCTTTCTAACTGATACAAGATTAGATACCCACTCTGAGTATCTCACAGGAACTATAATTTCAACATCATACATTTTTCTAATTTCTTTCTCTACCAGAGGTAATTGAACAGGGTTGATTCTGCGCAATTTTTGTCTATAAGGCTTCTGGTTTTCTTTGAGGGGTATCTTGTGCTTAATTATATCTGTATCATATGATTTCAAATCTTCATAACTCCATGCAAACACGTCAGGAAATTCTCTAAACAACTCAAGGTACTTTATTTTGATGTGAGCTAGCAGTGTCTTGCATAATTTGATAATTTTAGGACTTTCCTTACTGCCTATATTACACTCTTCTACTTCTCAAGTCATATTTTTTGTGTACTTACATTATAGCATTTTCAAAGTCTAGTTTATAATCTTCTAATTCTAGGCCTTCTTCCTCATTAGGTATGTACGTGACTTGTTCTTCTTCATTGAGGAAGACAGTATCCTCATTATTTACTCCCAACATGTTCATGTGATTTTCCTTTGTTTCTTCTATTATTCCTCCATCCTCCTCCACATAATTTTCCTGAAAAGGTGGTCTGATATGTTGATTAGAATCCCTTTGTCTATTTTGAGGTGGGTTTCTCCTAAAGTTTTGATTTTGGTTTTGGGACTGATTTTTGTTTTGGGGTGTTGTTTGATTTTCTCTAGGATAGGCTCTCTCATTTACACTCATCCTATCCATCATCCTTTCCATGGTTTTCACTAAATTATCAAGTCTTGAAACAGATGTGGAAGGTGCAGCTTCATCTCTATATGTCACCCTTTTCTCATTTTTCATCCTAGCTCTTTTGGCAAGCAGATTTGCCTCAACATTTACTCCCCCTCTCTGCATATATTCTAAAGTGAGGGGTTCCCTTTCTCTTAATTGATAGGCCATTTCAGGATCAATTCCATCAGGGAATTTCATTAGAGCTAGGCCTTGTGGTGGTTTCATGTGGATTGGTAGGGCATTGTACACACTATTAAATATAGTGCAATACTCCTGAACACCTTCTCTAGCATTCCTCTTAATGTTCTCATATTCTGATAGAATCTGGAGAGGGTTCATAATGAAAAAAAATCCTAAGTTTTACAGTTTCATCATCGGTTTCTTGTCTCTCAAAGTAGTCATCCATTTTTTCCACATGTTGTTGAGTTGTAGTAGAACTACTAGCATCATATAAAGGAATTTTGGACTGATAATTTGGTGGTAGGACAACTAAAGGTAAAGGAAGGACTAAGGGAACATACCATGTTGCCATGATATGAATTTGTGGGAGAAATGGGGGATTTATAAGTGGAGGAAGGTGATGAAGTGGGGTGATTTGAACAATGGATGTATGAGTGGGTGTAATAGAATTTCTTGGACCAGCAAGGGACTGTTGAGCATATTTAGGATGAGAGAAACCAAAGTTATGAATGAAATGAAGATCGGGTGGTGTAGATGGGGAGGTTTCTCTACTACTATTATGCTGTGAATTTTCGGGCTCAAAGTCTATCTGATCTATACCACTAAGTGAATTGGTTCTAGATGGGTTTCTTATGAAAGGTAAGTCAACTTGGGTATCTTGCAAAGTTGTAATATTTTCAGGGACTGAACTTGCTCTGTGAATTGGTCTAACAGTAGTTGGGTTTTTGGATGTAGGAGATCTCCTAAGAAGGCTTTTTGGATTGTCAAATATTTCAGGAGGATTTGGGTCGAGATAGGGTCTAGTGTGAATTCTTTTAGGAGCCAGGATTCAGACCCAATAGATAAGAAAATCTCAGCCAAGTCTAACAATCTTAAAAAGGAAAACTAATCTCTGCAAGAAAACTTATCCTCAAAGTTCTCTTAACTGCGTTTTTGTTGAGATTCAAAAAGATGATGAGCTTAGTGAAAAGAGTTGCCTTCACTAAGTGGGCCCACAGGCTATTTTTGGTGAAAGTATATTTTTAGACTATGTCTATTTTTAGACATGTCGATCATATTTTAGAAGTTGCAGGATGCTATTTGTGAATGGTTGATCAAGTTGGAAAAATAGATGAAATTCTATTTTTAGAAGAAGTGTATTTATAGATCGTCAATCTAAAAATAGATGCATGTCAATTATTATCAGCTCTTAATAATAATCAGACTCTAAACATCAACTTATTCTCTTGGAGCACTTCAGTTCAGTGCACAGATGTGGCACAGTAGCTGATAGAAGTAATTACGCTATTCCTAAGGGTTTACTGGAGCTATTGCATGGAGGAATCAGTTAGAACTCAAGTGGCAGAGTTATGACACAGTTGGAAGAAGTAGTTATGGAGTTGTATTTAGTTTAACTCAATTAGACTCAGTTGAGCTAGTTGTATCTAGTCTAATTGATTGATACACTAGTGAGAGTGGAGTGAATTAATTATTTAATCAATTCAAAAATAATAACTCATTAATCAACTGAAAAATACAGCAGTTAACTACAGTGCATGGCAGTTTCAGTGGAGACCAGTGAAGAGATAGGTGAAAGGGCAAGATAGACTATCTGTTGTGACTATTAGTGATGCATTGATTGCATCAAACACACAGTGGAGATGCCAATGAGGATTTCACAGTCAATCCAAGAGTAATTTGAATTCATTAAGAGCTATTCTTCAACATAGATAGCACAGTGGAGGTAGGCTAGCAGGTGGCATAGATCAGTGCATGGATTTGCAAGATTAGGCCTGATTAGTGTATGACGATTGCACCGTATTGAGGACTTGTGATAAGATTTTTATGTTTGTATGAGATTTTCATATGATCTCCATGTCACATAATATATATTTGTGGTTTTCAGCTTCAGGATTTCCTGGTTAAAAATTGTGTTATGTGCGATTGGATATTTTTGTTTATGCTTCACATGTGTGTGCAATTAATTTTTCCGCAAAAGATTAACAAGTGGAATAGATTCAGTATCTTGCATAAAGTTAAATAGTGTGAGATCAGGTGGATATTGGACATATGCATGCTTAGTGCATATAATTTCTACATGGTATCAGAGCATTTTTTATTGAAGATTGCAATTGTGAAGTGAGTTTGTGCTGGTGGACAATTCGAATTTGCTACAGAATATTCTTGGTGCAGAAATTGAGTATACATTGAAATGTCTTTCAACGGGTTGAGATTGGAGTATGCCCTATATGGTAGCTCAAATTACATAGCCTAGAAGGACAGGATGGAGGCAGTGCTAGAGGATAATGGGCTGAATAATTTCATCGATAGTGAAGTTCCTAAGCCGAGATCTAACAATGCTGCATTACTTGATGCATGGAAAAAGAAGACTGCAAAGAGGAGAAGGATTCTGTTGGAAGGTGTTAAGGACCACATTGTGTCTAGAATTCATGATAAATCCACTCCATTCTTAATTTGGAAGGCTTTAACAGACTTTTTCCAAAGCAGAAGTGACCAGAGGAAGTTGGCGCTTAAAGACAAGCTCAGAAAATTAAAAATGGAGAAAGGCAACAGTATTCCAAAATACCTCACGAAGTTTGTCCACTGCAAGGATGAGCTTGGAAGTTTGGGGGTTACTGTTGATGAAGAATACTTGGTGAGCTTGGCTCTCCTTGGGCTTCTAAATATTTGGCATAGCTACGAAGACTCTGTCAATGGATGGGACAAACTGCCAGGATGGGAGCGACTTTGGTCGGATCTTGTGCAGGAGGAGATAAGGTGGGGTACTAGGGATGGATCTTCATCGAAGAATGAAGATGAAGAGAATTGCACTTTGGCTTCCAAAGCAAGGAAAGGGAAGGGGAATAAAAATCCTTCTAAATCCAGTGCGAAAGGCAAGAAGCAAGACTTATCCAAAGTGAAGTGTTTTCACTATCATGAGCATGAACATTTCTCCACTAACTGTTTAAAAAAGAAGAATAATAAGTAGGCTGCTAGATCTGCAGCTTGAGAGGCCTTAGCCATGCAATTTGAGCTAGATTTTTCCTTTATCGCATCCTTGGTTTCAAGCTGCATGGAATCAGTGTGGTATCTTGACAATGGTGCATCTTTCCATATGACGTGAGACAAAGAGTTGTTTAGTGACTTGGAGGAGAAGGACCTCCAGATGCATATAGAGATGGGAAACGATGGTTGGTACAGTGCGACTGGCATTGGGACCATTAAATTGAGAGGGAGTCCAGTAATCCATTCTTGTTGAAGAATGGCATGCATGTTCCAGGTCTGAAGAATAACTTGGTCTTGGTCGCAATGCTGGAAGACAGAGGTTATGATGTTGTTTTCAATGAGGGAAAAGCCTTCCTTCGACATAAAACAAAGGGTCAAACCAAGAATATAGGGGTTTGAATAAAGAATCTCTACAAGCTGGAGGTATATGGTTTCACTGCAATAGTGGGCAAAGCAGAAGAAGTGGTGAGCCGAGATGAGGGCGAGTTATGGCACAGGAGATTGGGCCATCTTCACCATGGCGCTTTGAAGATTTTGTAGCAAATTTCTACTGGAATTCCCAAGGGTACTCTTGCGCAGTCATATTAGTGCAAAGGATGTACAACGGGTAAGTTTATGAAGACCACCTTTTATGAGAAGGAGAACCATGCTTCGGTGATCCTAGAGAGAATTCACACAGACATGTGTGGACCATTCTCGGTTGCTTCAATAGTGAAACACAAGTATTATGTGATATTTTTTATGACCTTTCTCGTAGACGCTGGATCTTCTTCATGCAGAAGAAGAGTGAAATGTTGTCAAATTTCTGTGAGTTCAAGGCATTGGTGGAGACAAAGTCGAGGAAGCAAGTGAAAGCTCTAAGGAGTGATAATGGTGGTGAATACATCTCGAGCGAATTCAAAGACTTCTGTAGAAAAGAATGAATTCGAAGAGAACTCATAGCGCCTCATAACCCACAGCAGAATGGGGTCACGGAGAGAAAGAACAAAATGATCGTGGGTGCTGCATGAGCGATGCTGCATGATCAGGGCCTACCGATGCACTTGTGGGCGGAAGCATGCAACACTGCGATTTATGTGCAAAACCATTGTCCTCATAGATTACTTGGCATGAGTACACCCGAGGAAGCTTTTACTGGTAAGAAGCCTGATATTTCTCATTTGAAGATTTTTGGCTCACCTGTTTACATTCATGTGACGAAGGATGCTAGGAAGAAGCCGGAGCCGACTGCAGAAGTTGGGATTTTTGTGGGGTACACAGAAACACCCCATAAATATCGTGTCTATTTTCCAAATAGTCAGATGACTGTTATGCCACGGGATATAAAATTCAATGAGGTGAAATCCATGAAGTTATCACTTGAGAGGGAGTTACACTTGCATGAAAAAGAGGAACTTCTTGTTCCCAAAGATGAGCCTCTGGATGCGGATCAGCCACAGGAGGAGATTCATGGAATGGAGGAGTCCACTCATGCAGAACCAAACATCAGACAAGGCAGGAAGCATACCACATAAGCTGAGAGACTGAAGGTGGATGCGGCACAGAATCTAGGAGTTCCTAAATCACAACGCAGGCAGAGACAGTCACCTGACCAATATACTGGATACATGGCTCTTATGAGCAAGTGTATTGTGACAGAGCCATCTTCTTTTGAAGAAGCAGCACAGAAGCCCACATGGCTAGATGCCATGGTGGAGAAGTATGACTCCATTGTCAGAAACAATGCTTGGGAGATTGTTCTAAGGCCAGTGGGAAAATCAGTTGTAGGATCAAGATGGATCTACAAGGTAAAGCAAGCTGCTGATGGGAGTGTCGAGAAGTATAAGGCAAGATTTTTTGCCGAGGACTTCTCACAGATTGAGGGGATTGACTATGAAGAAACCTTTGCACCTATCGCACGATATTCTTCCATACGGACCATCCTTGCTCTCTCAACGCAGATGGGTTGGCACATTCATCAGATGGATGTGAAGACTGCGTTCCTTAATGGGATCATTGAGGAAGAGGTGTACATTGAGCAGCCTAAAGGATTTGAGATCTTCAGCAGTGAGTCACATGTGTGCAGGCTCAAAAGAGCACTGTATGGACTGAAACAAGCACCCTGTGCTTAGTAGACTCAGATCGACAGCTATTTCACTGGACTTGGCTTCACCAAGAGTGAGGCGGATGCAAACCTGTACCAGATTGTGCTTGAGGGTAAGCTTTTGATCATTGTACTTTATGTTGATGATTTGATACTAACAGGTGATGAGCATTTGATACACTCATGCAAGGCTGATCTTGAAAAAGAGTTTGAGATGAAGGATTTGGGCCTCCTTCATTATTTCCTTAGATTCGAAATATGGCAACGGGAAGGTGAACTGTTTGTGTCTCAAGGCAAGTATGCCTAGGAGATACTAGAGAAGTTTCACATGCAAGGCTGCAAGCCTATCAACACTCCTCTTCCAGGAAATTGGAAGAAAGAGGATGTTACATCGGCAGAGGTAGTGGATGCCACTGTTTATCGACAATTGGTGGGTTTGCTCATGTATTTAGTCAATACAAGACCGGACATATGCTATGCGGTGAACCAGCTTTCATAAGTGATGATTAAGCCTACCAAGATATTTTGGAAGGTAGGCAAGCATATCCTAAGATATCTCAAGGGAACATCTGAGTATGGTTTATGGTACAGATAGATGGATGAGGTGAATTTGCATGGCTTCACGAAAGCAGATTGGGCAAGAAGCCCAACAGACAGAAAGAGCACATCATGTTAGTATGAATCTTTCAGTAGAAAATACCACTTTAGCTACGCATATCAAATAGCCCTAACATCAATTATGGCTTCCAATATATTTAAATCTGCAGTTAGTTGATCCAAATAATGTTGCACAAATCTAGATCTAAGCATAAAAGACATTAAGCAGTAAAAATAAAATGTGGCTCCATGCATCCAATAGACAAGACAAGAACAATGTATTTGAAAGAATTTTTTATATTAAAAGGGGACACCGAAGAGGAAAACAAGAAAGTTGTTTCCGATTCTCCTCAATGGGATGGGTTCTTGCAATTCCTAAGCATTTCAGATCTAAAATCTCTCTCTCTCTTGTTGGTGTAGAAAACCCAGACAAACATAGAACTCAAAGGGAGCTCATGAGGCAAAAATGGAGGATGTGACCAAGAGTATAGATCTAGAGTGATCTAATGCAATGAAAGGTGACTAATGAATGGGGAAAACCCTTCTATTTATAACAAAATATTAGGGCGATCTAGAACTTGGTGCATGAATAAAATATTATTAATCATATTCTAGAACCACCCTTTAGGAATATTTTATTATATTTGTTGGAGGGAAAATGATTTTTGACTTGGGTCAATTCCTTTATTTATAAACAATAAATAAATAAATGATTTATTTATTATTTTAAGGAAATGGTGGGAATATAATTAAATAAATAATGATTTATTTAATTATTTATAAATGATTTAGTCAGATTTAACTAGGAATATTATTTAAATAAGGATTTAAATAACTTATTCCTAGAAAATAATCAAATAAATAAGGATTTATTTAATTGATTTCCTTGTTTTGGGTTAAATATGACCAGGAAATATAAAAAAATATAGATTTGTTTATTATTTCCTTTTGGGGTTTCCTGTTTAGACCATAAACAACTTAATAAAGGTGTTTTACTAAGTTATTTCACATAGTGAAAGCAATTTTACTTAGGGTAATATTGGTCTTACATGGTGTACTTGAGTTCATCTAATGATAATACGTTACATGACCAAAAAATGGTGTAACACATCAGGAGGGATTTTCAACATCAGATCTATGGCATTTTCTTGGTACAGAAGGAAACAAAGATCTGTGGCACTCAATTTAGCGGAAGCAGAATACATGGCAGCAATTTTAGCTGCATGTGAGGCTATCTGGATGGGGAAGATTCTGGTTAGTTTGTTCAGTTCACATTTAGATCCCACGGTGATTCATTATGATAATCAGAGTTGCATTAAACTCTCCGTTAATCCTGTGTTTCATGATAGATCTAAACATATTGATATCTGGTATCATCATATCAGAGATTGTGTGTAGAGATCATGTTGCTTCAGTACATTCCCATGGAGGATCAGGATGCAGATATTCTGACGAAGGCACTCACCAGGAGCAAATTCGAATACCATAGAGGCAGGATCGGGGTGAAGGATAATCCCTATCTTGTTGAGAGGGAGTGTTGAGATTCAACAAGATGATGAGCTTAGTGAAAAGAGTCATCTTCACTAAGTGGGCCTGTAGGCTATTTCTGGCACAAGTCTATTTTTAGACATGTCTATTTTTTTGAACATGTCGATCATATTTCAGAAGTTGCAGGATGTTATTTGTGAATGGTTGATCAAGTTGGAAAAATAGATGAAATTCTATTTTTAGAATATTGGGCGAAGTCTATTTATAGATCGTCAATCTAAAAATAGATGCATATCAATTATTATTAGCTCTTAATAATAATCAGACTCTAAATAGCAGCTTATTCTCTTGGAGCACTTCAGTTTAGTGCACAGATGTGGCACGGCAGCTGACAGAAGGAATTACGCTATTCCTAAGGGTTTACTTGAGCTATTGCATGGAGGAATCAGTTAGAACTCAAATGGCAGAGTTATGACACAGTTGGAAGAAGTAGTTATGGAGTTGTATTCAGTTTAACTTAGTTAGACTTAGTTGAGCTAGTTGTATCTAGTCTAACTAATTGATACACTAGTGAGAGTGGAGTGAATTAATTTGTTAATTAATTCACAAATAATAACTCATTAATCAACTGAACAATACAACAGTTAACTACAGTGCATGGCAGTTTCAGTGGAGACCAGTGGAGAGATAGGTGAAAGTGCAAGATAGAATATATGTTGTGACTATTAGTGATGCATTGATTGCATCAAACACGCTTTGGAGATGCCAATGAGGATTACATGGTCAATCCAAGAGTAATTTGAATTCATTCAGAGCTATTCTTCTGCAGAGATTGCACAGTGGAGGCAGGCTAGCAGGTGGCATAGATCGGTGCATGGATTTGCAAGATCAGGCCTGATTAGTGTATGACGATTGTACTATACTGAGGGCTTGTGATAAGCTTTGTATGTTTGTATGATATTGTCATATGATCTCCATGTTACATAATATATAGTTGGGGTTTTCAGCTTCAGCCTTTCTCGGTTAAAAACTATGTTATGTGCAATTGAATATTTTTGTTTATGCTTCACATGTGTGTGCAATTAATTTTTCTACAAAAGATTAACAAGTGGAATAGATTCAGTATCTTGCATAAATTTAAATAGTGTGAGATCAGGTGGATCTTGGACATATTCATTCTTAGTGCATATAATTTCTATAGTTTTAATGATGTTTTTATGATGAAATGAGTTTCCCAATAGAGTTTATGGAAAACAAAAGAATTAGGGGAATTTTGAGGTCTAAAATGGGCCTCATAAGGAAATTATAAAATAATAGTGGAAATAATAAAGTAAGATTTGATGACATCATCAAATTTTAGAGGGAAAAAATAAAAAACTACTTTTTCAACTTGTATTTTCAACTTATCTCCCAACGTTTTTACTCAAATTTCGAGCCAAAGTACTTGTTGGATGCAAAATTTAATTCCTCGTCAAGGAGTGCCCATGTTGCATACTTTCGATGGACCCTGATACATGAAAAATGAGAAATACATGAAAAATTTTATTGCAATCACGTTTTTTCATGCATTTCTCATTTATTGCATAGCAGGGTCCATCAAAAGTATGCAACATGGGTACTCCTTGGATGCGGAATTAAATTTTTCATCCAACAAGTACTCCCACTTGAAATTTGAGTAAAAACTTTGGGAGATAAGTTGAAAATACAAGGTTAAAAAGTAGTTTTATTATTTTATTATTTTTTAATATTTTTACCCTTTTACTTAAAAAATGGTGAATCATCCCCCATGGTTGACATCATTAACTTGAATCCTATTGGTACTTATAAAGTTTATTTTGGTTGTACATTTTTCTTAGTGTTTCGGGGAAAATCACCCTAGAGGTTTGTTAGGTCAAAACCTCCACAAAGCAGGGCATGCCATTCAGAAGGACTCACACACAACCATACTTGAATGCAAAAAACTAGATATCAACGATAGCAGAACTCACCCGTAGTCCTATGTTCGATGTAGATCCCGTGGGGTTCAAACCCCCAGCAACCTTTCTTCCTCCTTCAACCTGAAAAACAAGAAAGAACGTGCACGAAAACCTAGTTGTACATCATATATTTCTCCAAAACGTTAGTGTAATCCATGTGAAAGATGATATAAACGATAACAATTGCTTAATAATCAATCTTTCTACATATAAAAATAGATACTAACACAGAAGTTCAGGAACAAGACGGTTCTTCATTATTATGAATAGCATGTACAGAAGTAAAGAGTGGAGAGATCACCTGAATCCTTCTACGACCTTCGAGCAGACTGTCGTCCGGATTCGTCCCGCCCTTGCCTCGCTAAGAAACTTTCAAGAGTTGTGCACTCGAGATGGCATATAAATGGATGAACATCTACAGGAAACAAGGGTTTCCTGTATAAATATGGGAAAGTGCAGGAGGCACGGGGAATCAGACTTGAACTGGGATTCCAACAGAGATAATGTCTATAAAATTTCTCTCTCCCTTAGGGCCATGCACATGAGGGGCTTTTATACTCCCTCAAAGTAGTTTCACTCGCTGGAACAAATTGGTCATGTGTCGGGTGGTTGAACCACCGGAGTAACCACTAACCCACCAAAAACAGGAATTTATATATATATTTTTAATGATTTTAATGGCATACGCGGAAAATTACATGTGGGCTCGCGTATACACGCGGAAAAGTCTGGGCATACCCGCGTATGGGAATTTTAACACTATTTTTTAATGAATTTTGTTTAAGTCCGTGGGAATGGGTGCCCAAGGCCATAAAGACAATCATGAATCACATGAGGGTGAAAAATGATGCTATAACAAATGCCCCCTAATAAATGAGGTCGGGAGGCACATGATGGCCGAAATGTATTATGCGTGACATAGAAAGAGCTTCAAGGACAAGAGAGTCGCTCACCAGATTTCACCGCCAAAAACCAATGAAAGAAAATAGAGAGTCAACTCATGCTGAGGTGGGCATACCCATGCTCAGTGAAAAATACATCATATAGAAATTACATAATAGATCCAAAATGTATACAAGTATAGCTGAACTGAAAGTACACAATGAGTCATCTGAGCATGGCCCAGAAGTACAAGTCAGAATCAATGTCTAAGTATCACATAGAGAAAGCTGATCAATGATGCTGAAACTGGATGTCTGATAATATAAGTAACTGAATCTCCAAGTACCAAATCATAAAAGGTGGAATAAATGGTACAATCACGCAACTCGGGAGCCAACATATAGGATGCTACTGTACTAACACTGCAACATATAAGGGTGAACGGCAGCACTAGTAGAAACTGAATGGACTATCAAAAGTGAACCGAGAAATGATGATGCAACCCGAGGTCTTCACCGATCACTATGGCACAATTCTACACCATGGGAATAAATGAGCTGAATTCGACCATGTGAGAAATTGTTGGATTACCGGTCAATAATGTATACCGTTAACCAACGTGAGACAACTCACCAATAATGAAAATGAGTGTCAAGGTTCCCCAGTACAATCTAACAAGTGCGAATAAATGAGTTGAAGTTGAACACTTGAAAGAATCTACCAATCAGGAGGCAATGATGAATCCCCACTGTCGATAGCGAAGATTCTGCCACTGATGACTGCAAACCCTAAGGTGATCGAATAAAAAAGACTCTAGACCTTATTCCCGCAGCAATGAGTCTGAGTCGATGGGAAAATATCTCGCCGGAAGGAAGGCATTAAGGCATCCCACATCGCTCCAACATGAAAGTGTAACCTGCAGCCAAGATTTGGAAGGAATCTGACGAAGTAGAGTGATGGAACCAAACCGCGCACGTTTCCGACATGCACAAGATGAAGCTGGCGCACCGAAGAAACCCTCTAAACCAACCAACAGGCTGAAGCCGACACGCGCAGGCGAGATATCCACCGATAGGGTCAAATGGAAATCAAGGCATCGCACGAATCCCAAGTGTGATAATGTGCCGACAAGCGAACACAAGGGAAACCATTCACCAAAGACCCATAATGATGATCAAATGCCGAGCACAAGGTCACCTATCAATGATGGAAATAGGGCCAGTGGTGCGGCTCTAGGTCCTTTCCTCAAAGCAATGTGTCGTAGTCGATAAGAGACAAACCCGCCTACAAGAAGTCAATGGAGACCTTCTCAAACCAGCACGAGCGGAAGACCAAAACATCTGATGTGATAGAACAAGATACTGACAAGACCAGGAAGGCTGACTGAATAATGAGTCAAGAGACACCGCAGAATGGCCGACTCTGGTTAGACTTCCGTTGAACAAAAGCATGACTCGTGATGACCATGGCAGTAAAAAGTGACACTGTATAAGTCTGTTATGCAAGAGGCAGAACAAACTATCCATATGATTGGAAGAGATAACCAACCGGGGGAGGACTGACAAGTGAAACATGGTAAAGGATGAACCAAGGTCAAAACTAAATCCATCCCAAATGAAGGAAATATATAAGTATATGTGTTTTGTTCAAGGGTGACAAACTGACTTTGTACTGCCATCAAAACAACGAAGATACATCCCGTTCCCGCTCTTTTTGTTATATTTTATTTTTTTGTCTTTTTCATATAATAAGCCTGAAAAATAATAAAAGAATGCTATGGTACAATAGATAGAACGAGTATCAAGAAACAGATGCACTAGTTCCTGGGATTGGAACGATCCTATGCTCAATGCAAGGTGGCGGAAACTGGTAAGCGATACTTAGAGGAATGTTCCATCCATGGGTAAAAGGGTGTCAAGTCACGATAGCTGCGTATGCAGTGGTTAACTATACAGATAGGACAAGGTCAAAATTTGGCTTAAACATCGAGTCCAAATGAAGCCGCTAATCAGGATAAACAAGTAGCCAATATGCAATGCGTAATACAACTCAACAACACCAGGGAGCCTCTAGGGTAAACCAAAAATGATAAGTGAGGAAGAAGACGAATGAAGCTTCAACACATAAGTCATGGCGGAACTAAAGAGGACTCCCGAGCCTATATAAAACGCAGCATGGGCAACAAGTGCTAGCGAGGAACTAACTAGGAAGCCCATGTAAAGGAAGGCTCTACCACCAAGTCATGATTAAATAATCGGCGAGTGAAAATGGTTTAAGTACTCATGTCATGATGGGATCGACCCTATGGAAAGTGATCAAAATGGAGGTTAGAATGCAGAATGCAACAGAAAGTGAATTCCCTAACCTATATGCCAGTGAAGATCATATACCTGCCGTGGCGAGTCAGTAATCATGGATCAAAAGCCAGGAAAAATCTCAAAATTGTCAAAATGTACCTGAAAACATACCAAACTGGGCACTTCCAAGCATCTGGGTTATGCAGCTTAAGATAGATTGAAAAAATAAGCATAACACATTTTTGCAAAAATTTTCAACTTTTTGGACATAAATAGACAAATTACCTCATATTTGGTTCATTGTTACATTGCTGATTTGGAAAAAAGTGTTGTGGAGCAAAAAACTTCTTTCGTCAAAACAGGAGCAACCGACCGTCAAATCGCACCGAATTTGTCAAGTAAGCTCATCAACCATCCTTGCAATTCATTTTGTCCATTCATAAATTAAAATTTAGTAATTTTCACCATAGAATCCCTTGCTAAAAATCACGGGTTTGCGCATACGCAGGTTGGTAATGATAAAGTCGCGTATACACGCGACTGTGCACAAATAAAGTCACGTATGCGCAGGCCCAAATGAAAAATGCGTAGCTAATGAAGAATTTATTGAAATTTGACAGGATGAATATATCACGGAGAGAGCGTGAACACAGTGCAATTGATCAAGAAGTCATGCGGGATCGAGCATCGCTAAATATTCTTCGGAATTGCGGATTGCTCAAGTTTTTCAAAATGCCAAATATGAAGAGTAATGTCCGGTTGCTCGAAATGCTCGTGAACTATTGGGAATCGGAAGAAGACTGCTTCATTAAAGATCAGATGCCTATACGCATCGAAGTGGAAGATATATATTTCATTACTGGACTCTCCCGGAGGGGGGAGCCAGTAGACTTGCACGGGAAGCCTTTGGGAGGGCTAACTGTGGAAGATTACGTCCACGTGTACTGCGTAGAGGGTTCCAAGAAAGTGGGAACTCAAATTGCAATCAAATATTTAAGAGACTTGCACATAAAAATCCTCCTTTTTACCATTGGGAGAGTAGCAGGATCAACTTCTCTACACCAGGCATCCAGGACACAAATGAGTATAGCAGTAGAATGCTTAACTCATGTATATGATTGTTGCACGACTCTACTGATGAACATGAAGCAACAATTGACTTCTATCCGAAAGGAAAAGACAAAACATTTTGGATACGGTACAATTTTGATGACATTCTTCTTCGAGAAGATACCAGCATTGAGACCCAGAGTGATCTCTACCATCAACAGCCCGAGAGACCCAAGAATTTCCCGCTGGGCAGACGTGATGAAGAGATTGTGGGGAAGTGAAGTTCCTCGGACCACTTGGGATGATGAGTTATTCCTTTGGTGGGGAGAACAAATCATCGCTGTGGAAGACTATCCCTATGCTAGGATGGACTTTCGTGGAGATCCAGATCTTGTCCTTCCACTAGGCGCGGCATGGGGTGCAGTCGGTAAGTTTGTAATTTTTTTGACTTATATAATTTTTTTGGATTTTTTCAAATATGTATGAAAAATGAAAAACAAACATGTTTTTGATTGGATTCATAATGACTTACAATATAAACATGATCATGATACAGATATTGGACCAGTTCGACCTGAGGGTTTCCCGTGCCACAAGCATCGCAGAGGCAAAGCAAATAGTGTGGATTCAGACAGGACCCTCCAGGCTGTACAGAGGAACTTGGAGGGATTAACCTGCCAAGTACTTATGGCTGCCGTGGAAGATCTACCGGAATCCATCCAGAGACGGGTGGTAGGAGTGCCCCGAGACTGGGTACAGTTATTCCGCCGAGTTGCCACCGCGATCATGTTCTATAGGAACACAACTTCTGGGCAGGGACCTCAAGAGTAGAAATATAAGATGTATCAGATGGGTGTATATTTTTTAGACTGAACATGATCGGGCTTAAGCCCAAATTTTGTATGACTTATGGATCCAAATTTTGTAAAGTTTTTTGAACACTCTGATGATATATATACAGCGATGATTGATGTGATGTGATAAATGTATCAAAATGTATGATGTTTTTAATGATTAAATTTTATTGTATGGAATGATTAATATGCCAATCAATTGCTTGATTAGCTAATGAGTCTGCCAACCAATTGTCAGCTCGAGGAATATGAATGAAAGTTAAAAATTGAAATGATCTTTGTAAAAAACGTACCCTCAAGAACAACCGGAGTAAAAATGGATCTCGAACCCGATAAGTATTGTTCAACTGCGACACCACCAGCTGAGAGTCCAAGAAAACTACCAACGAATCAACACCCAAAGATATTGCCTTCGAGAGTAGATAAACAACTGCAGTGTATTCTGCTATCTTATTGGAAGCAGGACCAATGTAGACCCCTCTTGATACTAACAGCTGACCGGATGGATAATGAAGCACCCAAGCCGCGGAAGCTAAGTTATGGGTGTGTCTACTAGCACCATCGGCGAAACCAAAATGACTCATGACATCCAACACAGCCTGCCAAAGCAGATCAAAAAACATCACCAACCCATCAAAGATCGAAAATCAACCAGATATGTACAAAAAAAAACTACTATATACAAAAGAAACATGCCAGGCCAAAGCCTAGGCATAATACTTCTTCAAATAGAGCCCATTTCGGGGCTCCGGCAACTCGTTCCCTTCAAAATCAACCAAGGTATATGCTCCTTTCTTAAGGAATTTTTTAACGATGAAGGGGCCATACCACATAGACTTAAACTTTCCTGCCCCCAGGGCATCTTTTTCTTGGGCATAGAAAAAAACAAGGTCACCTTCCGAAAAAACCCCGGGCTTGACCGCCTTATTGTACTGAGCTTTAACTCGGTTTTTATGCACTTCATTCATCGTGGCGGCATCTCGACGCTGCTCATCAAGATGTTCTAGATGAAGGAGCCGTTCTTCAAGACTAGAAGTGTCAGGAAGAAGTTCAAAAGCTAATTTAAGAGAAGGAATCTCGCATTCAATGGGAAATACGGATTCCAACCCGTGCACTAGCTGAAACGGAGTAAAGCCAGTTGCAGTTTTCACTGACGTCCTGTATACCCAAAGTGCAGGATATAGCATAATATGCCAGTTGGATCTAGCTTTATCGATTGTCCTTTGAAGAATTGTCTTCAAGGATTTATTCACGGCTTCCACTTGCCCATTGGCTTGAGGATAATACGAAGATGAATGCTCCTGCCGGAAACCCAATTTGAGAGCCAACTCAGCCATCATGCTATTCTGAAAATGACTGCCATGATCAGTGACAATCTCTCTAGGAATACCAAAATGAGCAATAACCTGGTTGAAAAGAAAAAGAGCTGCAATCTCACCATCATTCCCAAAAGTAGGCATAGCCTCGACCCACTTCGTAAAGTAGTCTACTGCTACAATAATGTACTTGTGACCTTTAGCCGAAGGCGGGTTACAAGCAGTATAATCAATACCCCACTTTGTCTAAAGGTAGCCGATGACAGCTAAACGGTACGGATGAGCGCGCATTTTTCGAGTATAAACTTGACACGGATGACACTTTTTGACCGACTCCATACAATCTTTGAAAATCGAAGGCCAAAAGTACCCAGCACACAAGATATTTTTCGGGGAAAATCACCCTAGAGGTTTTTTGGGTCAAAACCTCCATATAGCAGGGCATGCCATTCAGAAGGACTTACACACAACCATACTTGAATGAAAAAAACTAGATAACAACGATAGCAGAACTCACCCGTAGTCCTACGTTCGATGTAGATCCCGCGGGGTTCAAACCCCTAGCAACCTTTCTTCCTCCTTCAACCTGAAAAACAAGAAAGAACGTGCACAGATACCTAGTTGTACAGCATATATTTCTCCTAAACGTTAGTGTAATCCATGTAAAAGATGATATAAACGATAACAACTACTTAATAATCAATCTTTTCACATATAAAAATAGATACTAACACAGAAGTTCAGGAACAAGACGGTTCTTCATTATTATGAACAGCATGTACAGAAGTAAAGAGTGGAGAGATCACCTGAATCCTTCCACGATCTTCGAGCAGACCATCGTCCAGATTCATCCCGCCCTTGCCTCGCTAAGAAACTTTCAAAAGTTGTGCACTCGAGATGACATATAAATGGATGAACATCTCCAGGAAACAAGGGTTTCCTGTATAAATCTGGGAAAGTGCAGGAGGCACGGGGAATCAGACTTGAACTAGGAATCCAACAGAGTATAATGTCTATAAAATTTCTCTCTCCCTTAGGCCATGCACATGAGGGGCTTTTATACTCCCTCAAAGTAGTTTCAGTCAGTTGGAAACAGTTGGCCACGTGCTGGGGTGGTTGAACTACTGGAGTAACCATCAACCCATCCCGAAAATAGGGAATTTATATATTTTTTTAATGGTTTTAATGGCATACGTGGAAAAGTACATGTGGACTCGCGTATACAAGCATAAAATTCTGGGCATACCCGCGTATGGGACTTTTAACACTGTTTTTTAGTGAATTTGTTCAAGTCTGTAGGAATGGGTGCCCAAAGCCATAAAGACAATCATGAATCACCTGAGGGTGAGAAATGATGCTATAACACTTAGGAGGCCCATTTTAGACCTCAAAATTCCCCTAATAGGGAATCAACAGGCCTACTGAAAACCAGTGGAGTTGCAAGGTGGAATATTTTTACTTGTTTTCTAGGACTGGTTGTTGTCCACCATCAACAATCAGAAACCAATCTTGGCAGACACTTGATTCATTTTTAAAAAATGGGATTTTCTGAGTTGTGAAGTTATTTATTGCTGAGTATATTCCCAAGCAAAGTGGCCACTATGTTGGCTCACTGTGATTTACAAGATTGGCAAGAATAAACGCTGCAGGGGGGCACATCAGAACCACTTTGGAATCCTAGGACCTAACCTTCATGGATTCAGAGAGGGGCCTCTCTATTAAGTGTTTTCAAAGGATATATCTTTATGCTTTGTTTATGATATTAAGCTAGTTATGAAGCTCAGAGAACTTGTTTGTTTGGTTGGGATGGATACCATTAAATGAAGAGGTCAGTTGAAGGGTGATGGTGAGAGCAGATTGAAGAATGTTCAGCTGAAAAGATAGGTCATGAAACAGTATTAACCCATTGGGCTATGGAGTCACAAAAGGATTTAATTGTACAACAATTCTTCAAGGGTTTCCATAGGGCAAGTCATCTATATCAAAGGATCTTTTAGATTGAGTTGTGATATGAAACATTAAACTGTTGTAAAATAAGCAAAGCTAAAACCAATTAAGAATCTAACTTCACTAAGACAAGAAAAGCTTTTCAAAGTAAATGTTTGAAGCAAGCCAAAGGACAGGGCAAACCATAGACTTATTTGGAAAAACTTTTATTAAAGCACAATTTTCAAACAACAATCGAGTAATCCTAAAACTACTTTTAGAAAGGAGAAAACATATAAGAGAATAAGGAAAATAGCCTAACATCAGACAGAAACTTTGAATTCTAGCCTGCTTTTGGCATACTCTCAAGGGATCTTTCAAGGAAACTGTTAAATACTAGCCAGAGGATAGGGAAAACCATAAACGTCCCTGGGTTAACTCTACTTAGCAGACCTTGAAAAGAACATTCAAAAACAATATCTCAAGTTGTACACAGAAAGACATGGGCTCACCAAAATTTCTTCACTGGTTATACTCTATTGAATCATTCTCAAATCAACAAGCTGGATAAGCCTAGAGGGAAACTAAGAATCCTCTAAACATACCTTAGTAGAAGAAAACATAAAGATAAAGCTTTCAGCCAGAAATAGGGTACTTGATAGTAAATCCTACTCTAAATTTTTTGTTCTTTATCAAAGAAAATGGACAACATGTAAACATAAAGAAAGACAAAAACAATGAGAAATAACATCACCATTAACATAGAACAGGATCCCATGAATCAGCTTGTATTATTGATGTTCAAACCAGTTACAATATTCAAGTCCAACAGGTCTCTACAGCTCAAACTTCTCTTCTCAGCCTAGTATTCTTCAACTACTAAACAACACTTCAACAACTTCAGCAACTATCTCACACCTCAATGATAATCCAACCAACAATAACAATGAACTCCTCATATAATATTTATAGATAAATGAGGAGGTGGAGTGAAATATAGGGTCTCTAATTGTTCATAAATGACAGAGTTTAATGTTTTTGACCTTTGAGACCATGCAAGGCCCAAGGCAAAATGTATTTAAGTCCAACTCTGCGTTATATTAACTTTTTGAACTACTTGGTTGCTTTTGTTGACTTTTAGGCTTTTTAGGTAGGCTTGTAATAACTTCTGAGCTACCATTTGGAAATATCTCTGACTTGGAGTAACTTTATGTGTCTTTTGAGGAAACTTAGGCTGGCAGGTGGCATTTTGGTCCTTTGGAAGAGTAATTGCTTCAGTGATTTGTCATTTGAAACCTTCTTTTTGCTGATATGTCTAATTATATCCTTTTAAACTCTAATTAGGCCTCTGATTTGGCTTTAGGCCTTCTTTAGTCATCTTCTTATTTTTCACTTTTTTCTGACTATTTTATCATTAATTAATCTGTCTTTGTACTGTGTTTTATCTTTAATCTTCACAGGTTAAGTCCTTGATCTTCTTGCTTTTGACTTTCACCTTTAACCTTTGCTATCTTTTGATTTTTCTGTGAGCAAGTGGCTTCCTCTACATTGGAGGGTTCTATTACGCAATCAGCGTTCATGAGGTGCTGATTAGACATTGGAACCAAACCCTGGGTCCCCTTTTTCATGTATCTAGCCGTTAAGATCGTCATCCTGGGCTTTGCCACTGTGTCTTTGGCTGTGGGATGGCCTGCAAACTATAGGCCGCCATTAAACCTGCAACTTAAAACATAAAACATATTAATAAAACCTATGCTTTGGATTAAAACTGCTTACAGAGGTATTGGTGAGGGCAAAGGAGAGATGCAGAGGACGAGGAATGCATAGAGGAAGGTTCCCTTACAAAAACCAGGAAGAACAGGGTTTAACTTTAAATCGAACACAAAAATGGGAGGAAAGTGGTTTTGCGGCAATATCGGGGTGGTATTCACGTAGAGGTGAAGCGGTAAGTGGTAAAGGGTTGAATGCACGCGATATCACTGAGGATGTGACAAGCGTCCTCAGGGAAACCGCCCATTTCGCGTTGAAATGAGGCGTTAACATGTTTTGATGAATTGGGCGCGATTTCAATCATGGGCCGTCGGATTTGGGGGAGCTAGATCCATGGCAGAGAATGGGCGCAGTGGGGGGAAGGTGCATGGTAGGGGAGAATGGGTGAGGGCAAGTGGCAGACGATGAATGGTCCAATAGGAAGCCAGTGGGAGGTGGTCCAGGGTGATGACGTCATAGCAGGGGGACTTGGGGGTATCGATCAACTTCTCGGCCTGTGCCTCCACAGAATATTTCAACCGTTGATCTGGGATTTTCCACAGTCAACCAGGTCAACTGCAGAGGCACCCACGGTGTTAACTTATGCACTAAAAGTGCCCGCAGGTGGAGTGGAAGACTGGCGGTGACCGTTGGATCAGACTCGATCAACGACAAAGATATCTTGGTAAAAGAAGTGGAGCAGAATGAAATGGGGCTAAGACTTTAGTCAATGGTCACGGGATGTAGTTATGTGAAGAATTAAAGGGGATTAAGGCTTAAGAAAAGGGGCTTAAGGCCTATATTGATAAAAGGGCAGAAAAAATGCCTAAAAGAAAGGTGTTTTGAGCCTTTTTGATGTTCCGACAGGGATAAAAAGGGTTTTTAGGAGGGAATGAAGGATAGGGGAAAAGGTGTTTTTTCGAGAAGAAAATATTAGTTAAGGTAGGTGAAAAATGGGTGAAAATGGAAGGAATTGAGAGGAAATATGAAGGAAAAAAGCTTGAAAACAGACTTCTTTTGATGACAGCAGGATATTCTTGGAGGTTTTTTTTATGAAGGTTTATCAAATGAAATGATTTCTTTAAGGACAGTGGACATAGTGAGGCCTCAAGAACTCACATATTTTTCATAAAATTTGTTTCTTGAAAACTGAAAGACTTATTTAGCCATCGTTAGGTATAACGGAATTTATAGATGGCTAACAGTGTGTATGTCCCAGAACTGAAGCAACAGTGGTGCAGGTTCTGCCGGTCGGTAGGACACGATGAGCAGAACTGTCACACTTACAACCTGAATATAGATCGCGGGAACTTGTATAGGGTACAATCAGACCCTGCGTCGCCTAGATCTCCCACGAGCTTTTGTGGTTCTCCAACAAGGGGCAGGGGAGGTCGGGGAGGAAGCACAGGACGAGGACGTGGGTAGCTACTCTGTTATAACTGTGGGGACGTAGGAAAATTTGCAAGGGCCTGCCCAAATCTTACAAGTCAATCTTGCAAATATTGTAGACAGTTGGACCATGTGGTTGAAGATTGCCCAATTTTAATAGCCAAAATGTAGGAAAAGTAGCCCACCCCCACACAAAATGTGCAAAGAGTTAAAGCCGAGCTAAGGAACATAGACCCGAGTGTGAAATTCATAACACATAGTGGGATGGTCACCTAGGGATCGAAGGAAGAGACTGCTAGGGATCCTCTAACCTATCAAGAAGGATCAAACATAAATAAGGGACAAGAGACAATAGCAGCTACTGCACAGGTACCGACACACCTCAAGACAGATGAGGGGGTGGAGCCCTTTCTGCAGGCATGTTTGAAGATGCTACATAACCCAAAGGCTGTAGATAACCTTCAGGCATTCATGAATAGCTTCACAGTGCGGCCCGATCTGACCCCCAGGACCAAGGATGTACACAAACTATACAGGTATAAAAAACACACCGGAAGAGAAATGCGGTTGATTGCGCAAATTGGTGACTACGAGATGGATCAAGTTATTTTAGACCTCGGATCATATGCGAACATGTTACCGAAGCAAACATGGCAACGAATGGGAGAACCTAAATTAGAATGGTCCACCATCCAGCTGCGCATGGAAAATCAACAGAAGATCATCCCTCTAGGAAGGCTGCCAAAAATCATGGTAGATATCGCAGGAGTAAAGGTCCAAGATGACTTTGAGGTAATAGAAATCATGGAAGATGCGGATCCCTACCCTGCAGTCATAGGACTGGACTGAGCTATAGATATGGGGGGTGTTATCAATCTCAAAAAGTGCAGCATGGTGTTTGAAAATACCAGCACACGAGTAATAGTACCATTGGATCCCATAGAAGGCACACAGTATATGGAGCCAGCGTAGGATGCAGAGGAAGTGGATCACATCTACAAGCTCACTATGCAGGATGAAGATTGGATTAACCCCAGGACGAAAGGAGTACTCTGCTAGCAAAAATATAGTGAGTGCTTTTTTTACTCTGATGGGGAACTATAGAATTGGCAGGGACGGTTACATGAGGTTTCGGCGCTACGATGTGTTCTGGTCACAAGGAACTTCCGCTGCATCTCCGCTGAGGTGAGATACCTACCCTACTTTGGGGACTTGGGTAACATTAAGGAACTTTTATGCGCATTCGAAGCTGAAGTTCCCAAGGGACATAGGCTAGGGGCCCTTAAGCTAGCCCTTCGCAGAATGCCTGCACGCTGGTGGGATACGCATGGGAAGGTATTTCGCGATTGGGAGGAATGTTGGGATAAGATGATCCTACAATTTGAAGCTACATCTAGGAGACAGATCCAAAATTTCCTTGGATCAGAAGACCCACGTCGATATTTTCTTACATGGGAAACACAATGGTATGACAGAACCCCAAGCGAACTGGTTCACCTCTTTATCCATGCCCTAGGACTGCACCCAGCTTCATGGTATTTAGATGCGGGGCTGTATCAACGCACACGCGATTGGGAGGATTTGCAGGATGATTTTCTGCGAACATTTAGGATGGAAGATGGCACATAGGTGCTCAACGCAGCTCTGTAGAACACAGACGTCTTGATTGAGGGAAGATCACACCTGTACATTGCACCCGGATCAAAGGGAATGCTGGTACCTCACATGGTTGAATACTGGAACCTTAGCCCGATGGAAGGAATGAGTGACCCCCGAACTATCCCAACCATGGTGCTGGATGGGATGAGTATGGTTCCCAAGTTGCTCGAGTTGTACCTGAATCGCATTACAACACACCTAATGTCGGCTTTAATGCAGGATGCACGAGCAGCACAGACGCTTCATCCAAGGTCAGTAGATCCGTGGGAAAGCCATTAGGTGCGAACGATGGCCATCAGAACACTGCACTCAGGTGAAAAGGGAATCTTACCGTTACAGAAAATAGGTGGCTGGGAATCAATGCGGCAATTTATGGTGAGTTTTTACCGGTTGATTGATGGTAAGTTTCAAGTTAGATTTTCTCTACCATTGGATAGCCCCAGACATTATAAGAAAGAAAGGATGACTCTGATCAAGGTTCCATGTTGTCTCTGTAATCCGAATATGTTATTCTACTGCTTGATTGTTTGGACCTTTAGCGTTTGGGTCATACCCCATCAACCTACTTCCGTTGTCTGCGATTTTTGAATTTGGAAGCCTATCCTTTTGCTGCTATGGAAGCCCCTAACCTTCTGAACGCTTTGGCACCTACCAGTCCAACGCCTGTAGACATTATGTTGAGAGGGTCTAGGGATGCCGAGATTGATAAGATGATTGTCCTCTAGCTCCCTGCAGGGAAAATTGACTTTGAAACCTGTGCAGAATGGTGCCAAAGCTACACGACGGAATTTCATGCCCTTTCCGAACCTGGGATGATCACAGGCCCTAGTCAGATGGGCTCGAAAGATGGCATGAAGGATGATACGCAACTGCCACATCGCACTGTGAGAACTAACGCAGTCGAGTCGCAGCTAGTCCTACGCACAAAAGGGCTGACTAACCAGGATACTCCATTCCCCCCCGAGGTACGAAGCGGTATAGGGATACGCTGCGACTTCTCCGCAGTTCTAGGCTACGTGCCAATGAAGGCCATATTTGTTCACTACCTAGCACTGTCTTAGTCGGCGACCACCTCCCAACAGCTACGAAACTACAAGTAGACTTGGCGCAGCTACCCCATGAGGAATTACAGGGTTTACACGCTGCCATGCTGCAAGAGATCTGTCATAATGACCGGACCATGCAGCAACACCTCGATGTGGCCACACCGCTCCTCACATGTCAGACCAAAGATATCTCCCTTATGGCACAGCTTGAAACAGTGGTTCACCAACTCAACAAAGAGATCCCTGATGAACTCCCATCGTCAGCTCCACTCCTGGCTACCATACAAGGCTTGGTTGCAACACTCAGGGCATCCCGAATCAAAGTACAAGCCCTCAAGACTCGAATGGCCCACTAATTCACCCTGTGCCAGGCCCAAGCGCAACCTACCACACGCCCGGAGGTACGGGCATAATGTGTTGCATTGATAACAACAGCTACGGACATTATTACAGGACAACTTACTCTGGGTACTCAGTTGCTCGAGGTGGCCATGCAGCTCTGGAAAGTGGTCTAGTTCAACCCGATGCTTCAGCATGTCAAAAAGGACTTACGACAAAAGGAAGCTTCTTTCGATCAGATCGAAGCTACCTTGCCCTCCCTCGTCCCTGCGCAGCGTCTGGCACTCTTGAAAACTAGCAATGCCCTCCAAGACACGATTGCGGATATCTGACGCGCCAAGCATGCCATCAAAAAGAGCTTGAAGCCATGGGGCGATGCTGCCTTCCAAATATCTCAAGATGCTCACAACGCCATCGCGCGACTCAACCAGAATTTGGAGCAGGTTACCACGAATCCTAAAGGACCGGTCTCCCTAAAGCTTGTCGATATCGCACAAAGTGTTGTTGCCCAGAGTCAGGAAGTGTTACCTTCACTGATCGTAACCTTCAATACCTTACGTTCACAGATAGAGACTACACCACCACAGTGACTCGGGACGAGTCACAAGATTGTATTGGGGGACTGTTGGAACAGGGTCTCCTACGAGCTGCGAAACTGGTCCGATTTTGTATATTTTTTATTATATTTAGTCTAGCACAGGGGTTTTGGGGTGGGTCAAAGCCCTGAAAGCATTGTAATGGGTTAAAGGATAAACCTAGGCTCCGAAAACCACAGTTTTCAGACCATAGGAAAACTTAGGAAATATTGTTATAAATAGAGGGACATTTTGGGATTGTAGGAAGAGGAGAAATGAGAAGATATTGATGCGAATTTTGGTTTAGTAGATTTGTTTAGGTTTTTTGGGAAAGGACTCCTTCTAGCTGTGTGCACGGAGATCTAGATTCCTGCTGTGTGCAGACCCTGCTTCTTTGTGTGCAGGATGGGACATGTATTGTCAGGGGGGATTGATGAATTGATGAATAAGAAAGGTTGTTTGAGAACTCAATCTATGTGTATTGTTTATGTGAATCATTGGTAATTGCTATATTATGTGTATTCTGTATTCAGCTGCGAAAGTTTTGTGTAAGTGTGTTTACTGCATCTAGATCTATTATGCTATGTTTTATGCAATACTGTACTACTGTCATAGAAGTATATATCATACATTGTAGTAAAGTTTCCCTTGTGCACGTGGATGCGAAAAGAAACCTATAGATCCTGCTCAGAAAGAGGCAATCTAGGTATCACAGGGCTGGACGCAACTCTGCTTGCCTTACCTACCCTTTCTTAGGGTGTAGAAACCTGGTTCCAGCACCCACCCATACTACTTCAGGTGAGACTTTGACCTACGCAACCAAGTCACTGCCAAAAGGGCCAGTAGTATAGGGGTTTGTTGGCAAACCTTAAACTCCGACCTTGGGTCAGGACCCCTTGAGCCAACAGAATGGTAAGCTGACCATGACATGGTAGAGTAGTAAAATAGTGAAAATTTTATCCTAAGGATAATCAAGGCAGTGAGATTTCTAAAACTCACAATATTCATGAATTTTGTTTCTAGAAATCTAGGATAAGCATTTAGTCATCTATAGAAAGAAAAAATTACTGATGACTAACAGTGGCTCCACTTGGGGATGGAAGCTCCTTTTCAGGAGGTGTCCAGAACTTCAGATCTCTAGTTTTATGAAGACCAGTGCCTCATCCATTGGGAAATTTTTTCTTCTTCATTTGTTGATGTTTCTCTTTGAAGTTATGATCTCAAGAACCTGAAAAACATGATTACTTCAACTCATCTCTACTTACCCAGCCTACTTTTTTTAGCATTTTCTCTTCCTTGGGTGCACTTAAACTAGCAACCCTTGACATTCCTTTTCTTTTGAAAGAAAAAAAAACTAACTACTTGTACCCTTATTACTTCCAAAAGTTCAGATTATGCTAGTGAACTATTTTTATTCTCTACCTAGACTATTTGACTATCAATATTAAGCAGTATGACAAACTTCATTCTCTAAGCTATTGACATGAAATTGAAAACATGATTTGAACCAGGATTAAGCAATCTGATTCAACATGGGCTATGGCATTGGGACAAGCTGCACAAAGATATTATTTTTGTAAAAATAAAACTAGAAAGTATGAGGGTTGTGTTTCATCATTTGTTAATCATCCTATCTTTCTCCTTGGTTCATATTTGAGCATTGAGAACCAACATCTTTTTCTCCTAATCTATTTCTACTGAAAATTCAAATTTTTAGGTGTTTTGACAAGTTCTCTTTCACTGACCTATCAGCAATAAATTGAAAACATGTCCAGCCATGATTAGGTTAGATGATTGAACAAGACACTTTTGGAACAAGTAGTGGCATTTAGGCTTGCACACTTTCAGCATTACTCTTTTTTGGATATGGGTTGTACCTCTTCTTTAAATCTGCCCTCTTTTCCTTCTTTCTTTGTTTTTGTGTTTTTTTTTTTTATGATCTCTTGTCATTCAATGTTATGTACAATGGATGATAGCTTCAAACTAGGACTCTTGACAAGGATGGTGCTTGAGCATCCTATTATTTACAGGATCTCCAAATAACTCTTCTCCATTCAAATCTTGTAAACATAAAACATTGTTACCTTCATTTGAGTGCATGGTGTAAGGATCTTTCCAAAAAAATTCTAATAGGCCATGCTCTCCTTTGTATTTTCTCTTTGAATCTTGCTTCCAAACCTTTTTTCTATCAAAGATCCTTCTTAGGTGGAAAAGGTAATATTCATTAGTTTCAAAACAGACAATGATGTCATCAATGTATAACATAGTGAAGTAACTTAAAACAAGAGCCATGGCTTTTTGGAGAGTAGCTACTGCATTCTATAACTCAGAAGGCATTTGATCAAACATGTAGGAGCCCCAAAGTGCTTTAAAAGTGGCTTTATACTGATTAGTTGGAGGTATTATCACCTGGTTGTAATTTGAAACACTATTAAAAATTGACATCTTGTTAGAACCTTCTACCCTTTGCAGCATATGATTTGTGTTAGGAAAATGGTATTTGTTTTTCAGGGAGGGTTTGTCTAGGTACCTAAATTCTACACATAGCCTATATCCCTTTTATTTCTTGCCTAGTGACACAATATGCTCCAAATATTTGTGGTTTTTATTGGAAGGGATCATGCTTGATGAAATGTTTGTTTCAAAAGGTTTCAAGCTCTCATGATCATATGTGAAGGAATCTTCCAACTCTTTGCACAATCTTATGTATTTATGTTTTGTGTGAGGTGACAAAGTCTTGGATAACCTGATCATTTTGGGTTTTTCTAGGTTGCCTATGTTGTATTCTCATATGTCAACCTCAGTAGGTACCACTTTAGGCTTCTTGACACCATCTTTGGCATCCAACCACCTTTCTAAAGTGACAAAACATTTTGGTGATGAGTTGTCTTTGTATGGCAAGACCTTAAGTTTCTTTTGATCTAGGTTCCTAGAAAATTATACCATATGAAAGTATTCTAGCATTCTTACATTGGCAGAAGGGAGTGGTTCTATTTTTTATGCTTTTTCTTCATTTGAGCAACCTTGTTTAGATTCTAAACTTAGTTTTATTTTCGCAATTTTATCTTCAGTTTGCAGAAATTTAAGTTTAGCTTTTCCATCATATTGTTGTTTCGGGCTACTAGAGCTTTGGTTGCTGAGTTCTTCATGCATTGTCTAGTTTGACTATTGAGGTATGTCTAGATTTTTATCAATTTCACTTACCTGCTCATCAATGTCCTCTTCATTACATAAAATAAATGAATCTAGATCTGAATGGATGGAGTAAAGAGGAGTGTTGTTTGGCCTTTCTTGGCTGCTAACCATATAATTCATGTGTGATTCTCGGTATAATCTCCTTGTTTGGTTAAAAACAGGGATGGTATCATATGACATGTCTAGTTGAAGGTTCCCCTGAATTTTAGCTCCCCAAGATCTAGATAAAAACATGCCATACTTGGGGGGAATGTCGGCTACTTCTATGTCCATGACCAGACCTTTAGTAGGAATTTGCACCAGATTGACACATAGATCCTTGATTAGACCCAAGCACTTGAATCTGCTTGAATCAAAGGAATACAAGTCCTTGTAATTTTTGGTTATCTCTAGGCCTGATCTCTCCATCACCACCTTTGACATGAGTTTGTGAGAGGTGCCAGAGTCTAGCATGGAATTATGTAAGATTTTGTCATGTATGGTAGGTTAGCTAGAAAGGGGGAATAGCTCCTTCTTGGTATTTTCCTTCTACTTCAGGTCCAAGCAACAACTCTGGTTTTTCATCAGTCAAATGTAGAGTGTTTTTATCATTTCCTATATTCAAAACTTTCAAAACGGGACTTGTACATGTCTTGGGTAATCAGTTCAGCAAGAGGTAAGGTTATCTTGATTTTAGCAATCTCTCCTTCAAAACTGAAGGGTACTTATGTTTTAGGCATATTTACATAAGTTTTATCGGCCATAATGTTTTCCACAATTTTAGTTTGCTAATTCTGAATTGGTACTTTGGACAAAAGAGTTTCTCGGGGCCACTAGTAGGTGCACTAGGGCAGCTTGGGTCACCACTTTGCTGGCTAGTTTTTTCTTTGTTTGAATCAACTTTCTTAGCCATAGTGTTGGTACTGTTTGCTGTCATTTTAGGAATATTTTCAAGGGTTTTCCTAAAAACAGTGTCTGTTTGGTTTCTCTTGGAGATTTCTTGGTTCTTATTGCTCCTAAGGTCATATTTCCTATGGACTTTCATTATGCCATTTTCAAATCCTAATTGGTAGTCTTTAGAATCCTCATAGTTTGTTTCAGTTTGATCCTAGGAAAAGAAAACTTGTTCTTCTTTAGTGAGAAAAACATCACCCTCATTATCAGAGCCTATCAAGTTTACATGGCTTTCTTCGGGTTGTTTAGTATCTCTTTCCCCTTCATCTACATAGTCATCTTGGAAAGGGGGCCTAATCTGTTGGTGATTTTCCCTTTGTCTGATTTGGGGAGGATCTCTTCTGAAGTTTGGATTCCTATTTTTGTTTTGGGAATTTTCTTGGTTTTCCCTAGGAGGCATTCTTTCATTTAGGCTTATCCTCTCCATCATTCTCTCCATGGTTATAACTAGGTTGTCAATCTTGGAATCAGATGAGGAGGTTGAGGGAATGGTTTCATCTTTGTAGGTTACTCTCTTTTCCAATCTTATCCTAGCTCTCTTTTCAATCAGGTTGGCCTCTACACTTATAGCCCCCTTTTTCATGTCTTCTAAAATTAGGGGCTCTCTTTCTCTTAGATGATAGGTCGTGTCCAGGTCAAAACCTTTCAAAAATGTTGCTAAGGCTAAGCCTAGTGGGGCTTTAATGTTTGGTGGGAGTGCATTGTAAACATTATTGAACCTAGTGCAGTAGTCTTGGACACTTTCCCCTGCATTTCTCTTAAGGTTGCTATATTATGAGTGGATTTGGAGAGGGTTTTTCTTTATCTCCCACTTGTTTATGAAAGTTTAGTAAAGGGGAGGGAGATCATGTATGTTGTTGGGAGTTAATTTTTTAAACCATTTTTTAGCTTCCCCTCCTAAGCTTTTTGCAAATATCCTCATTTTAATGGTTTCCTCTTCAACTCCATATAGTCAAAAGCATCATTCATTATATCTACATGTTATTGGGTAGTGGTAGATTCAGCTCCTGTGAAATGAGGGATCTTGGACTGATAGTCATTTGGCAAAGGTACTAGAGGTTGTGGTAAAACCAGGGGGGCATACGAAGCTGCCATGATGGGAGCTAATGGTGGATTTACAAGAGGAGGTTTTGTGATATGGGATAGATTAGTTTTCACAGTGGTGGTATGAATGGGTGTGGTGAAATTAATTGGACCAGCAAACTGATTCTGAGAAGAATTGGGATGAAAAGAGCCAAAGTGGTGGAGAAGTTGGAAATCAGGTGGAGTGGAAGGAGAATCTTCTCCACTTGAACTATGCTACAAATCAATGGGCTCAAGGTCAGTCTGGTCAATCCTAGTTTGTGACTTGGTTATGAAAATGTTTCTTGTATGGTGCAAGTCAGACTGGGGATATTGCAAGGCTGTAAGATTTTCAGGGACAGAACTTGCTCTATGAATGGTCCTAATAGTAGTTGAATCTTTGGTTTTGGAAGTTTTCCAAAAAATCCTTTCTGGGTCATCAACTATAGTATGAGGGTTTGGGTCCAGATGAGATCTGGTACTGATCCTTTGTGAAGCTAGATTTCAAAATCAAAATGTAGAGAGGTTGAAATTTTATGATTACTTTCGAAACGTTTACCTCTCTTAGTGTTTACTAAACTCACACAGTGTGTGACTAGACCTCTAAACTTCTCAGGACTAATTTGACACAATCCTGGGGAAGTCTAATGAGAACTAGTGAAGTAGTAGGCCTACTTGAGGTTAGTGGAGTCGCCAGGTGGATATTTTTAGTTTTTTTTTAGGATATGTGTTTATGGTCCACCACCAATAATTAACAAAAAACCAATCTAGGGATTTTTTTTGGTTTTCTAAGTTCCTTTATGTAGCCCTAAAGTTTCTATGAGTGTCCTCCAGTTGAGACATCATTTTTCTAGGATGGTGAGGCAATTAGATTCTACTATTGGATAACACTTAATTTTTCTAAGTTTGACTGAGATTTGAGAGTTCGTAAGGGATACCTAGGATGTTTTTGACTCAAAGTCCCACCATGATCGCCATTATGTTAGTGTCCCGTGATTTATCAGATTGGAAAACCAAATTCATAGGGTAACATCAGACCAATATTTGGAGTCCTAGGACCTAGGCTTCCTAGACTCAGAGAGGGCTCTCTCTATTTTGTGCAAAGGATGTGAACTTGTTTTCTTTTAGGGTTTGATTTTAGGCTAGTTGTTAAGTTTAGGGTTTGTTTTTTTGTTTGGGTTTGGTAAATGATCAAGTAGAATAGATGGAATGAGAGATTTTCAAGTAATTGGGTTATGGAGTCTACAAAAAATCATGGAAGGTTAAACAATGGATCGAGGAGCATTACAACAAAAATCTAGCATGGTCAGATGGATTCTCAAGGTTTGGTGAAATGAAATGAACATCAAATTTGTGAACAAAGTAGGGCAAAGGGAAATCAAGAATCCTTTGTAAAATAATTAAAACAAGAAGGGACTTCAACACTATTTAGCATAAAGAATTAATCAATAGACAGGGCATACTAGTAACTCTTTGATTCAACTCAAGCGAGTAAGCATTTCAGACAAACAATCCAATTAAATATAGAAGGTGAGAAACTCATTTAACTTCTAGTGATTTCACATTCAAGGTTAGAAAAATTTAAGAATAACGCATAACTTTAATCAAGGAAGAGGGACCTCCTAAACGTCTTTGATCAAAGCTATAAATATCTTAGAAACAATTTTTCAAGCATGGAAAAAGGGTATGATCGAAACATAGCCTCTTTGGCAAACCTAAACAATGGTACTTCAAAGAGAGATCTCAAAACAGTGTTTTAGTGATATCAAACAAGCAGGGCTTACCATAAAAAATCTATGATATCTACTGTATTAAACCATTCATAAGATAAAAAATCTTGGGTGGGTCTAGAGAGAAATTAAGAATTCTCTAAACTAACCTAGTAGAGGAAAACATAGAAGCAGTGAAGGATAAACAAAGCTAAGGTGCCTCTGAACAACATTTCTTAGTCTAAATATTTCATCCTATTGCAATATAGAAAGATGAAACACAATGATACAAAAGAAAAAAATAATTGAATAGAAGCACATCTCCATTAACCAAGCTCAGGGATCCTGCAAGCAAGCCTTCTCCATCAATAAGCAAAACAAGCCATTCACAAGCTCCACAACACCAATTTCTTTTCAAGCTCCAAAGACTATGTATTACTCACAAGAGTCATAACAACAACCATGAAACATGAATCCTCAATGCTCTATTTAACAAGCAAGGAGGAGAAAAACCTAATAGAGTCTCTAGAAGCCTATTAGCTAATCATAAATGTCACTATTTTCCTTGAGACCTTGCAAGGCCCAAGGCACAAAATATCTAAAACAAAATATATTTTCAAGCATTTTTAGCAAATAAATTGACATTTGGGCTCTTCCAAGCCTCCTAAAACTTTCCAAGCATACATTTTTGAATTTTCCTCTGCTAAGGGCACAACATTGTGTTTTAAGATGAATTTCCATACCAAGGGCGTAGCACTAGAGCAGGATACCTGGGTCAATTTGCAATAATGTTTTGAATGCCTTCACGATGCCTAAATAGGCTCCGTGATGGCTCGTTGGAATGCCCTTTGAGCCTAATTTCAATATCTACCCTTGGTTCTCTGATTGGACCCCTAAAACCTATTCAAAAATAAAAAAATTCCAAGGCTAGTAAAGGCACAACATCTATCCTGAAAACTAGGCAGAAAGGTGAAAATTAGGGTGTTTTTTACCCTTTTGGAGGACCAAAACAACTCCAATTGACCTGAAACTTTGTGAGAATTCTATGCTTGAGTTCAAAATTTCAAAAATGTAAGCCTTTCCCCATAAATATTCTTTGATAAAAATCGTAGCACAATGGGTGCTACCCCCTTGGCCCTCAAATTAGCAAAAAACCAAAATTTGTCAAAATTCTCCCAAATTTGGTGGAAGTGTGCCTCATGGGTTTTGAGAGACCTGTAGAGAACCTTGTGCCAAGATTCCAAGGTTAGCTTGGCCTTTTTCCTCTTTTAGTGCTTGGATCTTGGTTTTGGCCTTTTTGAGTTTAGCCCTTGCAATTTGGTTTCTCCGAGCATAATGCTTAATCATCCTTATTTGGAGGTCAATATTTTGAGTTGCTTTCTTCAATTTAGCCTCCAAGTGTATGTTGGATCTTTCCAACCAAGGCTCCCAATCATGTGCTATATCCATGGCCAAAAGATCATCTAGAGGGAGCTTTTCTGCTAGGGCTGATTCGTGTTCCCTTTGCTTTTCCAATCCCTTCTTCAACCCCATGGTTCTAGTTCTCCTCCAAGATTGTATTTCCTCATCCTCACTCTCTTCATAATTTCCCATGAACTCTTCTAGTTTTACCTATGCCTTTTGGGCTTCTTTCCGAGCCTTGATGGCTCTTGCTTCATAGATTGCAATTTGTGCTCCTAGCTGCTTGTTCTCCAAGTGAAGGGCATCATTCACACTCTTCGCCCTATCCAAATGTGCTTGGAGGTCTTAAATTTGTGAATTTATGTCCTGGAAGAGAAAGTTTGTGATCCTTGCTTCATTCTCCTCATCACTGTCCACCTGATGGATCTCAAACTCCCTCTCAACCTCATGATCTTCTTCTTCTTCCTTTACCTTTTGTTTCCCTTTGTCTAGTGGCTGAGTTGAGGTAGATGGCATGGTCCCTTGCCTTTTGGAGATAGCAAACACAAGCCTTGACCCTTTTTGATATGTGAGAGGGAGAAACTCAAAATTTTCTACTAGAATGCCCTTATAATGGCTGATCTCAAGACTTCCTTTATTTTCATTAATGACCTCTGCATTTATGTCTTCTGCATTTTGTTCTTGACTGCTCTCTTGAGAGTCACTTTAATTTTCCTCCATGCTAGCATTACTGTTATGATATTCACCATTTTCATCAACCTCTTGACTACTTTTTTGGTTCATAGAGTCACTGCTGTCATTATTATTAGGGCTATCAGTCATCCTGGTTTCTTCATTATTTTCATGACTGTCATTACCCTCTTCTTGACCTTCTGCACAATTATCATCTTCATTTTCTGTCTTGTAATTGCTATAGGTGTCTTTATAAGTGTCTTCATTACTATTTTGTGCATTTTCATCTTCATTTTCCTCAACCTCTTTACTTTCCTCTGTAATGTCCTCAATGTTTTCATTTTCATCTATGATTCCTTTAGCTTCTACACTTTCCTCACTATCATCATATTTATCAACGTTGGCCTCTTTGTCACTTTTCATTTCATCACTGCTCTCTTCCTCCTCTTTATCAACATCTGCATCTGCCTCTTCACCATTATCTGTTTCCTCTTCACTGTTTTCCTCACTACCTTTGTCTTCATAATCTACCTCTGCCTCTTCATCATCATTCTTTTCCTCTTCATTATATGTTTCTTCATCATCATCATGTGCCTCTTCTTTAGTGTAATTTTCCTCTTCCTCATCATCTGCCTCTTCATCATTTGTCTCTTCTTCATTTGTCTCTTCCTCATTTGTCTCTTCTTCCTCATCATCATCTTCTTCCTTTTCAGCATTTGTCTCTTCTTCCTCATCATCATTTTCTTCCTCTTCATCATTTGTATATTCTTCCTCGTCATCATTTTATTCCTCTTCATCATCATTCCCTTCTTGATTTGATTCTTTAGGAGAAGGTGAGGGAGGGAGGTTCTCTTGAGGAGAAAATTCATGTGTGGATGAGGAATCATGGTTTGTGGGTGGTGATGGAGGAGCGGAAGGAGGTGGATGAGATGATGAGGGTAAATTTGGCTGATGAGGAGGCTGTGTATTTGTCAAAACTTCATGGGCAATGAACACTTCCCGTGAGATACCTTGTTTCTCTAATTGATGCAACACAATCATCTTGATAAGAGAATGGTGAAAAATACTTTGCATTTGTTGTAAAGGAGGTCTCTTTTGCACAATGTATGACATCTTATCAATACTTCTATAAAGGTAATAGGGAAAATGTAGTAGCTTGGCCCTAGTGAAGTGCATGAGTAGTCTTATATGGTAGGAAAAAAGCCTAGAAAACCTACCCTCACAGGTGAAGTATTTCATGATGATTCTCATTAAGGGCGCATATATCTCCAATAGATGTGAAAATGGAAAAATGGATTTGCAATTAGCTTGGTATCTGGGTTTCAAGAAGGTTTGATAATGGCTTAGGTCCAAATTTTCCTGTTTGAACCACTTTTCTCCCATACTAGGTATCCCGGTGGCCATAGAAATGGTATTGATGGATAGCTCAAAGTTCACTCCTGCTAAGTTTACTTGATGGTCATGGAGGTTAAGGATGAAATTCCTGGTCAACTCAGGATGACTTTGGACCTGTTGTACCCTTTCACAAAAGTTAACACAACCCACCTCTTGAAAATATGCAACTATCATGGGAGAGGCCATCAATTCCTTGGTATTCAGTGGCTCCAATCTGTTTGCCCTTCCACCCATTTTCTGTTGTCTTCTGGACCCTTGGCCTCCCTCATCACTGCCACTATTAGTTTCCCTTAACATATTTCTCCTTTTTCTCTTGCCTTGAAGGCCACAATCCCTAATTTTTCTTTGTGAAACTAAAGGAGAAATTTAGGGTTTTTCCTCTAATTCAAATGACAAGAACTTAGGAAATGAAGGAGGTGTCTTTTTACTTACCCCTCAGAGGTGCTATGGAACCTTTGGAGGTGACTTTGAGGAGCTTTGAGAAAATTTGAGGGCATGATTTACTGGAGAAAACTTCTGGTTGAACGCGTAGCACTGGGCTAGTCGGGTGGCTGCACGAGCCTGTTGGGCTGCTACCGAACGTGTAACACAGGTGCATAGCACCGACAGAGGATGCACGGCCTGTCGGGGCCTGTCGGGCGCTGTTGAACATGCCCTATGCATAGCACCCAGGCCAGTCAGGCTACTTTGAACGAGCTAGTCAGGCCTGCTCTAAGTGCAGCGCCAAATGCATAGCACGGGGCAGAGGCTACATGACTATCGGGCGAAGGCTTAACGTGCTTTGTTTTAGAGCGTATCACCCGAGCCTGTCGGGTCTGCTCTACGTGCAGCGCTAAACATGTAGCACTGGGCAGAGGCTACATGGCTACCGGGCGAGGCTGAACGAGCAAAGGATCCTAGCCTGTCGAGACTTCTCTACACGCGGTCTCTGTCAGGCTGTCGATTCTGCATAGGATGAACGTGTAGCGTTCGTTCACAGGCACACAACGCTCTGTTGCAATTTCATAAGGAAGCACCTACAGGCATGTAGCATGGCGTCCCAAGTGTTAGTCATCAGTAATTTTTTCCTGCACAGATGACTAAATGTTTTCCCTAGATTTCTAGAAACAAAGTTCTTGAAAATTGTGAGTTCTAGAAATCTCATCGCCTTCATCATCCTTAAAGATAATTTTTCACTATTTCATCTTTCCACCATGTCTAACATTGCTTACCAATCCCAGAAAAACCATTAGTGGCTTATGTTACTCTTATTGTCTATGTGCTTTCACCTTTGACCCAAATCCTCTTTCTTGTTTTGCCTAAAAACCCCCACTGCTACCTAAGCCCACCAAACAAACAGCCTTGTTGTGTCTCCCAAAGTACTCTCAAACATTGATAGCCTCAAACTATATCTTTAGAATCTTTAGATAAATCAAGTACATTAGATTTCAGATCTTCAATACATTAGTCTATCCTAAACTCTATCTTGCACTTGATAAGCCTAAGTTCTAGGTCTCAGTCCAAAAAACCAAGTTCAAGAAGGCCTCCACTAGGTTACCTAGGGTTTTCACAAATTCATAGGATGGATTTGGTGCCCTATAAATTCTGTTTTTCCTATATGAAGAAAATAAATTCAAAGAAGGATACAAGTCATTTTGTCCTAGATTCACCAAAGAGATCATTCAAGGAAGGTTGTTAGCCTAAAGCATGAATCTTGCAAGGGGACAGCTGCCCTTTGCTCACATTTCTGCAAGAGGGTAAAAATCCATCAGATTAGCAATGAGGTAAGGTAAAAGAGAAAATCATCATAAGAAGACCATTCATAACAAGAAGAAAGCAACAAGCATATGTTTGATGGGAATCAAGGTTTGAAATAGTTTTGACCAAACAAGGAATCAGTCCTAGGGTTACAAAGGCAAGGCCTCCTCTACTCCTTCAAGTGCACATTGAAGGACTTTAGGAACAATTAGTGAGTTTTTTGAAGTTTTTGAGAACTCAGAAGACAATACTATATACTTTTTCCTAAGCATCCCTAAAACCTAACAGTTTGGGAAAGTTGACAAAACTGGTCAAAGAATGATAAGAAGCCTTCTTCATCATAGCAGATGTCTTCAAAGGGTTCCAAACTATCCACAAGGGTTTGGCCTAGAGACACTAACTCCACCTCATCAAAAGGTTAAGATCAGACAGCTAAAGGGATCTAAGAATGCAGACCCAAACACCAGTACTCCACTACACCCAAGGAGGGATGATGATGAAGGGTATCAGCAGAAGAGACAGTGATCAAAAGAAGAAATTGTGTGGGCACCTCCAAGAACAGAAGTGGCCAGCAAAAGCACAAAATTGGTTTAGATACCTCGCCTCCTTCACTAACATACATCATCTGCAAACTAGGAACATACATGTAGCTGGTTTGAGGGTAGTAAGGCTATCCAAAATATCTTCTTTATCAAGGTATATTCTGCAAAAGATAGGTGAGTCATAAAATGACATTTCCGCAGGATTGTCAATATGGCTACCTACAGGAAAATTGATAAAGATGAGAAGACCAAATGTCTTTCATAATGATGGCCCAAATGGAAACTAAAGGGATTATTGATGCTTTATGCTAGGTTTCTCATACTGAGATGTTGTTTCACTGTTTTAGAGAAGAAACCTGACAAAATGTCAGTAAAGGAGATATTGTCAAAAATTCCCAGAATCTGCTATTTTACAAGTGTTAAATATCATAAAGGGGTTCATTGTTCAAAATGGTTAGAAGGAACTAGTTTAAACTTGGTTGAATGGTTTTGTAAGCACAAGGGAGACATCAGGAAACTCCTGCAAAGAGAAAAAACTATTTTTATATCAAACTACCACCTACAGGGCTAAAAGGCCACAAAGCACAGTGGGAAAAACCTAAGGAAGATGAACCTTATAAAAATGGGTTTCTGACATGATTTTTTTTTTTCAAAAGGAGTATGAATTCTCCTTAACCTTTTCCACATTTCATTTCCATTTCAAAAAGGGTGAAGAAACCATTGAAAAATGAATTTTAAGAGTTTTTGTGCAAGTTTGTGGAAATTTGCAGGCGTTGCGTACCGAGGCCGGCGCTATGCACCTGGCCCTCGGTGCTGCGCATAGAGGATGCAGCGACAGTTTTATTTAACACCGTGTTGCGCACCTAGATCCCGACACTACACACCTGGGCAGGCGCTATGCACAGGCTTAGAAAGGCTCGACTACTCACCAAATCAATTAGGTGCTGCGCTCTGACAGGCCCGACTGGCCCATCTCCAGCTCGAGTCGACCCAGTGCTACGCTCCTATAGGCCTGACTGGCCCAAAGTGACCCGGCGCTACGCTCCAACAAGCAGGCCAACCTGACACGTGCAGTCGGGCAGGCGCTGCGCACAGACAATACTTGATCAGATTTGCCCAAAAACGTTTAAAAATAAATATTTTTTCCTCCAACTCTTCTGCAAATTTTCAAATAAGGTTGATAATTCTTGTTCCCCCTTGCAATCTGTTCTTTGCATAATCTAGAAAGGCATCTTTTGGCCTAGTACAACCAAACCCTAAAATGCATATAAATCAATTTTTTGGCCTCTTAGGTTAGGGTTTACACACAGAAGGGTTATATATGTATAAAAACATTCAGTGACAGCAGACATGCTTCTAAAAACGTTGAACCCACTCCTTACAATATTGCCCGCACATCACTCACTTGCCTCCACTCCTCCATCACTTCACCCTATACCTTCTACATAAGAAAACCTACCTTCTCCTAAGGCAACAGTGAAAGGAAAACAAATAGCATAAGAGATAAAGAAGATAGTAGGTCAGAGGCAAGGTTTAATAAAAATAAATATGGTGACAGTAGAAATGAAGGAAAAGAAGATAATGAGGTAAATGATGAGAGTAGTGGGGCAAAAACAGAGACTAAAGAGAAAGAGCAGCAGAGTGATGATGAAAACCAAGAGGTTAATAATGATAATGATGAAATTAACAGCCAACAAGAAATTTCACATGACAAACCATGAGGAAAGGTACTTATGCATGATAGCAAGCACAATAATGGTGCAGACGGTGATGACATGACTGAAGATGATGATGAGTGGAGAAACAAATGAAGATGATGAGGAAGTAAAATGTCAAACACAAGAATTTGATGAGGCTATAACAGAATTTGAAACTAAAATCAGTGGCCAAGAAAAAGGCACAGAGAAGATATTTAATAAGAAATACAGCTTAAAAAATAGTCATGATAGTCATGACCATTGTCATGACTATCATGCCACAAATCAACTTCTAAGTGTTCAAGAAACTCAAAGTAACAATGCAGTAAATTGACCAAAGAGATAACCTTAGTGAAAGACAGAGCCAAAGAGAAGCTAGTAAAGAAGGTGATGGTAAGTATGAAGGCCTAAGTGAGAAGCAGGTAAAATTAAGACAAAAGTTAGAAGTGTGAACTCCAATGAAGAAGATAGCAGTGCCAGAAACAAAGAATTCATAGAAAATTAAAGCACTCAAAGAGATTAAAAGAAAAAAAACTTGCGGACATAACTCAATATTTTTCATAGGCTTATCAAAACCCTTGAAGGACCTCTCAACCAAGTTTGAGGCAAATTGGACAACTTTTGGTTTTTTCCAAATTTTGACCCCTAGGAGCGCAGCACCCTAGGCGGTACGCAAAAAATTGGTGCATCCTCAGCTCTCAAAGTTTACATTTTTGGACTTCTCACATCACCAATAATCTTCTCACCAATTTTCAGATCATTTGGAGCATTTTTTCCTCCTCAAAAGGTCAAAAAGCATAAAAAATTTGACCTTTTTGCCTCATTTTTAGACCAGGCGCTGTGAATAGAGCAGCGTTGGGAGATTTTATTTTTGTACTAGTAAATGGCATCCACTCAGTAGAGCTCAAACATTTATGGAAATTAGACTCACCAAAATTTCCAACGGTCCATCACAGAGCCAAATCCGGTATCGAGAAGGGGTCCAAAACGGAGCTGCAAGAGACCCCATTTTCTATTGAAGTGGTGCTACGCATAGAGGCTGCCTAGTGTGTTTAGGAACAAAGGTCAACAAAACACACTCATTTATCATAAATAGATATTTTTGAGTTTTTTTATACAATCTAAGCTAGAATTAGGTGCACATAGTTATTTTAGCATTTATTTCTTAGCATATTATGTGCCTTGGGCCTTTCATGGTCTCTTGGCCATAAATGATATGTATGACCATATTTGACATTTTCCTACCACATTTAGGGTTTTAGTCCTCATTTTATCCATAAATAGAGCATGATTCCCCTATGTATTTGGTTGGCATTTGATGAGCTTGAAGAGAAATATGCAGGGTTTCATTAGCTTGGACAAGAAATTGGTTTTGTGAAGTGGATGAATGGCTTGTTTGTTTGGATGATGTAGAAGCTTGTTTGCAGGATTCCATAGCTTGGTGAATGGTGATATTTTCCTAATTTTTCTATTGTTTTCTTTTTTATTATTATTTTTCATGCTTCTTAGCTGCTATTAAACAGAAAAGTATAGGTTGATACATGTTCTTTGAGGCACCTCAGTCCTCCTATTTGTTATAGCCTCTATGTTTTCTCTTTTGGCCATCTTAAGGAATTCTTTACTGCTCCTTAGGTCCACCAATTTTTTTTTTTGTTTCATGCATGGTTATTATGTTAGCTTACAAGTAATATTTATGGTATGCCCTGCTTATTTGAAGTTCTCAAAACCCTATCTTGAAGCCTTTCTGTGGAATATTGATTGATTAGGTTAAGATAAAGAGGTCTCGTTTGATCTTGCCCTTTTTCCATGCTTTTCAACTTGTTTTAGAGTTCCCAATAGCTTTAAATATGATTTCTAGGAGTTCCCTCTTCATAAATTAAGTTGTTTGTTTAAATCTTGTATGTTTTCCCAAAATCCGAAGGCAAATTTCTAAAGCTAGGAGTTATAATGCTTCCATGTTTCACTGGAATGTTTATCTTATATGTTTATCAGTTTGATTATTGTTCATAGAGATCAATGGTTTTCCATACCTCATGAGTTATGCTTCATATTATATATGTGTAAGACCTCTTATTATTTTCCCAACTTAATGTTCATTACACCATCATACATCACTTTAAGGTTCCATTTACCTTGCTAAATCGGCCCTGCAATACACTATGTTTCATCATTTAGACACTCTTGACTTTCACTTGACTCCATGGCCCAATCAATTTGACATCCTCTCATCCTCTTATTACATTTGACCATCTTACCCATTCAAAACAATAAAAAACCCTACACCTAATAACTAGCCTAAAATCAAAACCCTAGAGCAAAAAGAACACATCCTTTGCACCTAATAGAGAGATCCCTCTCTGAGTCCAAGAAGGCTAGGTCCTAGGACTCCAAAACTTGGTTCCATGTTACCCTGTCATTTGGTCTGATAATCTGCCAAATCACGGGACCCTAACACCAGGAGCGCAACACAGGGTTTTTCCTGCCCGAGTTTGCCAGAACGTAGGAATTTCTCTTGAAGACTTCTCACTCTTTTTTGCAAGTGACAAATGGAGTTGAGTGATAAACAAATTTACTTTTATAGTCTCATGGAAGATACATTTATCTCTTACAAACCCACACCTAATTTTTTTTGATATTTTTATCACTTCACTAATATTCTTTTAACCTTTTACAACACATGACTTAAAAACATTCAAATGATTTTTTCCCTTTGTAATCATCCTTCTTTTTTGCTTTTCAGGTTGTTGACATGGTGAAAAAGACTTGATTTCCTTTGGTATGTTTATGCTTTCAATACTTTCTTTTACCCATTATGTCATATCAAAAACCTTAAAACTTGCGTGCACTGTGGAGTTTGGTAATCATGTTTTACCCCCTTTGAGATCTCTGAGTGTGGGTGATCTTAAAACATGGTTTCTTCCCCTCTTACTGATTTTCTAGAGGTATAATAAATCTATTTTGCACAGTCACCACAGTCTTTACAATCATGTTTTTCATTATCTCCCTTAGACCACTTCCTCTCCTTTTGAGACTGTGAAACATTGCCACCTTGGCAGACCCTAGAGGTCACCTTCAAGAGCCTATTCAAACTATCTTCCTGTTGTCATCATGGAGGCTTCTCATCTTCATTTCTAGTTTTAATAAATCTTCAATTCCTGCTTAGTGTGCTGATGTACCTCTGTCCTTGTGGTTTTCTGCATTGGCTTCTTGGTTGACAATACTGTTTAGCCAATTAGTCCTAAAAACCTTGATTCTTTTTTAATTTAGGCATGCCTTCTATTATTTGCTGTGGGTGTCCTTTAGTGAGGAGTTGGCCTCTTACCTTACCTATTTCTTTGTATGATAGCTATCTCAATCATTCCTGCAGAAATGTTTAAGATGCATAGTTATCCTCTTACTGAATGTTGTCTTTGGAAAAGAAATCTTTCTGGAAGGACTTTCTGATCCAATTTGGACAAACAGTTGTTTAATCTTCTTTCACATTTGATGCAGCCTCTGGATCATAAAAACAATACTTTATAAAATAAAATACAATCCTACAACCTATGAAACCCTAGTGACCTAGTGGGAGGCTCTTTAGGAAACACAGGAAGGAGTAATCTGGTTGGTGACCCTAGGTGGCAAGTGGAGGGGTTAGGCAAGGAAAAAATGAGTGTTGAGGTCAAAGGTGACAAAAAATAGTGAAGATGAGTGGCGTGAGCCCATGATGGGTATTCTGGGAGTGGTAAGTTGACCATGACATGGTAGAGTAGTAAAATAGTGAAAACTTTATCCTAAGGATAATGAAGGCAGTGAGATTTCTAAAACTCACAATATTCATGAATTTTGTTTCTAGAAATCTAGGATAAGCATTTATTCATCTATAGAAAGCAAAAATGATTGATGACTAACATAGGTAATCAAGTATTTTGGGGTCCAAAATCTTCCCAATGGGGAGGAATGATCAGGAGTTCATAAATTTTGCTCAAAATTCAAAGTTACAAGATTGGGTTGAAACTAGGATGGTTGTGTATATCTCTTCTTCTTGATTCCGGCAATGTGAATGGTTCAAAAAACCAATGTCGTATGAGGAAGATATTGCGTCTTGATTGAAATGGAAAACATGTAAAATTACGATAGTTTGACCAGGTTTGACTAGGATGCACAGTCAGCAAACTGGGTGCATAGTCAGTAAAAAATACAATACTCCTCAGAATATTCCTTCCACTGGACCAGTCTTTGGTTGAAAAGTGTCACTATTTTATTTCAGGTATGGGTTGGATGAGCCAATTAGAGGGTGCCATGTGGCTAGCTCTGAGGCCACCATGTGTCCCTGAAAATTGATATTAAAATTTTTTATGAGGTCGCAGGACTCGACCCCTTGACCTCCCTCCGAGCACACATACCATTTACCATCCGCTCTACGCATTGTCACTTAACCATATAAGGAGGCTGGTTCGTTTTATTATGTATTGCACATATGGTTAGGGATTGGGAACTGCCGACAGTCCCCAGTGTATATATCACATGGCACAAACAAATTTTAGCTCAACCGTGAGGTCAATGCCAACCCGACAGCAACAACCCATGGTTCAACTCTATTAACCGTAGTCAATGGTGTGGGTTCTTCTAACCACCATGCTAACAAACGATTTGGGGGTGCGCATGTGGCCACCGCCCAACCATCACATTTAATACATAATTAATTCGGTGGAAAGGATAGGGGTGCGCCCAACTTGGAAAACTACCCTGATTTAACTCCAGCTAACTAGATTTTTCCACATTAGGGAGTTTCCTAGGAGATATTGGGCGAAAGTGTAGGAGGCTCAATTTTCGACCATTATGAGTAAATGAAGAATAATTTTTTACTAATTGGAGCATTATAAAGCCATTGGTGTAGAGAAAACAACCATTAGAGCATTCTAACTACATCTAATAGAAAAATTTTGAGCATAACGAAAGATGGACAAGTCATTGGGAGCTGGACCATAAGATGTAGCCCAAGAGGGGTGAACTGCTTCATCATGCATGCTGTGTAAATTTCATGTGGTGACTGCTTCATCATGATTGTTGTTAAATGTTATTTATGCTTGTTTTATGCTTCTAATTCACTAAAAATCATCTATAAATCATGGAAAAACTCCTTAATCCTTATGCAAACTAATGAGCCAATTATGCACATGTATTTAAATTGAAAGACCCTTAGCACAACAAAAATAATACAAATCACTTCATATCAATGCTACAGCCTATGGAATGTTGAATTGGGAGAAGGATAGTTCGTGTTTCTTAGACTCAGAAGACGAGATGGAGAACTGGCAGAACCGGTTGCACGATGTATCTGCGTTGCGCTGCCTCAAGATCACGAAGAACTTTCGATGCATCTGCTCAGAGGTAAGAGAACTACCTTATTTTTGTGGTTCTGGTAGTGTCAAATAATTTTTGGAAGCGCTGGAAAATGTCATCCCAGTGAAATGAAGGTTCTAGGCGCTTGATTTGGATATGTGTGTGACCCTCGCCCGTTGGTGGGAAATGCACAAGGGAGCTTTTCAGGACTAGGAGGAATGTAGAAAAATGATGACATTGCACTTTGAACCTCCAGCTACCCCACCGACTAAGATTTTTTATGGTTGGTGAGATCCGCGCAAGTACCTAGCCATGTGGATGGAGGTATGGGTTGAAAATACCTGGAATGAGTGGGTTCATAGGTTTATTCATTCGTTGGGGTCAGTACCCACCACATGGTACCTAGAAGCTGAGCTACACCAAGGCACTCACCACTGGACTACGATGACTGAGGATTTCCTGGAAACCTTTTGCTTGGTTGGGGGCTCGGAGAAATTGGAAGAAGCCCTCTAGGACATAGATGCCCCTGTCTTTGACGAATCCTGACCCCGAAAGTAATGTGATGCACTGGCCAGGGATGCGCAGATGCAAGACATTGTCAACTGCAGGAACTTGTCAATAGAGGATATTGAAGATGACCCAATAAACATTAACATCCTGTAATATGAAGGGGAACACGCAGTTGCAGGGCTCGCATTAGGAATGGTGGATGTCACTAAACCTCTAAAATTGAAGGAAGTCAACATCGGGACAGAAGAGCAGCCTAAGTTGGCCAAAATTGGGGATTACTGGGATGATGATACAGTAGGAAAGATTGTGGAGTTGCTGACACAGTATCAGGATTTGTTTTCTACAAAGTTCTATGATCTCATGGGAATTGTAGGGGACCTGGGCATTATGAAGATAACATTGAATCCAGATGCATGCCTTTTCAAGAAGTGACCATACTGATTGAATCCAAAATATAAGCAGAAATTAAAGGATGGATTAGAAAATATGGTGGTTGCAGGCATCATTGAACCTGTAGACAGTTTGATTGGGTAAGCCCAATGGTGGTTCAGGAGAAGAAGACCAAATGGGAGATAAGGATTTGTATAGATATACGCAAACTGAATGATTCATGTGTGCATGACCCCTTCCCTACTTCATTTTCTGATGAAATCCTGGACAATGTAGGAGGAAAATAAGCTTATTCATTTACTGATGGATTTTCGGGGTATCATCAGATCAGAATTGTGCCTGAAGACCGCAGCAAAACCACCTTGGCAATAGAGTGTGAGTATTTCCAGTACACTATCATGCCTTTTGGATTGAAAAATGCACTTGCGATCTTCTTGCATGTGTTCGTGGTTGTGTTCAAAGAATTCATGCATGAATTATTTGAAGTATATTTTGATGATTGGACAGTGTTAGGATTGGTAAAGAAACATGTGTCAAACCTGCGCATGATGATTGACACTTGTAGAAAGTGCCATATTTCACTTCACCTGAATAAATGTATATCTTGCGTGCCTTTGGGAATTTTGTTAGGGCATATAGTATTCCAGCATGGATTGATGGTAGACCGAGCCAAGATAGAAGTTATCATCAACCTAGAAGTTCCTACTAATGAGAAACAGTTTCGCTCCATCCTAGGACACATTGGTTATTATAGGAAGTTCATTAAAGGGTATGCTCTAATTGCTACATCGATGGAGAAGTTGCTAAAGAAAGATGTGTCATTTTTCTGGGATGAAGAATGTCAGAAGAGCTTTGAGCTGATGAAGGAGAAAATGGTCACTGCACCTATCTTGATATTCCCAAACTGGTCTAAGGTTTTTCATGTGCATGTGGATGCATCTAGTATAGCATTGGGGGTTGTTTTAGTGCAGCCGGGAGAAGGAGACATTGATCACCCTATTTTTTTTTTCCAGTAGGAAGCTCTCTAGTGCAGAGCGCAACTACTCAACCATAGAAAGGGAAGGACTAGCCATGGTGTACGCTCTGCAAAAATATAGGCACTATCTGCTGGGAGGGAATTTCAAAATTTTCACTGACCATTCTTCTTTAAAATACTTGGTCAATAAGCCTATGTTGGGGGGGAAGATCTGCAGATGGTTGCTGCTCTTTCAAGTATGACTTTGAAATTATTCTGAAGCCTAGAAGACTAAATGTTGAACCTAATCATTTGTCCCGAATCGAAAATGGGGAAGAACCAACCTGTCTGGAGGAGGGGTTACCTGATGTGCAACTCTTTTCTATCAAGGTGGTTGATGAGCACTTTGCTGATATTATCCACTTCCCAACTACTGGAAGCACACCTGTTTAATATTTAGTACAACAACAGAAGGAGTTAGTTGCATGCACAGCTGATTTTACCTTGATTTTCGGTCAATTGTATAAGCTCAGAGCAGATGAAGTGTTGAGGAGATACGTGTTGGAACATGAAAGGTAGGATATCTTGGTTGAGGCTCATGGATGGGTGGCAAGAGGCCACTATGTTGTAAAATCCACTGCGCAGAAGGTGTTGCGTGCTGGGTTATGGTGGCCCATGCTACACAGTGATGCACATGCATACTGCTGAGCCTTTGATGCATGTCAAAGGATAGGGAAGCCCTTGCACATAGATGAGATGCCCCTACAGCCATAGATGGCCCTATAGGATTTTGATAATTGGGCTATAGATTTTTTTCAACCAATCAACCCTCCAGGGAAGAAGACAAGAGTGTGCTATATCATCACTGCCACTGATTATGTAACCAGATGGGCAGAGGCGAAGGCAGTTAAGGACTGTACTTCAAATACTGTTGCACCCTTCATTTTTTAACACAATTTGACCAGATTTGGATGCCCAAATATTTTTATGAGTGATAGGGGTATGTACTTTTTTAACAAAACAATTGAATCTTTGACAAAGGAATTTCATATCCATCACCAGAAGAGTACCCCTTATCACCCACAAGAAAATGGCGCAGTAGAAGATTTCAACAAAATCTTGGAAAACACACTCACAAATATTTGTAATGCCAATCAGAATGATTGGGATGTGCGCATCCCTTCTATGTTATGGGCTTATAGGACCACATGCAAGAAATTGATGTGGAAAACACCTTTCAATATGGTCTATGGGAAAGAAGCAATCACGCCAATGGAGTATATTTTCCCCAGCCTGTGCATTACGTCATTCACTAATATGGCTGCACCTGACATTATGGAGGAATTATTGGCGCAATTAGTTGCCTTAGAAGTAGATCGTTTCACCGAATTCCATCAACAAGTGTGGAAGGTGCGCGAAAAAACCTGGCATGATAGGCACATCAGGCAGAAGGTGGTCAAGGAGGAAGACTTGGTCTTGTTATATGATAGTCAGTTTGCGCGCCACCCAGGGAAGTTCAGAAAGCATTGGTTGGGGCCATATATTGTGAAGGAAATCACTGATGGCGATACGGTGCGCTTGGCCACATTACGCAGTGAGAATCTTCCCGGGTATTTCAATGGGAGCAGTTTGAAGCCATAGAGAGACAATCCAGTGTCGACCAAATGACTATATGGCCGGAGCATCATAATCAAAGGGTATGCACGCAGCACAAAGGGAAGGTGCAAACAGGTATGAAAAAAGTGCAGGGGTAATGCACAAGTGAAGAAACTAGTTGTTGCAAGAGTAAAACTAGGTGAAAAAATGATTTTACCATTGGATGGAGCGGGTTTTTCATTGGCGAGGAGCTCCGCCAAAAGAAGAAAATTGTCACTGATCACATGAAGCCATGGGCGGATGAGGAAATGAAGTTGTCTCAGGACTTGGATACTGAAATAAGGACCCTCAATCATACCCTGCATAGTGTCACCCTGGCTGCAGAAGGAAAAACTTCGCAGAAGCTAGTAGACACCGCGCAGAGCATAGCAGATCAGAGTGTGGGAATCTTGGCGCCCTTTGATGCTGTGATTGAAGATCTCCAAAACAAGATGAAGAACCTAGTGTCACTATTATAGGTCAATTTGGGCACCATTCCCAATGACCTGGTTAACTGGGCATCATCTCTAGGACCAATGATTAAGGGTCTATCATTCCCTATCATTTCAGTTGCTACATGCCCTAAGACAAAGAACAAGACAAATCATACATGACTTTCATCAAGTAAAGGTTTCCAAGATTTGAAGTTTATTATATAGCATATGAGATCTCACCAACGATGCCTCTAAAGGGACTAAGTGCGTTGCATATGTAGGTAGCCCCATGCAAGGCTGCTCAGCAAAGCACTTCCTGACATTCACAGGTGCGTTGGTCACATTGGGAGTGAAATTCTCATTGTTCTGGAATCTCCACTTGGCCAGTGCCTTCTAGAAGAGTTCAATTGTGTCAAGATTTGAATCCATGTGTCCATTTGACATCTACAAGATAGGGACCATGTTTTTCCTATTATTGGAAAGTCATTGATTGTAAAACTACCTTTAGCTCCTCTATAAATTGAGCACATATCTTAGTGTTTGAGAAGGAATAATTTGAGTAGAGAAATGCTGGTGGAATTTAAATTGAGAAGAAGATTTGTGTAACAGCTGCCTGAGAGAATTATACTATGATGAGGTTGGAATGTTATTGGAATGGTCACTTCAAATCAATCACTAGGTTGTAACCTCTCTTTCTATCATTAATAAAGAGTACTGCTTACTTTTCCCTATATGCATTTGTACTGGATTTGATTTTCCATATTGCAAGATCTTAGTTGATGTATATGGTTTATGCTTTACTGATTTAGCAAACTAACTTGAATAGACATATATATTATTGCTATCTTCTATTGTTTAGTTTTCATTCTTGCAGGAAATATTTTTCACAGCCGGCTGGAATTTGAAGCTACAACAGAAGCGATAGAAGGAATCGTTTGGAAGCACTTGGATTCCAAGTAAGCCTCTAATCCATTCTGTGTGCCTGTTCTTAGTTAGGAAAAGTGGTCATATAGTCTTTAAAATATTGATCTGTATTAGCACCTGTCTAGGGAAGCGTGTGTTATCCGTAATTCACAATTCTGTTTAGCAAATTGGCGACTCCAGTTGGGATAATTTCTCTTTATTCTAGGTGTTTTAGCCTCTGATTTGATCTGTTTATTCACCCAGTAGTTGTTACTCACAAAGATTAAAATTTTTGAAAGCCAAATTTGCAAAATAAGTGTGTTAAACAGTTTTGTTTTTCCTTATAAACTACACCCAACCCACTCTTAGATAGGACGCAGTGCTTTGCATAACATTTTCTCCCTTTCAAGCCTGCGTTGCAAAGCACTCTCTCTCCTTAGAGACTGTGTTGCCTCCTAAAACCATCCAAATTCCCTTGAATTTTTCTTTGCAATTTGATTCAGTTTGTTCTCTGTTGTGTTTTGAAAAGTTTGATCCTCATATTGACCAATGAATCTATATACTTCTTCCTCCTTTGAAATAAAATTTGTTCAATGTTTGTTTAAAGTGTTTTTATTTATCATTGACGAGTTGATTTCAAAGTATTTTTCATTGTCACATTAGATCCATTTTCTTTTGAAAAAGGAAATTGTCGTAAATTCTTCGTTTCCTGATAGGAGAAATTGCTGTTTAATTCCTCATTTTTCCTTCAAAAGAGAAATTGTTGTTTGTATTCTTCAATTCTCAAAAGTAAAAAGCATTTTCTTTTGTTGATTTAGTGCACTTAGTTTCTTTTTTGCATTTATAACATTAAAGGAACTGAAAAGAAAAACTTGCATTTGCATGTAGTGTTTTGTGTGATTTGCAAAAGGAAAAATTAGGAAATCTGCATTTAGTTTGTGCTCATTGATTTGTTTGCTCGCAAATTGTTTTCTCTTTCCCTCTAGTAGCGAGGATTTTCATTGAAAAACTAAAAGTGAAAGATTTCTTATCATTCTTAGTTTGTATTTTAGGAATTTCCAATACATCATCGTGGTGAACCTTTGAAAGGAAAATTGTTAAACAAGATCAACATAAAATTTATCTCAATTTACCTGAAAAATCATTGGAACCATAACGATAACATTTAGAAGACCTAGGCTAGTAGAGACGTGTTCTGGCGTCGTAAAACATAGTAGCTGTTGTTAACTTATCTGCGATACATTCCGAGTGTGATACATCACTCCACGTACATAAGTATATCGTAGCTCATCCACGTACTTTCAGGTATATCGGGTGGTGTTACAGTACGATAAGTATAAAGGGGTGCTCTCACTGTGCGGTTTCGCATCAGACAACACTAATATGGACTTGGGCCTCCACGTACCTTCAGGTATATTTGGGAGGAAAACTTTTAGGTGTTATCCATCCATAGTGAACTGAGTCGGCTGCCTTGTAAATTGTGATACATCGAACACAACATTCGGTGAGATTGCCTGCCCGTACTTCTTGATTCGCCAAGAGGTATTCTGCAGTTCAAAGTTTCTTGGTAAACCTTTTTCCTAGCATTACCCTTTTATTTTGTTTATTTTTTTTGGTTAAAATAAATTAGTAATTGTGGAAAAACAAAACCATTTCCCCCATCGTTCATGTATATTAGCTTTAAAACCACCTTTACCACCAAAATTTACTTCTGGTAGGCGAAGGCGATCACGATCTGCCAAATCAAGTACAATCTGTACCTCTGGTGAAACATCATCTTCCCACGAACATGAGTTAGCCCAAATTGTTTCTACACATCCCAGTTCGTCTACTGTTTTCAAAATGGAGTCTTCACAGCTACCCGTGGTCACGATCCATCTAATCAGTGAGACCATACCTCCTGGACCCGATGTTGTTCAAACACAAATTGATCCAGATCCTGTCTCTTCTTTGCCAGAACATCTGAATCTACAAGTCGAACAATCGGAAGTCATTCCTACCTTGGTCATCCCACAAGTTTTAGTAGCCATTGAGTCTCCTATATCATGCAGTCAACCACCTAAAATATAATTTGGGACTAACGGTGAAATGCTTCCACCTGGTTTAATTGTGATTGAATAAATCCCACAAGACGAGACACCTTTAACTCCAACCCATTTTGGGGAAGACCTTTACCTGTATGAGTCTTTTCCTCAATTGTTTCCATCTACTTTTATTGATCTTGTTCCCATTCAAGCTCCTGTCAATCTTAAAGGGTATACATTTGGTCAAGTAACCATGTCTGAACCAACACCTTCAGTTGAGACAGTTGTTCCAATTACGTCAGCTCCCGCACTCGCTACTCCGTCGATGTTCACAACTTCACTAGAGTCACATTTTCATGGAGGCCCTATGGTCCCATCGGATTATAAATCATTATCCGGAATTTACTCTCGTGCATCTTCAAAACCATGGTCTTTACCAATGTCATCATCTAGTATTTTAACTGGTAATCCTATAGTTAGTACTGAACGACTTGATTCTTTATATACATCATCAGGGCAATATCAAGTCGGTCCTTCTAGGTATATTCCTTTAAGTACCATATCAATTGGACTCCCAGCATTTGGAGAGAAATATTTTCCATCTTATTATCCTCCTCATGCTGGGGGGCAACCTTTGGTCACCCAATATGATATTACTCTGTCACTTTTTGGTCAACCTAAGGTTGAAATGAATGTTTTTCAATGGCAGCCCACTCTGCCTATCTAACCACAAATGGTTGTACACTCACATCAACCAATTCAACCTGTTACACCCACCTCATTACCACTTGTTAATATGTATTTACCCCTGTTACAGAATCAAAATGTTGTACACCAACCTTATCAAGCGATTCCTTCAATTCAATACCAGCAAATGTTGGGTTCATAGACTCCAAATCCTTCGGTTAATTTACAACAACCTGTATCTAGAATCATTTATTCACAAGCTAGTTTACCATTTTATGGGATGTCACAACCGCAACCTGGTTATACATATCAACCGAATCCAAGTTATTCTAATTTGTGTTAAAATATTGGTGGGCAGACCCCTTGGAAACCTTAGGCGCAAATTCCTCAAACTTCATTTCAACAAGTATCATATCTAGGTTTTGGTCAACAGAATCCTCAAGCATTTTCTTTTCAAAACAACCCCTATCTGGGTTACCAGCAGTAGATTCCTTATGCTGGTGCTCAAAGGCCTATTGCTCAAGAAATTCCATCTTACCCTGGCTATTCTCAACCTGACCTTAATAAACAGTTGCCTTTTGTTGCAACTTTAGAGCTACTAGATTTAAATCGGTTAACCAATGATCCAATCAACTATGCTCCTTGGTGGCCGATGATACCCCATAGATTACCCTCGCATATTCCTAAGTTCAATGGAAACCCTGGAGAATATCTTTCGACTCATGTCATGACTTATCATTTATGGTGTTCATCAAAATCCCTGAATGATTATTCTATTCAACTACGTATTTTCCAGCGTACGCTCACAGGTCTAGCTGAAAAATGGTACATTGAGTTACCTAGAGCTTCTTTTGATAATTTCACTGCCCTAGCCACTATATTTTTTACTCATTTATAGTTACCTATCAGATATGAAACTAGAACAAAACTCTTGACCAATTTCAAATAGACTAATGCTACTCACATCTCTAATCATATTCATGAGTGGCATTGTCATCGTAGAATGGTTAAGACATTTGTTCCAGATCATCTACTTGCTGAATGGTTCATTAAGTCCCTATTACCCTCTATAACTGAGGATGTGGCTAAGGGTGGCATCGTCACAAAAGAGCAAGTTATCACTCCTGCCCAACATTTAGACTTGTTCTACACTCAGTCTGGCACGCTCTGTGAAAAAATTCCTAATGCACCAAGATCTAATTTTAATGTTCCTCCTCAATTGAAGGACTCTCATGCCAGAGACAGCTTGATAGGCACTGCAAGCACACACCATGCTACTGCATCTGATCCTGCTCCTACTTCTGAAATTAATGTCGTGTCGTTTGACAAAGGCAAAGGTGACAAGCAACCCGAAAGTAAGAAAAAAGGGAAATCAAAGAAAAAGAAAACTTCTAACCCATAGGAAAGATCGTCTGATCCATCGTCTGGACCTTGGAAACCTCCTTATCCATTCATAATATATAATGAGGAACATTTTGTTAGTGATTGTGCTTACCATGTTGAAGTCTCAAAAATCATCTAGACTTCTCATGCGTCAACTGTGTTGACAGACCCATTTCCAAATCCAGACACTAATTTGGTTGCTATAGATACAACTCCTAGTTCCCAAGTGTTAATGTTATCCATCACAAAACCTTCAATAGATATTCTGGTGTCAATGCATAGTAAATATTACGGTAGTCAGGCCACTGATCAACCTACTACCTTGACTACTAATCCGTCTACGGAATCAGTACTGCCTACTGCTATTCCTGAATTGAAAATCAAGCCACCAAAGGGAGTAATTCACAAATTGACATATAATCCTTGAGCAATAGTTTCACAAAATTATAATATAGTTGAAGATTTGGCTCAATCCCCTTCAGCTATGTCTGCTCTTGAGGTATTACAAAATTTTCCCTCCCAAAAATAAGCTTTATTGTCTGCCATTGGTGGAATTGATCCGACTAATTCTAATCTTGTCGTCTTTAATCATACGGGCTATGTGCCGCAGCTACCAGCAGAATTAGCATTCTCCATACAAGTAAATGTTCTCAATCACCTTGTTCATCGCACTATTATTGATGAGGGAGCATCTACATGCATTATTTCTCTAAATTTTTGGAAGTCACTTGGCTCGCCACGCTTATCACAATCATCAAAGACATTGAAGGATTTTTATGGACGAACATATAAACCTTGTGGTATTATTAATAACCTGCATTTTGAACTAGGGGGGAAAACAATGAATATTGATGTTGAAGTTGTTGACGGACCACTTAACTACAATATTTTACTTGGAAGGCCATGGGTATATGCGATGACTGCAATTGTTTCTACATACTTTAGAATGATTTCCTTTCCACATAAAGGTACTATCACAGTCATTAATAAAATATCATTCTTTGCCTCCACTTCGCAGGTAACTGGAAGCATTCCGTTCGTTCACATACCCCAACTAGCACTTCAGAACATTCGTGTAGGACTTTTAAAGGATTCCACTCTCATGGAAATCTTTCGGCAGCGTCGGGAGAAATTACAAGTATAGAGACCTACTACATGATCTCTTCCACTTTATCTAGCTTAAGGGAGAGTACGGGTGATTCTGATATTTCTACGTTGGATGAATTTTTACCGCCCAACCCTATTGAGATGGCATAACAATCAATCTATCTGGCTTGGGCGGCAAATCCAAAATCAGCATCGCCGAGTGTTTAGGTTGATCGTTCCTTAGAGTTTGGTACTCCATCTGATCCATTTTCCTCAATGTTTTTGACAGATGAAAATATTTTGGAAGCTATGATGTTAGAAGTAGAACCATGGGAAGATTATCATCATCGTTCCCATCTTCATGATTATGAAGAAAACTATCTTAGTGAACTATAGCACCCATCAATAAAAAATTATTTTCGAATTCTTTACCTATTAATTCAATCGATTCCAAGAGAAATCTCTCAAATATTGAAGAAACCATTTCTATCGATATTTCGACCAAACCTGGTGTTGTAGAAAATATTCATGTTGGTGTATCTTGTTCTCCATCAGAACTTGAATCATATCACTCTCTATTTCATGAATTTCGTGATGTATTTTCTTGGTATTACGAGGAAATGCTAGGCATAGATACTAGTATAGTTGAACACACTATTAATATGTATCTTGATGTCAAACCGGTGCGCCAATGGCTTCATCCTGTTCATCTAAAGAAATCTGCTGCCATCAAAGCAGAAGTTGAAAAACTTTTGCGTGCTCGTTTCATTTACCTTGTTCTGCTAACTGAGTGGGTTTCCAATATCATTCCTGTTATGAAAAAACAAGGAACCATTAGAGTGTGCGTCGATTATCAGGATGTCAACATTGCTTGTCCAAAAGACAACTATCCTACTCCCTTTATCAACCAAATTATTGATGATTGTGCTGGATGCGAAATCTTTTCGTTCATGGATGGATTTTCCAGCTACAATCAAATCAATATCCACCCAGATGATCAACATAAGACATCATTCATTTGTCCCTGGGGCACATTCGCTTATGGGAAACTTTCGTTTGGTTTAAAGAACAATGGGGCAACTTTTCAGAGAGAAATGGATTATGCTTTCAATGACATCAAGCACATTGTTCAACCGTATCTAGATGATTTACTAGCTCATTCACGAAATCGAACTGATCACCCGATGCATTTGAGAGCCATTTTCTTATGCTGTCAACACTACAAAATATGCCTCAATCCACATAAATGTGTGTTTTTTGTTGGTTCTAGTTGTTTTCTTAGATTCGTAGTTTCAAAAGGAGGAATTCAAATAGACCCATTGAAGGTTCAGGCCATTCTTGATTTTCCTGCACCACCAAATTTACTTCAGATATAGAAACTTCAAGGAAAGGTTGAATTCCTAAGAAGGTTCATTCCAAACTACGCCAAAATGGCTAAAGGATTTACTTGACTCCTGAAAAAGGGGGTTTCCTTCCATTGGGACCAAGTTGCGCAAGCTTCTTTTGATGCTGTCAAGGATAATATTGTCCGAGCGTCATTAATGTATCCTCCTAATTATCAAAATGATTATTTCCTATATATCGTCGTAGCTGAAATGACCATTGTTATGGTATTGGTCCAAGTAGAAGATGGAATTGAACATCCGATCTATTATTGGAGTCGTAATCTCAATGATACGAAAGTTAAGTACTCATACGTAGAAAATCTTGCCTTGGCAGCTATTCAAGTTGTCCAAATATTTCACCATTATATCCTGCTCCGAAAAACCACTATTGTTTCGGATTGCAACCCTGTGGCTTACATCTTATCACGTCAATTTCTTGGGGGAAAATATTAAAAATGGATTGTCATTTTGTAGAAATTTTATTTGGAATTCATCAAATCCAAGTCAAAGAAGTCTTTAGTTTTGGCTGAGCTTCTCTGTGACCTTCCCTCTTATAGTACTGCAACTACGTCAGAACCATCAATTCTTGACGAGTCTATGTTTGTAATCGGATCATTTGATCCTTGGTATGGGGATTTCATCATTTATCTCCAAACTCAAACTTTTCGACCTGATACCTCTCGCTCTGAACATCGACATATTCGATACCAAGCCAAAGATTATCTGATAGCCGGCGATACACTTTATCATCGTGGTGTCGATACAATTTTAAGGAGGTGCCTCACTCATGAGGAGGCCGAAAAAGTGTTAAATGATTGTCATGCTGGGGCTTGTGGTGGAAATTTATCTGGATATGCTACCACCCAGAAGATACTCCACGCTGGTTACTTTTGGCCTACTATTTTTCGAGATTTCATCCTTGCGGTCAGAAGTTGTCATGTGTGCCATATATTTTATCATAAAATCCGCAAACCGCCAATGCCAATACATCTTGTTGTATCTGTGGGACCATTTAAGAAATGGGGTATTGACTTCATGACCTGTAAACCTCATTTGTCCGAGGGGCATGGTTATAGTATTGTCGCAGTCGACTACTTTACCAAATGGGCCGAAGCGATGCCTACAATCAACAACACGGGATAGACAACTGCATTGTTTTTCTTTAATCATGTTATTGCACAGTTTGGGGTCCCAAAAGCTACAGTTACAGACCATGGGAAGAATTTTTTCAACCACAAGATGTCTAAATTGATTGCCAAGTTAGGATTGTCACATGATAATTCTACTCCTTATTATCCACAATCAAATGGACAAGTTGAGGCTATCAACAAGATTATTAAATGAATGCTTCAACAAATGATAGGAGTTCGTAAAAGAAACTAGAATTTTATCCTGTACTCCACCTTGTGGGCGTATCGAACCTTGGTAAGAAACGCAGCCAGATTTACTCCTTTTCAATTGGTATATGGTCTGGAAGCTATCTTATCAATCCAATGCGAAATATCATCGTTAAAACTCACAATAGACTTGTTACATAACACCTCAGAAGAAGAAGTGTGTCTCCTTATCCTCATCCATCTTGATGAAACACGTCATGAAGCCCAATTAGCCAACGAAGCACATAAGAGATGTATAAAGGCGCAATATGACAAAAATGTCCAGCCTCACATCTTCTCAGAGGGTTACTTGGTCCTTCTTTACGATCAAGAAGCTGATGTAATAGGTATAGGGAAATTTGAGCCATTATGGCATGGCCCCTATATTGTCGAAATATTTCTTACTAAGGGTACCTATGAGTTGGTTGATTACGATGGAATTCCGTTGGCACAGCCTAGAAATGGGTTGTATTTGAAACATTACTATGCTTAATCATGAGCGTAGTAATTTTTTGTATTATATTGTATATATATGCTATTGATTTTCATTCATTATCTTAATTTGTTTTTAGAGTTTTCTTGATGTTAGTAATCTGCTTTATATTTCATCGCAGATGTCTGAATCTTTGAAACCATTTGTTGGATATGCTGATGGTGCTAGTCGTAGGACGCAGAATCTATCTTCTACAGTGTGGCCCATTTTTGCTCCGAACGGCAAGTTAGTGATTTTTCAAGGGATTTGTATTGGTAGATCGACGAACAATATCACCGAGTATAGTGCATTGATCGAACTTATCTCTGATGCCATTTAATTTGGTATTAACCGCATAATCATAAGGTAAGACTCACAACTTGTGGTATTACAAGTTACTAGTGTTTATACTGTTAGAAATCCAACACTTCATAGATTGTTCCTAAGAGTTTGACTTTTGGAAAGACATTTTGATTTTATTCAATATCAACACATTTCAAGAAATTTGAACACATTAACTGATTCATTAGCTAATCAAGTTTTAGACAAAAATTTGCAATATATGTAAAGAAAACATTCTCATCATTGAATAGGATTGCACAATAAACATAGGAAAAACTCTGAAATCATATAGATAGATAATTATAGGTTTTTAAAAAAATTGTGCCCAAGACACATTGGTCATCTGACCTCAAAATGTATGCAAAATGTCACAAGTAAACTATTGGTGCTCGTGGTAACATGTTATAGATCTAGCAATCCTACGGAATAACTACATCCAGAGGTTAGGAACCCTAATAGTGTGTCGTTACAATCGCATGGGTAACTCTTTGATCAGGCAATCCAGAATCCCGAAGGTCAACCCCTTTATGTGTTGTCAAAGCTCAGCGAGAGTCTTAGCCATATCAAGATCCTGAAGGACTGCTCTCCCGAGAGCCCTCTCTGTTGGAGCATCTGGTTCGCGCTTTGGTTCCTCTACTGGTTGAACACAACCAACATCTTCATTACATCAAAAATTTAGTTTAGTCTTGGGAAAACTCAAAAATACAAAAACATTGTATAAACATTAGGAAAATCAAAAACATGGTCAAAACATTCTTACCCATTGCACCCCACTGAGCGCCTTCTGGTAATGCTAAATCTGGATCTCCTTGGAAATCAACACCTGCATATGCATACTCATCGATGGCGAAAATATGTCACTGGAACCAGGTGAAGAATGTAATATAGAACACAACAGTCGATTGGCCTGCATGTCGACCCATGAGTTCTACCCATCTCTGCATCTGAGGATCTCTGGGACTAGCTATATCTAGTGTCACATGTTGTGGCTGCATCAGTGGAATCCATTCTAAAGCGAAGGATATAAGGATTGAACCATAACTGAAATTCTTCTTCCTTACTCCCTTTTCTTTTTTTATTTGTTCCTTTATCTGAGAAAGAACAGCTTCAAACCAGTTGAATACTGTTGGCTCCAAGCACTCTAGGGCGTACTGCATATACGATCTATTCGCTAAATCTAGTGTAACGGTGTCGGCAAGTTTAGCAATCGTGAAAAGGATAGTTCTCAAAGGAAAATCTCTAACATCCCGAATGTTTATCTTTCCATCTTTTCTTGGCTCTACCCCTAGATAGCAATATTGCAGAATATAATCCCTCACTATCTCTCCTCCAACGATAGATCCTGAGAGTGAAATAGGCATGCCTCTCCTCAACAAAACTATCATAAAATACACATCCTCAATTGTTATGGGAACCACTTGGTTCTTAATATGAAATGCCTCTATAGCTGGATCCCATGCTTGAACTAAGAACTCCAAGAGTTCTATTTGTTGCCTCATTCTCGACAATTTGAAGTACTTGAGAAGTCCAAAATCTCACAAGGCTCTTACTATACCCGGATCGTTTAAGGAAATAATATCCTATTCTTCATGTTCTCTTTCCCTCCATGTAATCGTCATTACAATCCAATGGAAACCTGAAATACAACCATAAGATCCATTAGATTCCATTCATTGCAAAAAACTAGGCAAATTTTGAGCATAATATTAAAATCAAAAACTTAGATTGCGCCCAACACACTCCCTAACAAGAGACAATGTGTTGCATGTGAAAGTATCCTTCACTGTACTTGCTATGCAATGTAGGCTTCGACATTCAGGGGTGTGTTGCCCTATTTTTGGGCAGAATTTACCCTAGAGGCCTTAAAACCCTAAAAATTTGAAGAAATTGGAAATGAAATGAATACTAAAGGAAAGAGGAGGTTCATGGCACTAACCTGGATCAAACAGCAATGAAATCCGTCCACAGAAATGATCGCAATCAACAACCGAAGTTCAGAGGCAAAATTAGGTTCAAAGCTCCAAAATGCAAATGGTAACTATGGAATGGTAAAAATGAATAGTGAAACTACTTTTAATAGTCATTTAATTATTTGCAAGTTAAATTTATTGCTATGACTATAGTTTTATTATGTTTTTATCATGAAACAGGTATTTTTAATCCATTTGATGTTGTTCTAAACAGGATATACAACTGATGAACAGATTAGTCGTGAAAATTTATTCAAATAATGACTTGACCGCAAAGCATACTTTTTCTCCTTATTTTTCGAGCTTTGTTAAAAACGAAAAAGGATTTGAAGCACACTTTTATCTCTTTTTCGAGCTTCGATAACAGTGAAAAAGGAACCCCTGGAGTCTTCTTTTAGCTCTTTTCAGACTCCGATAATGTGAAAATATTGCTGAGCACTTGTATTTTCGAGCTCGTAAAAGTAAATGAATTGATATCTACTCAGTATATGTTTAACCCTTTTCCAAACTGAGATAGATTATTTACGAAAAAGGAATACCTTGGTTAAACAAGACCAAATAGGTTCTCTTAGATATTATTTTACACTTTTTCGGATCTGAGTGACAAATTTACGAAAAATTACTTATGGAGTTTTCTTTCGTCCTCTTTTTGAAACTCTCTAAATATGAAAAAGGATCGGGCTATCACTGTCATTAAGTTCGTTAAAACATAAAATAGCGATGGGCTTGTCGATCATGGCAAGAATCGAGTTTCATTCATCGCTAGAATTGTTAAATTATTAAATAGAGATACCTTATTCACCCGATGGGTTGCATTATAGATCAATCAAATGTTATCCTCCTCAAGCCTTTTAAAAAATAAAGAGGTATTGGTCGACAAATGACCGGGGAAAATTTGGGAAAAGTGAGCAAGAATTCTTTATGGTAGCAAGTCTCTCTTGAACATGACACTTCCTTCACTCCATGTCCATGACTGTTTGGGTTGGGTAATCTTCTTGATGGTTCATTCATAACAATGGTTCATCATACCTTCACTTCGATTTTGGGTCAATACTGCCAACTTGTCACAATGTCGCCGATATGTTCAAGAGAAGTCATCCAGTGAATACTCATCCTTCTGCAATACTCATAAACCTTCATTTTCATGACCGTCATCCCTGAAAATTTCTATATCAAGTCATACCTTTTTCTCTGAATTCAATAACTCCAATTTTGCAATAAGGTGACTTCGTGTCGATGACAAATCAATATCCAGGAAGTTCACTTAGAAACATCAGATTCTAGTACCATGAGGCTTGTTACAACATCGACAAGATCCTCGTTTCCAGACCTTTGACTGAAATATTGTGTTTGGCGTTTTACATCAAATCATATATTCACGCCTTACAAAATGTATTGTAGTACCTTGAGGGCCATTGACATTAATGGTGGTTCTCTCGCATTTGTTAACAACTCACATCATTGGCTTGTAATCAAATGATTTCTTTCCATGTTCGACTACAAATCATATATTCGCATGGCTAGACTTGTACCCAAATGATTGAGTGAACGAGATAAGAAGACCCTAGATATAGTTTCATCCATATGGGCTGCGATTTCAGGATTTTTGTACACATCATCTGTACGGTGACCTTACATATAGATCATCATCTGAACATGGGCATATATCTGTAGGCATGTCTGCATTGGACAACATTCCAATGAAGATGACTTTCTGAATTATGTACATGTTATTAGACTGTCTATGTGTTGAACATGGGAATGCCTACCCTCAGAAATTATGATCAAAGAGGATATATCATAATGTAATGTATTGTAAGATTGATGCAGGTGACCACTCCGCTTCATCTCCAGCCCATCACATTGTAAAGCATCTCAATCAAAATTTATTATTATTATTTTGAATTCATGCTTTAGGGGGGAATTGTTATAGGTCAATTTGGGCACCATTCCCAATGACCTGGTTAACTGGACATCATCTCTAGGACCAATCATTAAGGGTCTATCATTCCCTATCATTTCAGTTCCTACATGCCCTATGAAAAAGAACAATGCAAATCATACATGACTTTCATCAAGCAAAGATTTCCAAGATTTGAAGTTTATTATATAGCATATGAGAGCTCACCAACACTGCCTCTAAAGGGAATAAGTGTGTTTCATATGTAGGTAGCCCCATGCAAGGCTGCTATTCAAAGCACTTCCTGACATTCACAGGTGTGTTGGTCACATTTGGAGTGAAATTCTCATTGTTCTGGAATCTCCACTTAGCCAGTGCCTTCTAGAAGAGTTCACATGTTTCAAGCTTCAAATCCATGTGTCCATTTGACATCTACAAGATTGGGAACATGTCTTGCCTATTATTGGAAAGTCATTGATTTTAAAACTACCTTCAGCTCCTCTATAAATTGAGCACAGATCTTAGTGTTTGAGAAGGAATAATTTGAGTAGAGAAATGCTGGTGGAATTTCAATTGAGAAGAATATTTGTGTAACAGCTGCTAGAGAGAATTATACTGTGATGTGGTTGGAATGTTGTTGGAATGGTCACTTAAAATTAGTCACTAGGTTGTAACCTTTCCTTCTATCATTAATAAAGAGTACTTCTTACTTTTCCCTATATGCATCTGTATTGGCTTTGATTTTCCATATTGCAAGATCTTAGTTGATCTTGGTTGATGTATACTTTTCCCTAACTTGAATAGAAATCTATATTATTTCTATCGTCTATTTTTTAGTGTTCATTCTTGCAGGAAATATTTTGCACGGCCTGCTAGAATTTGAAGCTACAACAGAAGCGACAGAAGGAATCATTTGGAAGCGCTTGGATTCCAAGTAAGCCTCTAATCCATTCTATGTGTCTGTTCTTAGTTAGGAAAAGTAGTCGTATAGTCTTTAATCTGTTGTTCTAGATTAGCACCTGTCTAGGGAAGCATGTTTTATCCGTAATTCACAATTCTGTCCAACAATAACTGTGACTTGGGATGAGTCACAAGATTGTGTTGGGGGCCTGTTGGAGCGGGGTCCCTAAGTCTAAGCTTTAAATATATTTTTTATATATTTTTGTAAATATTTTTTAAGTTTAGTCGTGCACAGCACAAGTCAAAGGGCTTTGGGGTGGGCCAAATCCCCTCATGAGTAGTAATGGGTAAAAAGGGTAGAACTGGGGCTGCAAACCATGGTTAGCATACCTTATAAAAGCGCAGGCTAAAAGTATAAATAGGAGTCTATATTGAGTCGGATAAGTGAGTTCTTGATAAGAAATGAATAATTGATGATAGATCTGGCTATGTTTTGATATTTTGTGCAAATTTTCTGAGTAGAAGGCTCCTGCTAGTTGTGTGCGCGAAGACCTTACGTCCTGCTATGTGCAGAACCCACTGGCTGTGTGCCCAACTGAACTGAAGCATTTTGTAAGGAAGATCTAAACTTCTTATGAATAAAGAATTGTTGTTGCTGGTATCTAAGCCTGAAATGCATCTGTTATTTACGTTATGATTGATTCTGCATGTTACTTCTGATTCCTACGTTATCTAAGTTTAGATTAATTATGCAACTATCTCTGGCTTTAGATGAATGGTTATTGAATGGATATAGTGTTATTAGGTTATAATAATATCTGTTAAGAGTTATTACACGGATTATGGAATCCGTTTTAACCTGCACGCAAGATATTCTACATAATTGACCTAAATCTGTCTGTTAAGGGTTTCTTGGTTAGGGCTTTCGTTCTGAAGTTATGTTCATAGTTGTTTTATATATAGGGCACCCACATCATTTAACTCTCTCTCAGGGTGTGGAAACCTAGTTCCAGTACCCCCCATACTTCTTCAAGTGAGACTTTGACTTACACAAGCAAATCATTGCTGAAAGGGCCAGTAGTAAGAGAGTTTTTTTGGTTAACCTCAACTCTGAACCTGGTTCAAGACCCCTCAAGTCAACATGGTCCAAATTGGTGCAGTAAGAGATTATGAGGAACACCAGAGACGAGACCTCTTCCAAAGAAACGAAACATGACTTTGAATTAGTCTGAAAAATAAAGAAATCCAAGGGAAAGAACTCCGGAGGAAAGGAGGGAAAAAGAAATACTTTTCCAACATCAAGTATTTTCATTATCGTGAGTTTGGGCACTATGCCACATAAGGAAAGAAAGAAGGAGCGTACAGTTGCAGCAGCAGGTGAAGCTCTTCCTTCACAATTCGAGCTTGATTTTACTCTCATTGCATGCATGGAAATCAAAGTAGTGGGAAGCATGTGGTATCTCGAGAGCGATTCCTCGTTCGTTATGACAGAGAATAGAGATCTCTTCAGTAACTTGGAAGAAAAATACCTCAAGCAGAACATATAGTTTTGAAATGATGGGAGGTATAGTGTGACCGAAATCGGTACTATTACATTTTAGAGGGATTTTGGCTCCCCTCTCATACTCATATATGTGTTTTTTGTTCCAGGACTAAGGAAAAATCTTGTTTCCATCACTGTATTGGAAGGATTTGGCTTCTATTGGTGTACGAGTCAAGAAATTATATGCACTTGAGGTACAATCAGTGCATTCAAAGCTTTAAGGAGCAACGAAAAGGTTAGAGACTTGGTGCTTGAGAGGGAGCATGAATTACCTCTCAACATGTAGCCTTAGAAGAAGCCTTGGAAATTTTTGGAACAGCCACAATTGGAGAAGCAGAGAGGAGGCCAAGTGGAGACATCCACTCAAATAGAGACCTCTAGTAGGGGGAAATTTCGAGCCAAGTGGGAAGATGGAAAACATGTGGCCATACCTCTAGGTGATAGGTGGGGTGATGTGAAACAATAGTCACAGGAGTTCAGAAATTTGGGCATGATCAATTTATTTTTTCTCCTCATGGATGATTACCTTGCTACGGGGGCCCACATTATTCAGTAGTGGGAGGATCAGTTCCAGTCAGATACTGAGGAGTGTAGAGAAGTGTTGACAGTAGAGCATGAGGCTCAATAGAAGAGTCAGTAGCAACACAATCTTCCCAGTAGATAGGCTGAGACCAAATTGATTCAGTTTGTTTTATTTATTTTTGGATGTTTTTTAGTTGTAAATGTTGTAGTCACAACAGCAACAGAGAGAAATGTTGCATGCAAAAGATTCCAAACGTACCATATTGGGATAGATTTTAATTCCTTCTTGTTGAGAGGGAGTGTTGAAAATGGAAATAATAAATCTTGAAAATGGCATCAAGAAATATTTTAATTCTATTTTCCCTTCATTAAATTAGAATAAAATTGTAATTCCACATCACATTATAACTTGTATGAGTTAACTAAGTTAGGAATACTTAGTTGGTTAAGTTAATTTGATTTGAGGGTAAAATTAGAGGCATGTAGAGCATCTCCTACATTATAGGAGCCTTGGTTAAGTTTATTTTGAGTTGTAATTAATTAACTCAATTTATTTGAGTTATAGTCAGTATAACGAGTTCTAACTAATGGAGGAACCGGAGAGAGGTCAAAGTGTTAAAATTAGACTTAATTCACATCCAGTGATCAATTAGATAACTGATAATTCACTCATAAATAACTTATGCATGTTAGTTCTAGGAAAGACCTAGTTGAGATTGGGGTTAAAGGGAAGTGTACTATTAGTTGTATAATCATCCAATTGTACAGGTGGTGCATGGAGTCAAAGGAATAGCCTTGATGTATTGCGCAATAATTATTGGGGAATTTCCTTGTTAATAGGTCTTAATTACCCAAGGAAACTACGCAAGGAAATAGGAATTCCCGAGGCCAAGAAATTGGTAAAGTATTGAACCAAGATTTCCTAGGAATCAGTGGGATAGACAAAGATAGTGTAGAGAGTTCTCAGGATTGAGAAAAGAATTGTATTGTTCTCATATTTTTTGACTTATGCAATGTACAGATAGAGAGGTTTTTAATATAGGCTTTCCCTAGGAAATCATTGTGTTGTGTGTGATTTGAAATCTTTATTGTTCTTGTTATGTGATTGTGTGATTGTAATTGGTTTCTGCAAGTTCTTAGAGTAGATTGAAGTATTTTTTTTTATCATATTACAAATATGAGTTTGAATCTATGTGGATTTTCTACATTAAAACCTATATCCAATAAGGAGGATGTATCACTAAGTTTAGAAATTTGCATGGAAAGTCATGGGGTTAGAATCCCTAACCAACACTTTGCAGAGTGTGCATCACATAGTATATGAATCCCTTATTAAAAGGAATAAAATGTATTATACAAATATAAAGCAAGGGAAATTTCACACCTATCTAAATCTGACCATAGGAATTTTTTTACAAATTTAATTCTAATTCATAAAACTAAAGAAAATAATATGTTTCCATTGAAGAATTAGAATTCCTACTTTACAAATCATTATGAATACACTAACACCATGGAAAAAAATCGAAATGTTCTTATAGGGGATGAATTTTTTTTCTCTATAAGACATAGAGTTTAGCATTAAGCAGCTTAGAACTGGGAAAGATAAGCACTTTAAAGGCTACCAAGCTAAAAATTTTAAACTAGGAATTATCCCCACCCCTCGCATACATAAGTTCTTCAATTTGGAAATGAAACAAGGATTCTCTATGCCTTGGATACAAAGCTTCATTGTACCTATCTTTAAAGTAGGGTTAAAAGCAACTCCTCTAATTGTAGGACCAAATTAGCACCATTTTTTTCAAGCTATACATAATTATTTTGGAAAATAAGAATACATATGGGTGGAAATCCATGATAAAATAGCTAAAGGCCAAGCCATATTTAGGAGATATAATTATATTGTGAACCACCTTATTACTCTCAATATCATTGGAGTAGTGTTGCAACAATAAATTCAATCTCCTATGTTGTTTCATTGCCTTAATAAAATATTTTTTACATTGTTACCATGACAAATATTTCGAAAAGATAAAGTTTCCTCTTGAATTGTGGGTTATTGTGACAATGTTGTATGAGACCATTATTGCCATGTTTAGGACTATGTAGGGTTGATTGAAAGAAATTAACTATAATATCATAGCCAAACAAGACTGTCCCTTTTCCCATACCTTTTTTCCATATGCATTGGTAAGTTATAATAAGGTTTGGAAGAAACATGTTTTATTGACCCCACACTCACTCTTCTTATCTACAATGATGATATTATTCTTTTGGGAAAGAGTCCTTATGACTTGTAAAGAATCTAAGATTCCTCCAAGATTTATATGCCAAGATGTGTATGGTTGCTAATACTGATAGAACAAAGTCATGATAACTGAATCTAGAAATATCATATATAATACATTCATATATGACAACAACAACTAGGGTGAAGTTTCTTCATACAAATATCTTCAAATCAATATCCATCTCAAGCTCAACTAGAACTATAACATTGAGAAAACAATAAATGAAGAATGAAAATATTGTTGTGGAATTGAAAACAAGTGTAATTCAATAGATATTTGGTAATGGGATTAAAAAAAATATTCTTTGAGACTCTCTCACTCTAGTTATTTTACATGGATGTGAGGTTTGGGGATGCAATATTTCAACATAGTCATGAAGGAGGATATAATATATCCATAATTGATTTATAACCTATAATATCAAAAAATTTATGAAAACTCACCCTATCTTATCCTCCTCATCAAAAAAAGTATTTTTCCCATGAAAAGCATGGTTATGACTAGGTATTTTATTTATAAAAAGGGGTTAAACAATATGGTGGCAAGAGGTTTCTTAAAATTTCTTCTAACTCTTTCCAAAGCCACCTTCGACTCAAAAAAGGATGGCATAAGCATGCCCATTCTTGTCTTTACCATTAGGGGATAAAGAAGGATTTTTATCATTGTGCAAAATAAGGATAATATTAAAAATATTATTACATCGCAATTAATAAATTATGGCATGATAAAGAGTTAAATGGAAAAATGAAACTAATATATGGCGATCAATCAAAATCTTGAAAATTAAAAGTATCTCTTTATCTTGACCAGTGTAAGAAAGACAATAAACATCGCTAAAATGAGAACAAATTCTTATGAGCTCCATAGTGGAATCGGGCCCATCAATCAATTCACAAAACACCATGGGATGAAAGACTTTATTGATTTTGTGACACTAAGAATGTTGAAAATGAAATGAATTTTCTCTTATATTGTCCAACTTATACTCAAATTCGATCTAAATTTCAAAATACTTTTAACACAATCAACCCCTTCTCGACCTTTTACTCAATAAAACTATGGTGATCTTAAAATGCTTATCTTAATCCCTGTCGAGCATAGAAAGAAAATTTTAAGGAATTATGAGTAATTACTTACCTTTTAAAGGTCCAATATATCATATTTGATCTTAGTGGATATTAATACATCATCATTGTCATCATAATCATCATTATCATAAATTTTTTTTACTAGTTGTAAGATTTCTTCTTTAATTTTTTCCTAAATTTAAAAAAATATATTTATAAATTACTATCATTTTTTTTTAAATCTCTCTTTTTTTTACTTTATTTTTTAAATGGTTCTTTCTTTAAGTTTCAATTTTTAGTTTAGTAAATTTATTTCATAATGTTGCTAAAATATGAACTAACTCTCATGAGCTACATAATGAAATTGGGCATTGAGCAATTCTCAAACACCATGGGATGCAATAATCTATATCTTTGTGACATTAAGAGGAATAGAGGCCTCTATATATTTGTGACATTAAGAGAATTGAAGACATCTCTATATTTGTGAAATTAAGAGGATTGGAGACAAAAGACGCTACGTCCATCTAGATTAGAATTTAATTTCAAAATATTTGTTACAATAGTGACTCTCCTGACCTACCAAGTCATCAAAACTAAAATAATCTTGAAATAGTTTTCTTGATACGTTTTGAACATATAAATAAGATTTTAAAGAAATCTAAATAATCTTTAATTTTTGGAAGCTTGATAAATCAATTATATTCTGAATAGACATTAATAATTATCATCACCATATAATTTTAAATGTTAAATTAATAAGAAAAATATATTTTAATTCATTACATAAGTATATTACATATATAGTATTATAAATTTTTTAAAGAAGCTTCAATTAAAAAATATGAGTGATATTAAAAAATAAAATCTAATTTTTAAAAATAAAAAATATACTAATTTAGAATGATGAATTTAATGTATTTAATATTATTGATTCATACATGCTCATTAATGAGTTATATTTATAATATTTTAAACTTTGAATTTTTATTATTAGTTTATTATATTGTGAATTATATATATAGAAAATAATAATATTGAATATTATGATTTTAATATAAGAAATTTATAAAAAAAAATTAAAATGTTATTTTTTTTTAATTTTATTTAGAAAAATATTTTGTTTATTAAAAATATTTAAAGTTTTTTAATCCTAATTAATTTTTAAAAATATAGTATTTTGTTAATAATTTTAAAATACATTATTTTAATAGCATCCAAAATACTTAAAATTGTCAAATCACTATTTTATTAACATCCTTAAAATTTAAAATTGTTTTAATTACTATTTTATTAACAATGTAAGGACATAGAGTTATCATAACATTTATTTATTATTGTTGACATTTATTTTGTGCACACTTTAACACTCATTTATTATGGTTGACATCTATTTTGTGTGCACTCTATCATTTATTTAATATAGTTGATATTTATTTTGTGCCAATTCTTTACATTTACTTTATCTTATTTCTTTATGTAAATAAAGAATTATTGTCTTGATAATATGCTATCTTTTATTATTATTCAACAATCATTATTGGTTAACATCCTATTAAAGGCACTCATAGCATTTCTTTTCCTTTTTTTTTAATGTTGGTCAACCACTATGATCGCATATCATAATGCTTTGAGTTGTCCTAACAAAACTATAGAGGTTTTTTTTTTTTTAAATCACCACAACCATGAAACAATTTCATGCTGTTTTAACATTTTTCTAATGTTGGTCAACGACTATGATCGCATATATCCTAATGCTTCACGATGTCCTAACAAAACTCAATAGCCAAAAGGCTTAGCATTGTCATAGGGGTTTTAATTCACATCCAATGATCAATCATATAACTGATAATTCACTCATAAATAACTCATGCATGTTAGTTCTGGGAAAGACCTAGTTGAGATTGGGTTAAAGGGAAGTGTACAATTAGTTGTATAATCATCCAATTGTACAGGTGGTGGATGGATTCAAAGGAAGAGCCTTGATGTATTGCATAATCATTATTGGGGAATTTCCTTGTTAATAAGTCCTAATTACCTAAGGAAACTGCGCAAGGAAATAGGAATTCTTGAGGCCAAGAAATTGGTTAAGTATTGAACCAAGATTTCCTAGGGATCAATGAGACAGGAAAAGATTAAAGCATTGTATTGTTCTCATATTTGTTGACTTATGAAATGTACAGATAGCAAGGTTTTTAATTGAGGCTTTCCCCGGGAAATCATTGTGCTGTGTGTGATTTAAATTCTTTATTGTTCTTGTTATGTGATTGTGCAATCGTAATTGGTTTCCAAAAATTCATAGATTAGATTCAAGTATTTTTTTTTACCATATTACAAATATGAGTTTGAATCTATGTGGATTTTCTACATTAAAACATATAGCCAATAAGGAGGATGTATCACTGTGTTTAGAAATTTGCATGGAAAGTCATGGGGTCAGAATCCCTAACCAACACTTTCGAGAGTGTACATCATATATTATACGAAGCCCTTATTAAAAGGAATAAAATGTATTATATAAATATAAAGCAGAAGCAATTTAAAACCTATCTAAATATGGCCATAGGAATTTTTTTACGAATTTAATTCTAATTCATAAAACTAAAGAAAATAATATGTTTCCATTGAAGAATTAAAATTCCTACTTTATAAATATTTATGAATACCCTAACACCATGGAAAAAATTTCAAATGTTCTTATAGGGTATTTCTCTATAAGACGTAGAGTTTAGGGTTAAGCAGCTCAAAACTGGGAAAGATAAGCACTTTGAAGGCTACCAAGTTGAAAATTTTAAACTAGGACTTATCCCCGCCCCTCACATACATAAGCTCTTCAATTTGGAAATGAAGCAAGGATTCTGTATGCCTTGGAGACAAAGCTTCATTGTACCTATCTTTAAAAGTGGGGTTAAAAGAAACTCCTCTAATTGTAGGACCAAACTAGCACCATTTTTTTCAAGCTATACATAATTATTTTGGAAAATAATAATACATATGGGTCGAAAGCTATGATAAAATAGCTAAAGGCCAAGCCAGATTTAGGAGATATAATTATATTGTGAACCACCTTATTACTCTCAATATCATTGGAGGGGTGTTGCAACAATAAATTCAATCTCCTATGTTATTTCATTGCCTTAAGAAAACATTTTTTATATTGTTACCATGCAAGCTATTTCAAAGAGATAAAGGTTCCTCTTGAATTGTGGGTTATTATGACAATATTGTATGAGACCATTATTTCCATGTTTAGGACTATGTAGGGTTGATCGAAAGAAATTAACTCTAATATTATAGTCAAACAAGAGTGTCCCTTTTCCCATACCATTTTTCCATATGCATTGGTAAGTTAGAAGGGGGTTTGGAAGAAGCATATTGTATTGGCCCCACTCTCACTAGTAGAATCATCACTCTTCTTATTTACACTGATGATATTATTCTTTTGGGAAGGAGTTCTTACGATCTTGTAAATAATTTAAGATTCATCCAAGATTTATATGCCAAAGATGTGTATGGTTTTTAATACTGATTCATGATAATTGAATCTACAAATATCATATAAGATACATTCATATATGACAACAACAACTTGGGTGAAGTTCCTTCATACAAATATCTTCAAATCAATATCCATCACAAGCTCAACTATAATTATATCATCGAGAAAACAATAAATGAAGAATGAAAATCTTGTTGTGGACTTGAAAAAAAATGTAGTTCAATAGATATTTGGCAATGGGATTAAAAAAATACTCTTTGAGACTCTCTCACCCTAGTTATTTTATATGGATGTGAGGTTTGGGGATGCAATATTACAACATAGTCATGCAGGAGGATATAATATATCCATAATTGATTTATAACCTATAATATCAAAAAATTTATGAAAACGCACCCTATCTTATCCTCCTCATCAAAAAAATTATTTTTCCCATTAAAAGAATGGTTATGACTAGGTATCTTATTTATAAAAGGAGGTTAAACAAAATGGACAGCAAGAGGTTTCCTAAAATTGCTCCTAACTCTTGCCAAAGCCACCTTCGACTCAAACAAGGATGGCATAAGCATGCCCATTCTTGTATTTACCATTGGGGGTTAAAGAAGGATTTTTATCATTGTGAAAAATAAGGATAATATTAAATATATCATTACATCACAATTAATAAATTATGGGATGATAAGGAGTTAAATGGAAAAATGGAACTAATATATGGCAGTCAATCAAAATCTAAAAAATCAAAAAGTATCTCTTTATCTTGACCAATGTAAGAAAGACAATAAACATTGCTAAAATAAGAACAAATTCTTATGAGTTCCATAGTGGAATCGGGCCCATCGATCAATTCACAAAACACCATGGGAAGAAGAATTTATTGATTTTGTGACACGAGGAATGCTGAAAATGAAATAAGTTTTCTCTTATATTGTCCAACTTATACTCAAATTTGATCTAAATTTCAAAATATTTGTAACACAATCAACCCCTTCTCGACCTTTTACTCAATAAAACTATGGTGATCTTGAAATGCTCATCTTAATTCTTGTCAAGCATAGAAATAAAATTGTAAGGAATTATGAGTAATTCCTTATCTTTTAAAGGTCCAATATATCATATTCAATCTTAGTGGATATTAATACATCATCATCGTCATCATAATCATCATTATCATAAACAAAATTTACTAGTTAAAAGATTTCCTTTTTATTTTTTTCCTAAATTTTTAAAAATATATTTATAAATTACTATCATTTTTTTTTTAAATCTCTCTTTTTTTAAGTTTATTTTTTAAATGATTCTTTCTTTAAGTTTCAATTTTTAGTTTAGTAAATTTATTTCATAATGTTGCTAAAATATGAACTAACTCTCATGAGTTGCATCATGAAATTGGGCATTGAGCAATTCTCAAACACCATGGGATGCAATAATCTATATATTTGTGACATTAAGAGGAATGGAGGCCTCTATATATTTGTGACATTAAGAGGATTGAAGGCATATCTATATTTTTGAAATTAAGAGGATTGGAGACAAAAGACGCTAGGTCCATCCAGATTATAATTTAATTTCAAAATATTTGTTACAATAATGATTCTCCTAACCTCCTAAGTCATCAAAACTAAAATACTCTTGAAATAGTTTTGTTGATACTTTTTGAACAAACAAATAAGATTTTAAAGAAATCTAAATAATTTTTATTTTTGGAAGCGTGATAAATCAATTATATTCTCAATAGACATTAATAATTATCATCACCATATAATTTTAAATATTAAAATTAGTAAGAAAAATATATTTTAATTCATTACATATTATTATACTACATATATAATATTATAAATTTTTTAAAAAAACTTTAATTAAAAAAGATGAATGATATTCAAAAATAAAATCTAATTTTTAAAAATAAAAAATATACTAATTTAGAATGATGAATTTAATGTATTTAATATTATTGATTCAAACATGTTCAACCTTAAATTTTAATAGATTATTAATGAATTATATTTATAATATTTTAAACTTTGAATTGTGTGTGTGAAATAATAATATTGAATATTATGATTTTTATATAAGAAAAAAAAAATTAAAAAAAAAAAATTGTTATTCTTTCTCTTAATTTTATTTAGAAACATATTTTGTTTATTAAAAATATTCATAGTTTTTTAATCCTAATTAATTTTTAAAAATATATTATTTTGTTAATAATTTTAAAATACATTATTTTAATAGCATCCAAAATACTTAAAATTGTCAAATCACTATTTTATTAACATCCTTAAAATTTAAAATTGTTTTAATCATTATATTATTAATCATGTAAGGACATAGAGTTATCGTAACATTTATTTATTATTGTTGACATCTATTTTGTGCACACTTTAACACTTATTTATTATGGTTGACATCTATTTTGTGTGCACTCTAACATTTATTTAATATAGTTGATATTTATTTTGTGCCAACTCTTTATATTTATTTTATCTTATTTATTTATGTAAATAAAGAACTATTGTCTTGATAATATGCTATCTTTTATTATTATTCAATGACCATTATTGATTAACATCCCATTAAAGGCTCTCATAGCAGTTTTTTTCCTTTTTTAAAATGTTGGTCAACCACTATGATTGCATATCATAATGCTTCAAGTTGTAGTAACAAAACTATAGAGTTTTTTTTTTTTAAATCACCCCAACCATGAAACCATTTCATGTTGTTTTAACATTCTTCTAATGTTGGTAAATGACTATGATCGCATATCCTAATGCTTCGCGCTGTCCTAACAAAACTCAATAACCAAAAGGCTTAGCACTCTCATAGCAGTTTTAATTCACATCCAATGATCAATCAGACAACTGATAATTCACTCATAAATAACACATGCATGTTAGTTCTAGGAAATACCTACTTGAGATTGGGTTAAAGGGAAGTGTACGATTAGTTGTATAATCATCCAATTGTACAAGTGGTGGATGGATTCAAAGGAAGAACCTTGATGTATTTCGCAATCATTATTGGGGAATTTCCTTGTTAATAAGTCCTAATTACCCAAGGAAACTACGCAAGGAAATAACAATTCCCGAGGCCAAGAAATTGGTTAAGTATTGAACCAAGATTCCCTAAGAATCAATGAGACAGGCAAAGATAATGCAGAGAGTTCTCAGGATTGATAAAAGCATTGTATTGTTCTCTTTTTTTTTGACTTATGAAATGTACAGATAGCGGGGTTTTTAATTATGGCTTTCCTAGGAAATCATTGTGTTGTGTGTGATTTAAATTCTTTATTGTTCTTGTTATGTGACTGTGCAATCGTAATTGGTTTTCGAAAATTCATAGAGAAGATTCAAGTATTTGTTTTTAGCATCTTACAAATATGAGTTTGAATCTATGTGGATTTTCTACTTTAAAACCTATAGCCAATAAGGAGGATGTATCACTGTGTTTAGAAAGTTGCATGGCAAGTCATGGTGTCAGAATCCCTAACCAACACTTTCCAGAGTGTACATCATATATTATACGAAGCTATTATTAAAAGGAATAAAATGTATTATATAAATATAAAGCAAGAGCAATTTAAAACCTATCTAAATATGACCATAGGAAGTTTTTACGAATTTAATTCTAATTCATAGAACTAAAGAAAGCAATATGTTTCCATTGAAGAATTAGAATTCCTACTTTATAAATCATTATGAATACCCTAACACCATGGAAAAAATTTCAAATGTTCTTATAGGGGATGAAAAATTCTCTATAAGGCATAGAGTTTAGGGTTTAGAAGCTCAAAACTGGGAAAGATAAGCACTTTGAAGGCTACCAAGTTGAAAATTTTAAATTGGGACTTATCCCCGCCCCTCACATACATAAGCTCTTCAATTTGGAAATGAAACAAGGATTCTCTATGCCTTGGAGACAAAGCTTCATTGTACCTATCTTTAAAAGTGGGGTTAAAAGAAACTCCTCTAATTGTAGGACCAAATTAGCACCATTTTTTTCAAGCTATACATAATTCTTTTGGAAAATAAGAATACATATGGGTCGAAAGCTATGATAAAATAGCTAAAGGCCAAGCCATATTTAGGAGATATAATTATATTCTAAACCACCTTATTACTCTCAATATCATTGGAGGAGTGTTGCAACAATAAATTCAATCTCCTATGTTGTTTCATTGCCTTAAGAAAATATTTGTTACATTGTTACCATGAAAACTATTTCGAAGAGATAAAAGTTCCTCTTGAATTGTGGGTTATTGTGGCAATGTTGTATAAGACCATTATTTCCATGTTTAGGACTATGTAGGGTTGATCGAAAGAAATTAACTCTAATATTATAGTCAAACAAGAGTGTTCCTTTTCCCATACTGTTTTTCCATATGCATTGGTAAGTTAGAAGGGGGCTTGGAAGAAGCATGTTGCATTGGCCCCACTCTCACTAGTATAATCGTCACTCTTCTTATTTACACTAATGATATTATTATTTTGGGAAGGAGTCTTTATGATCTTGTAAAGAATCTAAGATTCCTCCAAGATTTATATGCCAAGATGTGTATGGTTGTTAATACTGATTCATGATAATTGAATCTAGAAATATCATATAAGATACATTCATATATGACAACAACAACTTGAGTGAAGTTCCTTCATACAAATATCTTCGAATCAATATCCATAACAAGCTCCACTAGAATTATAACATCGAGAAAACAATAAATGAAGAATGAAAAGTTTGTTGTGGACTTGAAAACAAATGTAATTCAATAGATATTTGGCACTGTGATTAAAAAAATACTCTTTGAGACTCTCTCACCCTAGTTATTTTATATGGATGTGAGGTTTGGGGATGCAATATTTCAACATAGTCATGTAGGAGGATATAATATATCCATAAATTTTTTATAGCCTATCATATCAAAAAATTTATGAAAACGCACCCTATCTTATCCTCCTCATAAAAAAAAAATATTTTTCCCATTAAAAGCACGGTTATGACTAGGTATCTTATTTATAAAAAGAGGTTAAACAATATGGACAACAAGAGGTTTCCTAAAATTTCTTCTAACTCTTGCCAAAGCCACCTTCGACTCAAACAAGGATGGCATAAGCATGCCCATTCTTGTCTTTACCATTGGCGGATAAAGAAGGATTTTCATCATTGGGCAAAATAAGGATAATATTAAATATATTATTACATCACAATTAATAAATTATGGGATGATAAAGAGTTAAATGGAAAAATGAAACTAATATATGGCGATCAATCAAAATCTTGAAAATCAAAAGTATCTCTTTATCTTGACCAGTGTAAGAAAGACAGTAAACATTGCTAAAATAAGAACAAATTCTTATGAGCTCCATAGTGGAATCGGGCTCATCGATCAATTCACAAAACACCATGGGTTGAAAGACTTTATTGATTTTGTGATACTAGGAATGTTGAAAATGAAATTAATTTTCTCTTATATTGTCCAACTTATACTCAAATTCGATCTAAATTTCAAAATATTTGTAACACAATCAACCCATTCTTGAACTTTTACTCAATAAAACTATGGTGATCTTGAAATGCTTATCTTAATGCTTGTCGAGCATAGAAATAAAATTCTAAGGAATTATGAGTAATTCCTTACCTTTTATAGGTCTAATATATCATATTCGATCTTAGTGGATATTAATACATCATCATTGTCATCATAATCATCATTATCATAAAAAAAATTACTAGTTGTAAGATTTCTTTTTTAATTTTTTCCTAAATTTTTAAAAATATATTTATAAATTACTATCATTTTTTTTTAATTCCTCTGTTTTTTAAGTTTATTTTTAAATAGTTCTTTCTTTAAGTTTCAATTTGTAGTTTTGTAAATTTATTGCATAATGTTGCTAAAATATGAACTAACTCTCTTGAGCTACATAATAAAATTGGGCATTGAGCAATTCTCAAATACTATGGGATGCAATAATATATATCTTTGTGACATTAAGAGGAATGGAGGCCTCTCTATATTTGTGACATTAAGAGGATTGAAAGCATCTCTATATTTGTGAAATTAAGAGGATTGGAGACAAAAGACGCTAGGTCCATCCAAATTAGAATTTAATTTCAAAATATTTGTTACAATAATGAGTCTCCTAACCTCCTAAATCATCAAAACTAAAACAATCTTGAAATAGTTTGCTTGATAATTTCTAAACATATAAATAAGATTTTTAAAAAATCTAAATTTTTAATTTTTGGAAGTTTGAAAAATAGATATTCTCAATAGACGTTAATAATTATCATCACCATATACTTTTAAATGTTAAAATTAATAGGAAAAATATAGTTTAATTCATTACATATAATTCAGAGTAATATTACATATATGATATTATAAAATTTTAAAAAAAGCTTAACTTGAAAAATACCAGTGATATTCAAAAATAAAATCTAATTTTTAAAAATAAAAAATATACTAATTTAGAATGATGAATTTAATGTTTTTAATATTATTGATTCAAACCTGTATCCGTATCTGTCGTTGTAGCTGCCGTTGCCGTAGCCTTGCCCCACCCCAAAGGATGTTAATAAATCATATAAATCACTCGTAATCGGTGATTATTAATAGATTAATAATGAGTTAAATGTTAGATTCGTTAATGAGTCATATTTATAACATTTTAAACTTTGAATTTTTATTATTATAATTTAAGATTCTTTTATTATAATAATAAGAATTTTATATATTTATTATATTGTGAATTATATAAATATATATGGTTATTGAAATAATAATATTGAATATTATGATTTTAATATAATAAATTTATAAAAATAAATAAAATGTTATTCTTTTTCTTAATTTTATTTAGAAAACTATTTTGTCTATTAAAAATATTTATTGTTTTTTAATCCTAATTAATTTTTAAAAATATATTATTTTGTTAATAATTTTAAAATATATTATTTTAATAGCATCCAAAATACTTAAAATTGTCAAATCACTATTTTATTAACATTCCTAAAATTTAAAATTGTTTTAATCACTATTTTATTAAAAAAAGAAATAGAGTTATCATAACATTTAATTATTATTGTTGACATCTATTTTGTACACATTTAACACTTATTTATTATAGTTAACATCTAATTATTTTATTAACAATGTAAAGACATAGAGTTATCATAACATTAATTATTATGGTTGAAATCTATTTTGTACACACTTTAACACTTATTTATTATAGTTAACATCTCTTTTGTGTACTCTAACATTTATTTAATATAGTTGATATTTATTTTGTGTGAACTCTTTATATTAATTTTATCATAAGATTTCTTTATGTAAATAAAGAACTATCAAAGAACTATCGTTTGATAATATGGTATCTTTTATGAAGTGTCACATGGCAACACCAACAGCCATGTTTATGAAGTGTTTCTGAATCACCGCGGTCCCGACCAAAAGAAACGCCTGGCCAGCCATATCTACCGTCGCCTAATTGTACGAGGATTAAATGTATTTCTGGACCAGCCTGAACTGGAGAAGGGAGAGGGCATACTACCTCAAATCGAAGAGGCTATTCGAACATCTTCAGTGCATGTCGCATTATTCTCTCCAACATATGCCCAATCCAGGTGGTGCCTTGACGAGCTCGCGCTAATGGTGGAATCCGAGTCGACAATTATTCCGGTCTTCATTGATGTCGATCCTTCGGAACTTCGGTGGACGCCGAGTGGTAATGGAGTCGACAGTATCATTCGCTGTATCTGTCCGTGTCTTCTCGGCGAAAAGGGACGTTATGCTCGAGACCTGGAGATGCTCCAAAAGAAGACAACATTGGATCCTCTTACCAACAAAAAGAAGCCACGACATGACTCTACAACTCTGGAAAGATGGAGGAAAGCTCTCTCTGTTGTCTCCAATAAAAGCGGCGACCGGTAAGGGCCATACTTTATCCTGTTCTTCTTAGTTCTTTCACCAAAGATAAAGGTATATTTTCCTCCATAATCATATTACGTCTGTGCATATTGTTCAGTGACGAAGGGCTGCTAGTTGATGCGGTCGTTGAAGAAGTGTGCCGAAAGGTTAGGAAAACACCTCTTCATGTGGCCAAATATCCTACTGGCCTCGATGAGAAACTAGAACATCTGGAAAGAATGGTGCTCTTGCAGCAGAAAACCCAGAAGTCTACGGTTGTGGGAATTGTGGGTCTTGGCGGGGTAGGAAAAAGCACCCTCGCAAGACAATTCTTCAACAAACACAGATCCAATTATCGTCGATATTGTTTCCTCTCTGATGTGAGAGAAACCGCAGCCAAGAACTCTTTAAGTTCATTGCAAGCAGCACTTCTTAGAGACTTGGCTCATCTGAACCACGAGCAAATAAGCAACACTGAAGAAGGCATAGAGAAGCTTCGAGAGCATCTCTCATCCTCCCCATCATCTCTGATAGTGTTAGATGATGTTGATCATATTGATCAACTTGACGCATTGCTTTCACCTGTGAAAGATAGCATTAAATCTAGTTGTTTAATCTTGGTTACTTCTCGCAATAGGGATCTACTTACAAGCTCGGGCATTGTAGAGGAGTCTATTTACAAGCAAACGGGCCTTAACCAACAGCACTCTAGACAACTGTTCTGCTCGCATGCCTTCGATCAGACTTTTCCTAATAAAGGATTTGAACAACTGGTTGAAGGTTTTTTAGGTGTTTGTGATGGGTTGCCGTTATCTCTTAAGGTGATTGGAGCGCTCATTCGTGGAAAAGATTTAGATTGTTGGAAAGCCCAATTACACAAAATCCACAGAATAGTACCCATTGATATCCAAAGCAGGCTGAAAACTAGCTACGATGGTCTCGATAAAGAGGAGCAGGAGATATTTTTAGACATTGCTTGTTTTCTTATAGGAGAGAACAGACATAGAGCGATCAGAATATGGAACGAATCAGGCTGGGAAGGATCGCTGGGTCTCCGCAACTTAGAGAACAGATGCCTTGTCGAGGTGGACAGTGAAGACTGTATAAGAATGCACGATCACCTCCGTGACCTCGGCAGAGATGTAGCAGAGAAGGAACATCCGGGTTGTCAGCTTCGGCTTTCGCGACCAAATGTCAATCTTTTTTTTTCCGGCCTGTCACCACCTGTACGTATGTTGAAGCTCTCCACAGAGTTTCAAAATAGCATTGTGATGTCTAAATTGCCTATATGTTTTGAAAATTTGTAAGAATAAATCATGTTTTTAACATCTCCGTGTGAACAATTCAGGTGCGTGGAATTAGCATGGATTATGGAATTGGCAGTGAACAATTTTTCGAAAACGTTGCGGGCAACTGCAACCTAAGCAGGTTGCAGCTGCTTAGGGGTCAAGGTTCTTTTGTTGGAAGCGTATTCAGTGCAGTGGAATTACGACAACTGATATATCTCCGATGGGAAAAGTGTCCGATCTCCTTCATATCTTTCACAAATCTAACGAGAAATTTAAGAGTGTTATACATACAGGGGCAAAATTTGGAAACACTATGGCATGAATCTCAGGTAATCATGTTAATTTATTTGGACAGGTGGATTTACTTTTTTCTTCCAAATGCAAAATTAAGAATTGTCTCTTTTTTTATCACAATGTTAAATAAGTGACATTTACAGGGGCAAATCAACTTTAATGCTTTTATGTACACATTGCAGGTGCCACTACAGTTGAGGGAATTGCATATTCATGCTCCCCTTTCAGATATTCCAGAGTCTATTGGGAAGCTGAATCAACTTGAAATAATTATCCTGGAAAATAGTGTTTTTGAAACTTTGCCAAATGTATTCCATCAGATGCATTGCTTGAAACACATCAGTTTGAACTTCTGTAGAGAAATGATGTCGCTGCCCGATTCAGTTGGAATCTTGACGGCCCTCCAGAGTCTCGAGTTGGTCGGGTGCTCCAGCCTGCAGGGGCTCCCAGAGTCGATGGGGAAGCTGACGGGCCTCCAGAGCATCAACTTGGAAGGGTGCTCCAGCCTGCAGGGGCTCCCAGACTCGGTGGGAAAGCTGACGGGCCTCCAGCGCATCAACTTGGAAGAGTGTCGCAGCCTGCAAGGGCTCCCAGACTCGGTGGGGCAGCTGACGGGCCTCCAGAGCATCGACTTGGGGAGGTGCTCCAGCCTGCAGGGGCTCCCAGACTCAGTGGGGCAGCTGACGGGCCTCCAGAGCATCGACTTGGGGAGGTGCTCCAGCCTGCAGGGGCTCCCAGACTCGGTGGGGCAGCTGACGGGCCTCCAGAGCATCAACTTGGGGGGGTGCTCCAGCCTGCAGGGGCTCCCATACTCAGTGGGGCAGCTGACAGGCCTCCAGAGCATCGACTTGGGGGGGTGCTCCAGCCTGCAGGGGCTCCCAGACTCGGTGGGTCGGCTGACGGGCCTCCAGAGGCTCGACTTGGGGGGGTGCCCCAGCCTGCAGGGTCTCCCAGACTCGGTGGGGCAACTGACGGGCCTCCAGAGGCTCGACTTGCGGTGGTGCTCCAGCCTGCAGGGGCTCCCAGAGTCGGTGGGGCAGCTGACGGGCCTCCAGAGCATCGACTTGCGGAGTTGCTCCAGCCTGCAGGGGCTCCCAGACTCGGTGGGGCAGTTGACGGGCCTCCAGAGCATCGACTTGTGGGGGTGCTCAAGCCTGCAGGGGCTCCCAGACTCAGTGGGGCAGCTGACGGGCCTTCGGAGGCTCGACTTGCGGTGGTGCTCCAGCCTGCAGGGGCTCCCAGACTCGGTGGGGCATCTGACGAGCCTCCAGGCAATCAACTTGGACGGGTGCTTCAGCCTCGGGGGCTCCCAGACTTTGTGGGGCAGCTGACGGGCCTCCATAGCATCAACTTGCAAAACTGCTTCAAACTGTAGGGGCTCCCAGACTTGGTGGGGTAGCTGATGGACATCCAGAGTCTCGACTTGCAGTGGTGCTCCAGCCTGCAGGGGTTCCCAGACTCGGTGGGGCAGTTGACGGGCCTCCAGAGCATCGACTTGTGGGGGTGCTCAAGCCTGCAGGGACTCCCAGACTTGGTGGGGCAGCTGACGGGCCTCCAGAACATCAACTTGGAAGGGTGCTCCAACCTGCAGGGGCTCCCAGACTCGGTGGGGCAGCTGACGGGCCTCCAGAGTCTCGACTTGGGGGGTGCTCCAGCGTGCAGGGGCTCCTAGACTCAGTGGGGCAGTTGACGGGCCTTCAGAGCATCCACTTGGGCGGGTGCTTCAGCCTGTAGGGGCTCCCAGACTCGGTGGGGCAGCTGACGGGTGCTCCAGCCTCAGGGGCTCCCAGACTTGGTAGGGCAGCTGACGGGCCTCCAGAGCATCAACTTGCAAAACTGCTTCAGACTGCCACTACTACACCAAGGGCATTTTAAGACATTTGTTTAAGACAAAAGAAATTTTTTGTCTTAAAAAGTCACTTTTTATTTTAGCTATTTTATATTAAAATTTAATATCAATTGAATTGTCTTAAATATAAAATTTAAGACAAAAATAGTGTGAGACAAAAATAATTTGAGACAAAATTTTCTATTTATGACAAAAACAATTTGAGACAAAAATATTTAAGACAAAAACAATTTGAGACAAAAAATTTAAGACAAAAGTATTTTAAGACAAAATTTTATATTTAAGACAAAACGAATTTGAGACAAAAATATTTTAAGACAAAACTTTATATTTAAGACAAAAGCAGTTTGAGACAAATATATTTTAAGACAAAAGCAATTTGAGACAAAAATATTTTAAGACAAAAATTTAGATTTAAGACAATAGCACTTTGAGACAAAAATATTTAAGACATAACTATATATTTAAGACAATGGCGACTTAAGACAATGACAATTAAGACAAAACCCATTTAAGATAGTTAGCAATTAAGACAAAATCATTAGCATTGGGAAGTTTGCATTGAAATATCATGAGTGGATGGTGGATAAAATTATATTTTTTTATTTTTGAAAATCGATATTCAAACCACATGAAATTTAATCATGTCATATTTATTTCTTTTATATTATATTTTTATTTTTTCATTAAACCACATTCTAAAAATTTAATAAATATATAGATAAAAAAATATTATTTTTAGGTTGGCAACTCAAGGGGATTTGAACTTTGAATCTCATGTTTTAACCATAACTGCTCCAACACTAATATTCTTGGGCATATTATGTTTTTTCCTACTAACTGCCCCAAATACAACCTCTAAGAACTAGTAGGGTCCAAGAAAAAAAGCTACAAGTTCCCCAAATTCGATCTACATTTCATGGACAACCACATTTCCCCCAAATGTCCTCCACATATTTTCCTTGGTGTATTGGAGTTTGAAAAATACATAGGATGCCACAAGTAATCCTAATAATAAGACTCAACTTCCCTAATGACTAGGAGACCTTAAAAATAAGAAAACATCTTAATTTATGCCTAAAATTACTAAAATTTCCTATCCCAAACATGAAATTAGAAATTCTACAAAATTATAGGGCAACAAGGAAACCAACTTCCTCTTCCAAAAATCTCTAAGACCTTATGGAGAAAAAATACAAATTTTGAAATAAATTGTTGAAATTATGCTCTTGCATCAACAGCTACCAATGTATCCTTGTAGGCCACCCCCTTTAACAATAGATGTAATACCAATGTCCTTTACCAACTAGAAGGAACTCCTTACATAATTCTCTCTTAGATCCCCTTAACCCATTGCAATGATTGTCTTTGATGTCTACCTAGTTGCAAGCACATTAAGAAGCAATGTGGCATATTGCTGGTTGAGGATTTCAATAAGTATGTGATTTTTTTGACATCTTGTGACTATCTCATATGTGAATATCTAAAATCTTGGATGCATGTCGCCCTGACACTATAACATGACTTAGTATTACCTATCATACCGTGTCACTCCCTCCTCGAGACACCTAGAACTCACTAACACTCCCTGTCACACACTCTTATTCATTCATTTATGAATTTTGACCTAGTGCGCCTCTGTCATGTTTTCCTGGCACTCCCTAACACTCCTTAGCACGCATTGGCAGACCTAGGCACTTGGAACAACTTTGTATGCTTCCATAACACTCTAACATGCCTTGGCACTTCCTAGAATACCGTGTCACTCCCTTCTTAACACACCTGGAACTAGCTTATACTTCATTTCCATGCATTTTAAACTAGTGCTCCTTTGTGTTTCGTTGACACTTGGCCCTCACACTCCCTAGCATGTGTTCATGCCACACCCTGGCACCTGCCACATCTTGGCATGCCTATCATGCCTTGGAACTGCCTAACATCTCTTAGTACTTCTAGGAATTCCCTGACACACCTTGGTATTCCTTAGCTTTCATGTCGTCATAGATAACCTTGCTTTTTTTGTGACTTGGGAACCCAACCAAGTCATTGGAAAATCGATGTTGTGCCCAGCCCAAAGTTTCCCTATGTCTGAAACTACTTTTTCCAACCCTTTATGTAACCATAGGCTTACCTCCTACAAGTCTTATTCTGACCTTCTCTTAACACACTTTATCCTTGAGACACTTGGAATTCGTTGACACTACTTGGCACACACTCTTATTCGTTCATTTCCATGCATTTTGACCTAATTCTCCCTTGCAATGTCCTGGCACTCCCTAACAGTCCTCAACATCCACTGACACTTTTTGGCATGTGTTAGCATGCCTTTTCATTCCTTGGCACGCATTGACACTCCTTAGTTATCATGCCCTCACAATTACACTTACTTTTTTGGAACTTGGGAACCCACCCAAGTCTTGCCTTGAATATAACAACTTGACCAAGTTACGGTTACTACAACTAGATTGTGCCTTGTTCACCTAAGAAATGACTATAACCCCTCACCCATTTAACCCCCTAAATGCTAAACCCCTAACCCATTTAACCCCTTAAACCCTTAACCCCTAGCCCCTTAAACCCTAATTCCCGACCCCTAACCCATTTAACCCCCTAAACCCCTAAAACCCTAACCCATTTAACCCCCAAACCCTAACCCCTAAAATACTTAAGTGCTAAATCCCCTAACCCCCTAAACCTCTTAACCCCTAACCCATTTAACCCCCTAAACCTCTAACCCCTTAACCTGTAACCCATTAACCCCTTAACCCCTAACCCCTAACCCCTAAAATCCTTAACTAATAAATCCCCTAACCCCATAAACCTCTAAACCCCTAAACCCATTTAACCCCGTAAACCCTAAACGTCTAACCCTTAACCCCTAAGCCCTTAAGCCATAATTCCCAACCCCTAACCCATTTAACCCCGTAAACCCCTAAAACCCTAACCCATTTAACTCATAAACCCTAAACCTCTAAACCCTTAAACCCCTAAACCACTAACACCTAAACCCCTAAACCCCTAAACCGTTAACGCTTAACCATTAACCCATTAACCCCTCAACCCTAACCCCTAAAATCCTTAACTGCTAAATCCACTAATTAAGCCCTAAGCCCCTAATCCCTAATCCCTTAACCATTAGCTCATTATTCACCTAACCCCTAATTGCGCCTAAATCCCCTAACACCTAAGCCCCAAATCCCTAATCCCTTAACCAATAACTCATTATTCCTCTAACCCCTAAATGCGCCTAAATCCCCTAACCCCTAAACCCCCAATCCATAACCCCTTAACCACTAACTCATTATTCCCCTAACCCCAATCCCTAATCCCTTAAATACTAATTCATTATGCCCCTAACCATTAAGCCCCCAATCCCTAACCCCTTAACCATTAACGAGAATATACCACAGTGGGCATGCACAAGAAGAAGAACCAAAGAAATCAAATTCAATAAAGAAAGCACAACCACCACTCCAAACTCGCTTCTCTAAAACACATACAACTGCAATAAATCCCACTGAAGCTTACAAATTTATCAAGCCCTAATTAACTTACTAACAAATTCAACAAGCCAACATGTTACAATTTTTTGAGTCGCCCCCAAATCAATTAGTAATTATTGCATGAATGTACATTTGTTTGTAGTTTTATTTAAAAGGTTGAAATTCTCGCAAGAGCGTATAGAATATATCCAAAAGTTAAAAAAATGGAAATTTTGCTTACCTCCACAAGGTATCATCACACCCGGATAGGTGAAAACATACAAGTCTAAATCTTCTACCTCTAAGTCTCAATGACACTTCAACATGTCAATAACATACTTACAACAATGCTTAATGAGTTTTGTCTATTGGCTAAAGAGATATACATCCATCCATCCAAAAATAAACATCTCAATCAATCCAACACCATAAATTGTGCTAAATAATTCATCATGTTATTTCAAATATTACAATATTTTCTTATATAGTTAGCTCACATGTTCCTTGAATATTTGAAAGCCAAACTACCTTAGCACAATATACCAGAAATATTTGTACTCTAAAAGACAAAAAAAGACAACAAACTAAAATAGTAACTTTAACTCTAATCCAGACACTTCATTCTTAGCAACATGATATCTAATGAAGATGATATGTGGAAAAAAAGGCTTCATATATTTTCTATCACATGTCAAACCGAGTGAACAAACACATGCATAGAAAACATCAGAAATAGGGTTCATAGATCGACTTGTATTATATGGTTTCAAACCCTTCTTGTCTCCTTCAAGGGGGTTTTTGGAGGTCTTAAAAAGGACTTCATTTTGCTAACCAAATGGATTTTTTCTTTCACACATGTATGGAAACGTACTTTCCAAATCGTATTGTAATAGATTCATAAGGTGATGTTATTGGTATTAACTACACCTTATTTGGAGACATCATTTTTATTGTAGGGGTTGGTACCTTTCTATTTGATGTGGTTGGCGATGTGAAGACTACTCAACCTCTAGTAAAGATTCATACTAACTCTAACAAGCTTATGGATGATTTTTTACAAAGGGAGACCCCTCTAAGCTAACTCATTGGATTTTTTGTTTGTTCATGCTAATTATTGTTCTCAACTTTCCTTCTCCAAGGGGCTAAGACTATTTGCTTCATTTATTTTACATGGCCTGATGAAAGAAGAAGAATGGAGATTGTCTCCACATCTTTTCCATTTCGCTAAGTTACAAAAAAAGAGTCAAATTCTATAGCCAATAGACTAATAGTCTCTTGATACACCTTTAGTGAGCTATTCATAGCTCTCACCTATCACTGTAGCTCAATGAAATGACATCTAATAGCTCCAAGACACCATTATAAATGGAGTAGTTGTGAAGTTGTTGTTAAATGATCACCTCCAAATGTTCAATTCTCATGAATTTTGGGGGAGGGGGGTCTTTTGGTGTATTGAGCGGGGTGAGGGGACATAAGGGTAGCATGGATGGGTAGAAGTGAGAGGTTCGAGCATGGTTTACTAAGATCTACAATCCTAACATTAGAGAATGAGAAGGAGCCTTAGGGCCTTATGGCATAGGGGCTAGGTAACCTATAAGTAAGGTAATGAGAGAAATTGATAGGGGAAACCCCAATAGTTGTGACAAGGGAATTAGGGGCCACATTATCACAACCCATACACACTTAACCCATAACCACTAAAGTCCCTATCCCTTTAACCCCGAAGCCACAATCCCTTAATCCATACACCCATAACTCATAACAAATTAACCCCTCGATCCCTTAAACCCAAAGCCATTAACCCCTTAACCCCTAACCACTAACTTAGAATCCTTGAACCCCATAAACCCTAATCCCATATCCTCTTAAAGCTTGACCCTTAACCCATAACCCCTAACCCCTAAACTCATTAACCCCTAACCCCTTAACCTTCTGACACCTAAATAACATAACCCTTAGGCACTTAACCCCTAAATCCCCTGACATGTAAGCCCTTGATGGTTAATATTAACCCTAAATCCCTTAACCACTAATCCATTAACCTCTAACCCTTAAACCCCCTAACCTTCAAATCCCATAAGCCCTAACCCTTTACCCTTTACCCTTAACCCCTTGCTCCTAAACCCTTAAACCCATTAACTCCTAGAACCCCTTATCCTTTATCCCAAACCATAGGTGCTCCAACGCTAATATTCTTGGGAATATTATGTTTTTTCTTTCTGACCGCTCCAAATACAACCTCTAAGAACTAGTAGGGTCCAAATAAAAGAGCTACAAGTTCCCCAAATCCGATCTACATTTGATGGACAATCACATTTCCCCCAAATGTCCTCCACACATTTTCCTTGGTGTATTGGAGTTTGAAAAATACATAGGATGCCACAAGTAATACTAATCATAAGACTCAAATTTCCTAATGACTAGGAGGCCTTAAAAATAAAAATAAAAACATCTTAAATTATGCCTAAAATTACTAAAATTTCCTATCCCAAATATGAAGTTAGAAATTCTACAAAATTATAGGGCAACAAGGAAACCAACTTCCTCTTCTATAAATCTCTAAGACCTCATGGAGGACAAGTACAAATTTTGAAATAAATTCTTGAAATTATGCTCTTGCATCAATAGCTACCAATGTATCCTTGTAGGCCACCCCCTTTAACGATAGTAATACCAATGGACTTTACCTAGAAGTAACTCCTGACATAATTCTCTCTTAGATCCCCTTAACCCATTGTAATGATTGTCATTGATGCCTACCTAGTTGAAAGCACATTAAGAAGCAATGTAGCATATTCCTGGTTGAGGATTTCGATAAGTATGTGATTTTGCTGATATCTTGTGATTATCCTGTATGTGAATATATAAAATCATTTTTTTTGTACCAATTTAATGATTGATTTTCCATGAATTTTAAACTAGTGCTCCCTTATGTTTCCTTGACACTTGACCCTCACACTCCCTAGCATGTATTCATGCCACACCCTAGCACCTGCCACATCTTGGCATGCCTATCATGCCTTGGAACTGCCTAACATGTGTTAGTACTTCTAGGAATTTCCTGACACACTTTGGTATTCCTTAGCTTTCATGTCGTCATAGATAACCTTACTTTTTTTTGCGACTTGGGAACCCAACCAAGTCATTGGAAAATAAATGTTGTGCCCAACCCAAAGTTTCCCTTTGTCTGAAACTACTTTGTGTAACCCTTTATGTAACCATAGGCTTACCTCCTACAAGTCTTATTTTGGCCTTCCCCTAACACACTTTATACTTGAGACACTTGGATTTCATTGACACTACTTGGCACACACTCTTATTCGTTCATTTCCATGCGTTTTGACCTAGTTCTCCCTTGCAATGTCCTGGCACTCCCTAGCACTCCTCAACATCCATTGACACTTTTTAGCATGTCTTAGCATGCCTTTTCATTCCTTGGCACACACTGACACTCCTTAGTTCTCATGCCCTCACAATTACCCTTAATTTTTTGGAACTTGGGATCCCAACCAAGTCTTGCCTTGACTATAACAACTTGACCAAGTTATTGTTACTACAACTATATTATGCCTTGTTCACCTAATAAATGGCTATAACCCCTCACCCATTTAACCCCCTAAACCCTAAACCCCTAACCCATTTAACCCCCTAAACCCTAAACCTCTAAACCCTTAACCCCTAACCCCTTAAACCCTAATTCCCGACCCTAACCCATTTAACCCCCTAAACCCCTAAAAACCTAACCCATTTAACCCCCAAAACCTAACCCCTAACCCCTTTAACCCCTAACTGCTAAAATCCTTAACTGCTAAATCCCCTAACCCCTAAACCTCTAAACCCCTAACCCATTTAACCCCCTAAGCATCTAACCCCTTAACCCCTTAACCCCTAACCCCTAAAATGCTTAACTGCTAAATCCCCTAACCCCCTAAACCTCTAAACCCCTAAACCCATTTAACCCCGTAAACCCTAAACGTCTAACCCTTGACCCCATAAGCCCTAATTCCCAACCCCTAACCCATTTAACCCCCTAAACCCCTAAAACCCTAACCCATATTACCCCCAAAACCCTAAACCTCTAAACCCTTAAACCCCTAAACCACTAACACCTAAAGCCCTAACCCCTTAACCCCTAAATTGTTAACGCTTAACAATTAACCCATTAACCCTCACCCCTAACCCCTAAAATCCTTAACTTCTAAATCCCCTAAGTCCCTAATCCCTAATCCCTTAACCACTAGCTCATTATACACCTAACCCCTAACTGCACCTAAATCCCCTAACCCTTAAACCCCCAATCCCTAATCCCTTAACCACTAACTCATTATTCCCCTAACCCCTAAATGCGCCTAAATCCCCTAACCCCCCAATCCATAACCCCTTAACCACTAACTCATTATTCCCCTAACCTGAATCCTTAATCTCTTAAATACTAACTCATTATGCCCCTAACCCCTAAATGTGCCTAAATCCCCTAACCCTTAAGACCCCAATCCCTAACCCCTTAACCACTAACACATTATTCCCCTAAACCCTAGACCTCTAACCCCTAAGCCCATATTCCCCTAACCCCTTATTATACTAGGCTCGTGGTGCTTTCTTGAGGCCATACAAGGATTTTACCGCTTGCAAGCTTTATGTTCCTAACCCTTCACAAAAAATCCTTCTAGTTGGGACACAAAAACATTCTCTTTCATATCTCCATTCAAAAAAGCAGTTTTTACATCCATTTGATGGAATTTCCAAATTTTTGAGTTTCTAGGGCAAAGAATGTTCATATGGTATCCCATTTTGCTATGGGGGAAAAAGTATTCTCATAATAGACCCCTTCTTTTTATGTAAAACCTTTTGCCACAAGCCTAGATTTATTCTTTTCCAGTGAGCCATCTACTTTATACTTGTTTTTGAAAAATGTTAGCGCTTAATTTAGCGAGGGTCCTAGGAGGGGTTCCAAAGGGACTACTACTAGATCAAGTGGAAACAGTGGGACAAGGACCCATTGTCACCTCATTCAATTTCCGCTACTCTTTATGAAGTTTCACTGATGGGAGGAGTCTCGGTATAGGGAAATTACTAGAATGATGAGACCAATAATGATGCACAATGTGATTTCCAATGCCCATTCAAAGAAGAGGATTAGATAATAGGTTCCCTACTTTAGAAGCAAAAGAAGGACTCTCCAAGAAAGGCTTGAGGGAAATATGACCTCGGGTTTAGGAATATTAAAAAATGATGAATGCCTAAGATCAAAACTTCCAAAATTCCACTCTTGTGATTGGCGATAACCCCACCTCCTCAAGACACCTAGAACCAACTAACGCTCCTGTCACACACTCTTATTCATTCATTTATGCATTTTGACTAATTAACTGCTGTTATGTTCCTGGCACTCCCTAACACTCCTTAGCACACATTGGCACACCTTGGCACTTGGAACATCTTTGTGTGCTTCCCTAGCACTCTAACATGCCTTGGCATTTCCTAGAAATATCACTCCCCTTCTTAGCACACCGGAATTGTTTGATACTCCCATTTCCATGCATTTGAAACTAGTGCTCCTTGTGTTTTCCTAACCTTGGCCCTCACCTCCCTAGCATGTTTGTATTGCATCCATACAAACAACAACCTAAACCATAGCGGATAGTCATGTAATAAATCCATACTTGTTTGACATATCAAAGGTGATCAAGAAGTTTACTCGTTGCCTCTCAATCAACTAGTTAAGTTATGTATGCTTGTAAAATTGTAAATGGATCTTCCAACTAGCACAAGCTCTACTTGTAATTTATTAAATCCATTATAGGAAAACACCTTATTATGGAAGCATGCACAGTTTAATCTCTACCCCCTCTAACCCCCTTCAACCTGATAATATGTGGATGCTTACTCTTCTTATGGGCTCTCCCTCGGTCGAAAAAGCCCTTTCCTTCCCACGATATTCTTGTTGATTTTTCCAAGCCTTTGCTTTGCTCCATCAATAAAGCCAAATCAAAACTCTTCTTCCCTCATTGCCTCCCTGAACCATTCAACTCAACAAAAAGACACAGGACCCGGACCCCGGAAAAATGCGCATGCCTAAAATAACAGAGGCTTGGTCTCAAAGACGGACTTGTTGGGAAAAGTTATGGGCGCCAAAACACAGATGGAGATGGATCACCGACCCAACACCTCTTGGGCAACACTCTTTGGGGGAAGGAAAATATGCCCATCTCACAACACGAAGTCTCTAATCGGGCTCTTCTTGAAACCTCCAAGGTTTCTCGATGCGGAACCAAGCTTGGGTGAATAGAGGAATGGTCCAAAACCAGTGTTGACGAGTGTTAGTACATACGAGTGCAGAAATTAACGTCCATCGATTATGATGTCATGATCTTTGAAGGAAAACCCAGGGCGAAGACATGATATTAATCGATGCGATGGTACATGCAACTATTGAGGCAAAGAGTCATGGCCACGGCTGGGGTGGCGGCCAACGACTGGGAACAACCTTTCCAGCATCCTAGCCCTGGGGAACCTCGCCAAATTCCCCTAGCCCCCTGCTGTGCCCAAGCCCTAATTTCCACCCATAGTGTTTTCAAACCATGCTCGAGGGATCGTCGAGTAAACCCCAACACCTCTGCGGAAGCCTCCTTAGAGAATCTTTAGTATCCCGACTCTCCTTTATTCCTCTCCTATCTCCCCAAAACTTCAACAAACCCAAACAATAAGAATTAATGTGATAAACCGTAAATGATTTTGGTTATTTAATCAAAGTAAAAGAGTCATGAAGGAACAAAAATTAATTTAATATTAAATTATTCATAAGGCTATAGTTAAAAATTATCAGAAAACGTCAATATTAATTCAATGTAAGCTTAATCATTAATCAATGCTTTAGCATAATAAACCATAGAATACTAACGTATCCATGTGAGTTATGTATATGTGAATAACATACACATACCTTGTATGTATAGAAATAATATCAACAAGTACCAGCGATCAATCTTCTAGTAGGTAGGATAATAACTAATCATAACATAAAATGGTTGGGGTGGGTGTTACAAATGGCTCCCTTATATTTATCATATATATCTTATATATTATTAATATATGTCTATTACTTAGTAAATGAACTATTGTTCATTTGTTTTTCAAAATATTTTCTCTCACTCACCAATGTATTAAACGTTGTAAGGGGTGTGGTACATTTCAATACCATATATTTACTCCCTTTCTTTGTCTTCAAATAAAACACAATAGTATTAGAAACTAAAATACCAACTAGTAACCCTAAAAGAATCAATAAAATTTTGTATCACGAGCTCTATGAATTCTTTTGTAAGTTATATTTTTATGGTAATTGTGTTATTGAAATTTATATATATAGCTTTATTTTGTGGAGGTTATGTAGGCATACATCACTAATTTGTTAAAATTACATCATAATGAGGCAGATATTTGGAATAAAAAAGTTTTAGTTGCAGATTTTTTTTATCTCCACAAAAAGAGCTTTCAGACCAATTAATTCAAATCTCTATGTTCTTTGTGTAAGATTTATAAATAGTACCTACCAATCTTTTGTGGCTCCCACTATAAATCTTCTTCCTTACTCCACTTGCTTGTATTTTTTTCCTAGTTTACTTGCTTGCATTTATATTTTTCATACACTTGGATTTATAAATATTACCAACATGACATGTCTTCTTTATGCCTACATGATATAAAGATACAACAACTCACACTAGAGATACAAATTGATTCAATGCAAGTTTGATTTCTTATTATTATCAAAACTTCGAAATTGAATAAGAAAATAATATTCCAATTTAAACCTTCATTTTTGTTAATAAAAAATAATATCATTTCCAACTATTTTGTAGATGGTATTATATATACCATGCACCGGTTATTAAACTCATAACGGAAAAAATAATATTATTTATATGTTCAACATGTTAATCATTAAACTTAAAACTTATAATTTATATGGCAAAAGATTTTTGTAATCATTAGAAAGCTTATATGCTCTACATGCTCCAATCATTATGCACCTATAATTGATATAGCAAAAAAAGATTCTTATACTCATTAAACCTACTTACAATTTTTATTAGAAAATATAATGTTATTTATCCATATAATGCATTAAATGGTTTAGACCATTCGGTCAACTACGTTTTAAAAATATATAACACAATCGTATAGGATTGCATTGGCCGTACGAATCTTTATCAATTTTTCTAACCAATAATGCATTGGCCCGGGTCCGAATCCTTATTGCTACTAGCTCTTAACTAAACCTTTGACACTTTATTATTAAAAACATTGAAATAAAACTTGACATGGCGGCCCATCGTTGTTGGTATTGAAATATTTTAATATAATAATGTTGATTACAATCGACCCTCTTTCCAATCAAATCCAAAATACATATTCTATGGTAGAGTTGGTTTAATATTGAATATAGTTATCAGGTCTTAGGTATATCTCGGTATTAAAAATTTGATTCGAAGAAAAATCAGGGTATGTTCGGAATCCAGAGCTTAATCGGCCATTGCCTTTGTCAACATGAAGTATCAGGTATATCTCATCTGAGGGCGTGTCGATCATTTTTTGATTTCGTCCTGAGTAATTTCCTGCTAAACCAATTGGAGAGTAGGTTGAATCTGGTGGTTGAACGCTCAACTATAACCTAAGGTCTTGAGTGCGCTAAGATTTTCCCCTGCGCACCTTGGCTCTCCAAATACTACTTGTTTAATCATATATTCTCCGCGCCTAGTACAGTACAGTGAAAGCTTTTGAAATCTTTCCCTCACAAATGAAGCCGTCCACATCGCACAGTCCTGCGTGGCCGCCCAAGACATCCCATACAGCGTTCACAAAGCGGTTAATCCTGCGTGTTGGCACAACAACGATCAGCCTTGGTTTTAAGGGGTTGCGATGGAGAAGCATGGAGCTGTGATTCCTTCATGGAGAGTGGGAAATATTATTTGGTGCCAAATTTTCAGCAAAAGGGTACAATGCAGTTGCTTCAAGGTTTATATAACTGGGTTAACATCTGATCAACAAGCATAGGTTCACAAGTTGGAGAAATTCCATAATTTTCTAGAAGCCCTAGATCAAGGTATTTAAGTTTCTTTCTGCTTTCCTTCCTTGCTTGTAGGAGGGTTGGATATGTTGGAAATATCTCTCAAATTTTTCATTGGTTGCATCTTTCTCAAGACTAGGTTGGAGGAAATAGAGATTTTGGTTATTCAAAGAAACAATTAAGTAGGGCATTTCAGAAAAGTAAAATTGAAAGGCTTTTCTCTACCAAAAACAATGTCACATCCAAATTTTGAGATGTGTTCCAATAAGATTTTGTAAAATATGTCTAATATATGTAAGATCATATTGTGATATGCAAGTTTATTGATATGAAAGTAATGCAATAGGAACAATGTAATGCATTGAACGGAACAATAAACTTCATTAAACCTCCTGTACTCTATATTATGGGTTCTATGAAGCATAACATGAAGTTGGTAAATGATAGATCTTGGCATAACATGAAGTTGACAGGTTGATTATGCTTAGTGGCAACTTAGTCTTGATGATAGATATTGTAACTGAGATTGCTCCAATCAAATTTGAAGGTCCTCATCTTGTATTTCTTGGTAAGAGGCCATATGAGGTTCATGACTTTGCCTCCAATGCCCTCCACCCAGTTAGCGCCGATCTCTATTGTATAACCTCCCACAGTTTCCTTGTGCATTCTTCCCCCAATCCGATTGGTTGCTTCTAGTATTACAAAGTCCTTGACTCCATTGTGAGATAAGGTCTTTGTTGCCATTATTCCTGCAAACAAAAAGATCAGAACCTACTCTGAAGCCTATACTTAATTACCTGTGAAGACTGGATAAGGTATTAAGTACCTGACATGCCTACTCCCACTGTTATAGTGGTGGTAGCACCCACAGAAGAAGAGAAAAGAACTGTGCATACGAAAAATACAAGACAAAAATTATCACTAGAGTAAGCCATGGAGACTCCTCAATGTAGAAATAATACTCTCTACTTTATAACAACACTAGGAATAATAGAGTCCTAGCATTGATAATGCATTGAATGCTTGTGAGTAAGAGTTCTATATTTATAGAAGCTCAATGTGATATCAAGCTTGGTTTTCTTCCTTTAAAACGTAATGCCAACATTGTCTTGTTGCACTACATTTGAAAGGGCGACCCTGGGATGCAGTGAAGGGACACGTTTTTAGCATGTGTAGGTGTGATGGAATCCAATGCAATGCAAATGCAATCTTATGACTGTACATTAAATCTAATCATATCTACCTACTTGGACAAACTTTAACATTATGAAGTTTGATGTTTGAATATTTTAATTTGAAATTTCACATCATACATATATGTTTGCATTCTTTTAATATATAAACAAAATAATAAAATATTCAAGCAATATGGGGAATTCTACATGTAATACGTATATGTTTGCATTTCACCTCTACATCTTGCATGAGGGAGCCATGAGTATCATGGAATCCTTCCATCACTATATTATAAAGTTCCTCATTGATGGAGGAATGCCTATTTGACAAGGACTTTCCCTAGTAAGGCAATATAACAATGAGTAGAAAATTTTGGTATCCCCCTTGGGAAGGGAGGACAATTTGAGTCCAACCTCTTAGCTATTGAGGGTGAACAAACAACCTACACATAGAGCTAACAATCCCCCTTGGGTAGGGAGGACAATTTGAGTCCAACCTCTTAGCTATTGAGGCTAAGCGTAAGCCTAAGCTCTTGTACTGCAATGTGGGTTGTTTTAGTCTCGTTAACCTACATTATGCAACAATGCACATGTTTTGTTCTGTATTTTAGAAGAGAGGCTACATAACGCTAGGTTTTCAATTTAGATTTGTTTCATTTGTTCAAAATATTTTTTTATTCCATTTTGTGTTTTTTTGTACATTTATAGATCGAAGCATAAAATGATATTCGATATATATTGTATTGATCTGTTAGACAAACAAAAGCTACAGTGGGGAAACCTTTGCTACATAGAGGGTTTCTAAAAGCAAGAAATCCGAGCTAATAACAAGATTATATGATGGTTTGATAAACTATAAGTGGAGATTACATCACAAAATTTAAAACGACAAGCAAGGTTTATGAAGAAGTCAAAACACGGGCCAATATTTTATTGTTGAAATTTTCAATATACTATGCTCTGGTAAGGAGCGACCAAATCAGGGAACAAAAACTATAACATCTGTGGAAACAAAAAATGGGTCGATTCATAGAGTGATGGTACGGTGTTCACGATTTAAATTCTTTCTCACTGTTGGAAGCAAGGTTTCGGTGCTCCGTGCGTGTCCTATGTGCGTCTGTGGGGCTATTTGACTGCTCACTTTTCATCCCACTCTCTTCCCTCCAGGGAACATATATTATCCAAAACAAAGAAGATTTTGCTTGTTTATTCACTTTGTTTTTTGATGACTCCTTTTGCCAATATTGGCCTCAATGGTTAGGTGTTTACAATTTTGGACGGTCCTTGTGGTGTGGATTTTTTTTTTGGGTTGTTACGAAAAAATACTCGTATATTAAAAAGTTCAAATATTGTATGAGCATATCTCTTTTCCATTAAAAAAAATTTGGAATAGCCAACATACCAAATCGGGTACCATATTAAGAATGTTTGATGTTCTTCTATAGGGAAAAATCTATAAGCATTTTTCTCGAATCAATGTGGGTCTTATTTTCATTATTCGCCTTTTTAGACTCTCGCTTGAATGGGTTGTGCCCAATTGAATGTTGTGAGTATTCATCTCTCTCCATTGTTCTATCTCATCCCATACACATTGTTGAATGTCAGTATGGATAATATCTAGGCTTCTCTTCCCAGCCTTTTTTTCTCTCTTTTGGAAGTGTTGAGTAGGGGCGGCAGAGGCACTTAACGTTGGATATTTGTCCCTCTTCCATTCTAAATCCGACTTAGCTTGGCACTCTAGACGAAAAAAATGATAAAATTATTGTATGCATTAGCTTGGAAAATAGGCCAGATTGGTGTTGTCTGTATGGTGTTGAAGTATATTCTCACCTCCCTCATACGAGTTCTAAAAAAGGATTGTATTGAGAATAAGTAAGATCCGGTGTTGTGTCAAAAATTTACTTTTTTTTTTTTGATTATAAATGTTTCAATGCTTCTTTTGACCATTTGTTTTTGTTTCTAATTCGGTAGGTTCTGAAAATACGTGCTCTTTGAATACGTTACGGGTTTATGATTGACCTCTTTGTCTTTTTCTTCTTTCTCTCGACTATAGGCGGTGAGAGGCCAATTCATGTTCTAATAACTTTATCTGTAAAAGGGCGTATTCAGAACTTCATTATTGACACTATTTTGAACATGTTCTCCTGCGGATTTGTGAGTCATCCCTAAGTTGTTTGGACATTTCATCCTAATAAATATTGGAAATAGTGACACCATGTTGTGTGATTGATTATGCGGGTTCTAATATTGTTGTGTTTAGGATAGACAATTGGGCAGTGTTTCTTTGACTAATGGATGTTAGTTCGGACTCAGGAGGAAACTCAAACTAGGATATTATGTAGATGCTACATTTCTGAGCCTAATCAACAATAAGGAAAGTTTTATGTAATGATGGTACCATTTTAATATGTTCACCTTTGGCAATGCTTATATGTAGACTTAAAAATTTGCATATTGTCTCAATGGTTCTGAATTATGGTTTTAAATATTCAAAATAGTTTTTTTCATTAATTTTTTTTTAAAGTGGTTCATTGAGATCTAACGGTCCCAGTTTCCAGTTCGTTACGGTTTGAAATCCAGTTTGTCGGTGGTAGGTTTCATAAAATTTATAAACAGTGTGAGATCAAGCGACTTAGTGTCATGTTTGGGCACTTCTTGGAAACATTGACTTTAATGAATAGCTATTGAGAAGCCATAAATCATGATATCATACTACCAACAATACATTTTTTGAATCCGATCAAATGATGATAAGATAAATAACATAACTAATTTGTTGTAGTGTTATCCACTAGATTTGAGTATTTAAGAGTACGATAACTATCATTTCAATAGGTTTGTTGCCTGCGGCACAAAAGCAGTAGGCTCGACTCGACCCGAGCCTGATCGGCCAAGGCCATCGGTGACCTTGATCGACCAATTTAAAACCGATGAGGTTGGATTGTTCCTTGCAACGGCAAGCCGATTTTTGTACCCGGCTGGTAGGCTGCGTGCTTTCAACCAACGAGCCCCCCCCCCCCCCCCAACAAAGAATAATATTATTCGGTGGGCTTCAAAAATACAGTTTGTGAACTTTAAACCAGTTTTAATTCAACATTGAGTTACGATTCCTCATATGCAGCGTTACGAAATACGAGGCTTTGTGTCTTGATAGCATTAAGGGTTTGTATGATGAACAATGACACAATTTTCTAGATGCGGAAAAAGCAGTTGGCATATTTCTGACGAAGAGAAAGGGCATGGTGTGACATTCCAAACATTTTGGCTACAAAGGCAGACACCGAAATTGAAGGGGAGAGATAAGTACCTTGATGTGCTTAACTTATTTAATCTTGTAAACTCTGCGAGATTGAAAGCAAACAAAATCCTCCTTCAAAGAAATTTGAACTTTCAGAGTTTCTAGGGTCTCTGATTGACAAAAATAAGTGTCTTAAATTTGTGTGTGTGCGGGGGTATTTTATCGGTACAGAAAGTGAAAGGCAAAAGTAGTGGTAGTCTAGCAATGTTTTTCTGAATTTTGCTGCATTGTGTTTAAATGCAAATGAACCATGGGGTTGGGCATTAAACAATGATGTTAAAACTAGTGGACCTTTTTCTACACGAAGTCATGTTCATGGCAAGCCCCCAACTATAAACGTTCAAAATCACGATCAGTGAACCTACAAAATAGACACAAATACAATCTCGGCCTGCTTGTTTTAGAAATAAGGATATAATTATGGCAAGAAGCAGTTCTACGGCTACTTTTTTCTTTAAATGTGTAATTTTACATTACTTTCCCTCTTAAATCCCAATTAACTAGCTTCCTAATAGTAAATATGTGTTAATGTCTTTGCAATTGGAAATATTACACAATCTTGAATCTTGTCATTGTTAGTTTTTTGTGAGTGAACTTCTCTCAACTTTTACGTTGAAATGAATAGGAGCTGCTCAGTGACTCTTGAAGCATATATGTCTACATGCCAAACAGTTAATGACAATATTATTGAACAAGATGTCCATATTCCAAGTGTATTTATTTATAACACACTGTGTTTTGGCATTCATCCTACTTAGGCAGGAAACAACATTGTAGCATACCATGTCCTTAACACATAATGGCACTATAAAACATATAGTTTCAAGGCATCGACACTTACTTGTTGGTTAACCCAAATGCTACGGTATGTTTTTCACAGCCATATTATCTAAATTTTTACTCAATGTTCTTTCAAAACCTTTATTGCAAAATAACATTGATCGAAATCAATAAAGGCAAACAATGAACATAGATACAAACAAATATTGTTTGATGATAAATGGATACAAAACCATGCTAACGCTAGCACACAAGGCCCCCCAGTTGACTGGCTTTGACAAATATTTTATTGTCTTTGCAATTGGAAATATTACACAATCTTTCGATCTTATCTGACTGCTTAAATTTTTTTGGCAATGATGAACTTATTTCAAAGGTTTCTGTTGAAATGAATAAGAGGCCCTGCTACTACAGTCCTGAAGGCATATATGTCATGCCAACCATGGGTACCCTTCAACAATATTTATAGGACGAATTATAGGATAGATTATTCTTTATGTTTTTGTACAAAAAAATTAATATTTAATATTTTTAAAAGTAAGTCATTGAAAGCAGGATCGATCGAGTCATTGTGCGATTCATTACCTCCGACACCGATAAATTTGATCTGATTAAATTTTTTAAAACATTGGTGTTACGGTTATCATCAAATGTCAAATATCTTTAAATTTCAATATCTTCCTTACATACTTAACTTGGAAAATCTAAATACATTGGAGCTATCATTTCAAAATATTTGTCTGGAAGCTCATCTTTTATCACTTCTGTCATTTCTTGGAAGTTGGATTCAACTGAAATGATGCCATCAACATATAAGATGGAATCAATATTTCATCCTTCACTTTGCTTTTGACAATCGAGAGACAGGGTTTCAAAGAAAAACTAGGTTATCCTTGGCTGGTCATCAATGCTTGCATACCAAGGCTCTATGGCTTTGCTAGTCCTGTATGGTCATCTTTATTCATGAGTGGGTGCTTTAGCCTAGTTAAGATATTGTTTGAGATAATTTTTCCCTTGCCCATGATAAATATCAAAGACGACATCTTGTATTGCTAAACCTTCTGATGAAGATCTGGGCAAGGGAAAAATATCTTAAACAGGCTAAAGCAATCCCACCAGGCATGTATAGGTCATGATGGTACATTATCATCTTCATTTCATTTGAGGTCAGGCGGGGTAGAAAGAAAGAAGATTGTGAGCGGTATAGCCATTAAAAGTTTGCACAAAAATATATAATTATAGGCGCAAATACTCCTTGTATGGATATGACATGTACACAATTGATACTTCATTTATTAGTTGTTTCCATGAATGCCTTACAAGACAACAAGTAATTATTCCATCTTTGTTTTCTAGATTTCCTTGGGCTTTTAGGAGAAGGTAATACTTATAAATGATAATGTTTCCTCAAAGCATCCTCCCTTGCAGGGCATTGTCATCGGCGGGGTAGGATTTTTTATAGTTTTTTATTTGTATGTGTATGTCTTACGATTGTTGGTAGTATTTTCTTCCTCAATGAGTTTGGGTTTTATTTGGGGAAGTCTGGGCTGGTGGTTGTTGGGCTCTAGTCTTCTCTCATTCTAGTGGTCTAGTGATTTTCTATGCTCATCACAATCAAGGAGTACTCTTTAAAACCATCTCATCCATCCAAGTAACCACTATCGTATACCACTTCTATGACCAACAAATCAATGTGCCTTCTGTGACCCAACAAGTGGATCTTGAGCCATCTAGACTTGAAATAAAAACAACAAAGTATTGTCTTCTACATCAATTGCTTTCCCCCCACGGAATTAAAGACATAATGCAGTCAAATTTCACTTCCATCAATGTCCTTAACCAATCAACATCATTATAGCTATATTTTTGTGTGATAATTTTGGAGTTTTGGTGGAGAAAATTTGATATAGGCTTGTATCCTTCATTCAAAATTGTTTGAAGACAATGCTTTGATAATTATAATTATGCATATCTCCAGTATTTACTAGAATGTCATAGTAATAATGCAACTCACCTAGATCCTTCATCTCAAAATACAAAATAACATTTGATTTTTGGTTGTTGAGAAAGCTTTGTGTGTGGCTCTCTATGAATATTAGGCCATCAAATCACAATGTAACTACAATAATTTGATTTGTATAAGCCTAATGAGGTGACTAAAGGAATGCCTTAGCTCTCATCACGAGTCCATTTCCCATTGAAAAACACTTATTATTCATTGATGTCTGCCATTTGTGAATTTACAATCGAAACAAAATAGTAAAAGGTTTTTTGGTATACAAGTTGTCATATATTTAGTAGTTATTTATGTAATGAACCTAGTAACGTCCACACATTTTCTTTAAGATTTTATTACATTACTTTCTTAAGATATATACAAATGGCATACCAGGTATGTATTGTGTTTTGGTATTTGTAGTATTTATATTTATTGATTTAGTTAAGTCACAACTTGGTTTATTTTAGAAATAACTCATGATACTTCAAAAGTTTGTTTGTGACAGGTTAGAGGCTTGTTGGAACACTTTGAGAGACTTGCCTCAAAGTGTTGGACGATTTTCGGTGCTCACTCAGCACTAAAAATTAAATATTCATAAGATTCACTCCTGGGTTTATTCATTGGTCATGTTATCTCGAAAAAGAATTAATAATCAAGTTAAAAGTTACTGGGTCTTATCGAGCATAGTACATGGTGCATTCGGAAATAGCACATCATCATCTGGACGCTTCGGATAGAACGGGCAACAAGACTGTGGAGACGATTGAATACTTCAATGAAATGATATGTTAGGTTGCAAAATGTGCCAAAATAGGAAACTAAAGCGAGGGGAAACAATTGGTATCCATAGATTGGACCATGGAGTTTATATAGAAGGTATACTATAATTAACAAATTGTTTTCTTATAATAAATAAATATGCACATTATTTAATACATTATTATTGATCATTTGAATTGATTTTTTATGAAAAGTCGCTTAAGGTTCCCAGCCTTTACGAAGAACCTGCTGGATTATAGTGATAGTAGTATTTGTCAAGATGAAGGACAAAAAACACATTTATGGATGAAACCACTTCACAGAGATAAATGAAATTTGGTGTACGATAAATTTATCAGGACTTCTACATCTTTTGAAAGAAGTTATTGATTCACCCTCGCTCAATTGGCTAGAGACGCCTCTTTTGCAAATGCGAATCTTCTATATTGGCGACACTTATGTTGTTGTTGAACTTGAAGGTTACACATGGATTGAAAAACACATGCTTTACTGATATCAGGTTGGTTTTTGATATTCCTGAAATTAATGCTCTAGATGTCTTAAAATTTTTGAATATTGTGTATACTTATAAAAATAATTATTTGTACTATGCGGACTTTTGGCAAACAAAATACTCGCCAAAGGACAATAAGTTGCACTCATTCTCTTGAAAAGTATCTTCAATAATGAAGAGCATTGAAATTGAGGTACAGACATATGATGCATGTCCAAATGACCATATATTTATGGAGAGAATGCAAATTTACAACAATCACACACGATGTGTCACACAAATAGATGCGGAAATCGAGATCGAAGTATCCAAGAAGGTTCCTTATAAAGTACTACGACACATTCCACTAAAACCAAGGTTTGAGAGAATGTTCAAGTGCAGGAGTTGGCAAAATATATGGATTATCATGCACAAGGAGAAGCAAGATGGTGTCATGCGTATGGTTGCGGATAGTAAATATTGGAAAGATATTGAGGAGAAAATGGCCACATTTGAAAATGAGCCAAGGAATGCAAAAATTTCTCTAGCAATGGATGGTGTCGATCACTTTTGAGATTTTGAAACAACGTATTCTATTTGGCCGGTGTTAATTATAAACAACAATCTTCCCCCTTGGATGGCAATGAAAAAGGAACATGCAATGTTAACTCTTATCATACAGGGTACTAGAACATGAATACGATACTCTCTTGAATTTTATATAAATATTTCAATTAGTTAATCCTAATAAGAGAACACTTTGTTTACTTAGGAAAATATCAAGTAAGAGATAACAGATGTATACATGGAGCCCTCATTGTGGGCTTTGTGAATTATGGGATGGTGTAAATATGTATGATGTATCGGGAACTGTCGATGATAGAAACTTCCTCTTTCATGCGATTCTTATACGGACTTGTTCTGTGACGCCCGGGAGCTCTCTATTTGTTGTGGTAATATTTGTTGTTGTAATGTATTATAAATTACATTTATAATTATTGTCTTCATTTTAGTATTTACTAAATTTGGTTTACAATCTTATTTTAGGGCTACGAAACAAGGGAAACATGGGCTGTCCATCATGTGGGCCAAAATTGTTATGAGCAATCAAGGATCTCAATAATACGTATATGATGAGTATAGACAATTCTTACCACAAATCTGTTAACTATCAAGTGCGTGATAAACATAAGTTCAATGGAAAGTTTAGAGAAATGAGAAGCCAATAAAGATGAACCTGCTAGGTGGAAAACGATGTGTAATAAAGAAAGAGACGGGTTTTCCCCCGGGGAATGAAAAAAAAAGACTCTCTATTTTCTACAAGTAGAATATTATGAGAACTTGTGATAGCCCACCTATTGGATGCTATGTACACCGCGGGAAAAATGTGGCCAGTGCTTGTGGAAACATCTAAATGGAACTAACATTGAAGCACAAATAAAGTTAAGAAAGGACCTTGAGTTGCAATATCATGCCAAACATGTGGTTGCATAGAAGACAACTCATATGTTCATGCTCCATGGAATTTTACATCAAAATGAGAAAGAAAACATCATTTCTACCACCAGAAAAACCGCAAGATTTCCTTCTGGCTTTGGTCGACATTAAAAACTTATTCACAAAGAGATGGATCAGATTTCATTCCTTTTCAGTTATTTTAATTGGATAAAGGTAACGTTGTCACATGTTAGATTTGTTGGAACTTAATTAGAAAATTGTATGTCCTAGTGATAATAGCGAGTTCATGCATATTTTTGAACATGGTTTGCCCTGATGACAAATGTACTAGTATTGTGATAATATCATCTCATGTGCATATTTGAAGTTCATGCATATTTTAGCATGATTTGTTGGGCCAATGGTCATGCGGTATGTGTTGCTACTTGGCCAATGCCAAGTACTTTTGACCATGATGTCACTTTGACTATTTACAAATTATGCAAATATAAAGGGTATTTTCAATCAATCATGCATACTCTTCACTGAATCTTATCATTTTGAAGTGCATCATTGGTTATACCTTTATGTGAGTTATTACTTTTAGTTTACGAGAAATCACAAGTCCTTATTGTAATACATAGTAATACTTATGAGTGGGTCTCATCAAAGAGATACATCAGGATGAATTGAAGTATTGGAAGAGAATGTTTCACTTTTGATGTGTGATATTCAAATGTGCTTCCTCGAGCTTCTTTAATTCTCAAGAAGCACTACCTTGTACACCTAGTAGAAGAGATTGAACAATGTGGTCCTATTCATATTCGAACAATGTAGCTCGGTAAGGAGAGATATATGAAAGGTCTAGCTATTTGTGAGGCAAAGAGCACAAACTGACGAGAGGGTCCATAGTTGAAGGGTACATGGTTTCCCAAGGCAATAGTTCATTTGAGTGAGTACTTACCTCAATTGCATATTAGGCTCCATGGAATTGTGGAATTATAACCAATCTCAATCATTTGAAGGAGAAAAATTAGAGGTGAGAAGGGACTTCAAAGAGGATAAAAGGTAAACAAAATGTTAGTAGTAGTTATTTTATCTTAAATTTTATAATATATTATAATTAATTATTAATTCATTAGACAAATATATTTTTCATGTAGATGCTAAGGAGTGGGAGGCATTACATTTGTATATGTTACATACAATTCGACTTTATGTTGGAATGGATGGAGAATGTTGTTGAACAAAAAGAAATTAGAAGATGAAAATGGACAATATATATAATAGACATGGTGAAAACACTAATGAAGATTTTTTTAAACCATAAAGAAAGTGGCAGGATAGATGCTCATGGAATTGGCTAAAGACCAATATTGAAAATGAGGAAACAAAAGGGAAGGATAGAGTGACTACATGACAATTGAATTTCATTAAAGGATCTATAAATGGGGAGGTGATATATATTAATATGTTACATATGTTTAATAAATTGTATGTTAACTTTTATGTCCTTGAATCTAATTAGTTTAATATTTTTATAGTTTAGGTAAGATATTACAAAAGAATGTGGAATTTTACTGTAAACTGGTCATCATTGTCGCATCGAAGAGTTGATGAAAAAGACAAACTTGTGATTGTGAGTTTGAAGCATCATTTGTGAGGTGGAATGTGTTCCCCATGTAAAATGATAGGCAAATAATCACAAACACACTTCGCTACTATGGGTGTTCTGGAGGATAATATGAACTTGATTTTAGCATATAGAGATTATTTTTGTGTTTAGATAGTACAAAGCATGGCAGTAGGAGAAAAAAACATCTCCTCATAATAATGGATTCCATATGATCAATACATCTAGGTTTAAAACCACTTATGAACCTTGTGTTTCCAAGTCAATGTAATGAAATTTTCTCATTAAATTTAGAATGGCTTTGGTTGGTCATTTGCGATTGATTATGATCCAAGGGGACGAAGAGTAACATTTGTTCCGAGATGTGAGACCATGATTTACTTGAAGATGTGAAGTTCCTCTAGAAGACATAGATGGCCAAGATGGAGATGATGTTATTGTCGATGATATATGTAATGAAGATGAAGATCATGACAGAGTTCTTGTAGTGCACAAGGACATGACCAACCATGGACATCAAGTGCATGAAGATGATGAATTATTGATTTTGAATTTTACAGCAGTTGAAGGGTGGTGAAGACTATGAAAATGATGGTATTAATTTATTTGTCGATTTAGGGTCCATTAATGATGGGGAAGAGTATTTATGCATCGGGGGATATGAGAAATCTGTGAGGATGACATTTTAGATATATGTTTTATTTTAAGATGTTTGTGAGTTCTCTGACAGGTTAAGTATTGGGTTTCTAATTGCCAATGGACATTTAAGTAATTTGAATGTTTAAGGTTTTAATGAAAAGCACATATATTTGGTGGAGAGCTTCCTAATCACACATGTTTCTTAATTTGAATTTTTTTGAACACCTTTACTTTATGCCATTGTACACTGAACTTAGGAAAACATATGCACAACTTTTATAAACCTAAAACATATTGAGTATTGTTTATGTATTGAAACATATTGAAATTTGTTTTGTATTTATTTTTCATGTGCTGATGAATTTGAATTTTGTTATTAATGTGACTAGCATATGTTCTCAAATCCAATATTTTCTTATTTTTATGTTATTATGTGTTTTTTAAGAATGTTACTCCCACAGACTAGGGGTTAAATGATGTACAACACCGTTTATGTAAATGTTAACAAATTCATGAGGCAAGACATTGCTATGATGGTGCATGAGGTAAACAGATAAGTATTTTATGGTTCTAGATTATCTTATGTTCTTTATTATATTATGCTAATTTATATTTTTGGAATGAGACAATTTTAAAATTAATTCCAACCCTATCACACCTTTCAATACATCAGCTTATCTCTTTATAGTGGGTAACATTAAGTATTTTTGTGTTAATTAACTTATTTCTTCCTATATTTATTAATATTTGTGTTTTTCTAAACGCCATTTTGTTGGCCGTACGGGATTCAGTAATATTCGTAGTACATCAAATGTTGCCATCTTGAGGTATCGTTTATACCTAATACATCCAAATCAATACTACCACCAAAAATTTAAGGTTCAAAAATCTTTTTGTTATTGAGTTTGATTATGTTATTGTTGTTGAGAAATCTAGAGAACTGTGCATAACAATGGAGGTGTTTTACTTGATTTTTTTTTTCCTCGAGAAAAAGTGTAGTTTCATGCTGGGGTGGTACAAAAATTACATTTGAATCACATAAATGTGTGATCAATGAAGACAAACCCGAAGAGTTGTAGGCAACAGTTACAAAGAGAAAAGCAATCACATGCAGAGCAGAATACGCTTTTACTGTTCCATAAGGAAAACATCTTGATCATAATAAAATTGATAAACGTTGCTATCTACTATTAGCAGGTCTAGTAAGAATTCGTTCGAGAAGAAAAAAAAAAAAAAAAAAGAGCCCGGAAAATATTCCCCATGATCATCACGGAGGCAAGATGTGGCCAGACGGTGTAGACCTTATGGATGCAACGGATAAAAAACACATCATAAAATCTGAGTACGCACCGTCATTGTCAATGTGTGTCACTTAAATGTGTGACACGACTGCTGGCGACCCGCGGCCCCGAGAAAAACCAGCGATAAAGCAGTGGTTGCGTAGCCACCATCACAAAAAATGTTGAGAAAACGCTCACCAAAGTGTGTGACCGTGACTTTCAGATGTCATTTGTAACTTTTACTTGATTATGTTATTTGTTTGTATACTTTTACTTGACTATGAGCTCTTGCTTCAATATGTATACTTACCATGATGCCTTCTTACTAAGATGCATTCAACCATGGAAAATGTCTTTCATCTTTTAATTTTTCTTCTTTATTCATCTATGTTATCCCCAGGCTTTGAAACCATGCTTTAAACATAACAAAAATGATTTTATTTTCACTTCTTTACATAAATTACACAAATCTCATGATTACATATGTGTACGTATGAAAATGAAGCCTTCTAGTTTTACATATTTCAGCACATTATCTTTTATTCCATCTTATTATTTATATTTGTGCCTTAACGGAATGTTTCTAGGGTGACTCCTGAACTAGAACCCTGCTGCTGCCCGCTACATCAAATATTGGTATTCCTAAGTATCCATGTTGAATTGCACCATCTCACTCACAACAGGAGTACATAAGAATTAATAAATAATCCATCAAATGTGGGTTCCGGTTAATTCTCCCGCCATTTGGAACAAGGGTTTCTTTGAGGAGCTGTAGTTACAATCAAAATGTTAAAAATACTACAGATCACTCAAAATGTTCAATCGGACAAAAATGGTTGAACATTGATTCATGAAATACCATTGTTGGAAATTAAATTACCTACTTTAAATAAGCGGTAAATTAATATATATATTTGTCTTCAGTCTTTGATCAAAATTATTCTATGTTTTTTAATATAATTCAGAAAATAAATAATACTAAAAAAAAAAATCTAAAGATGTTGCCTTAATGAAAGATTTGAAATCCTGGTTGATAAGAAATTATTCACAGAATGTTGCATGTAAATACATTTGCTCAAAAAGAAGACAATTTAGGGTCAGTGCTTAAAGATGGTGTATCACGTCGACAGGATCACGGACCGAGTGACGTGGGATAGACTTTCTGAAAGATGAAAAGTTTAAAAGGAGGGTACTATAATCCAAACTGTGGTACATGCAGAGAGAGAGAGAGAGAGAGAGAGAGGTAAAGGCGACTTGAGGCCTGAAAACAACTTGAAAGCTGGGGTATAGTATTGGATCTCATAATTAGTACGGTGAATATGGTATTCGTGGTGGCATGGTAGTGAATATTTTCATCTATTATATTTTCTATTTTAAGGAAAATATAACTATGGTCACATTGAGTTAGTTGTATCTTGTTAGTCATTATAATATAAATATGATTATCTTTGTGGCTATTAGGTTCACTGGTGTTAGAAGGAAGCTTGAGAGAAAAAAGAATTAAAATATGCTTTATTACACGGTTCCCAAGGTCTATGACAACATGATGGATGGAAAGAAATTCATTCTGTGATTTTTTAAGATACGAGGTTAGTTATTTATAATATCTTATGAAATATGCAATAATTTAATTGGAGGTATAATGTTATTTTAACAAGTTAAATTGTGTTGTGTATAGGGAATCGACAATCTAAATCATCGGTGGAAACATACGGAGTGAGCATGAGGACGAGAGATACGAGCACATGATGAATGATTTGTTGCACGATCAATTAGAATTGTCATTCCTGAACCTTGGCAAGAAACCATTGTTGAATTTCAGCAAATGGGAGACAAAAATAATGAGAGGGTGTTGAATGTGATGAGCAATCACACCCACAATTATAGTAGCACCTGGTAGAAAGAGGACAAGTTGATATGTGTTAAATGTTCTAAACATATTTTTGGAACTTGAAAAGATCCTGAGAACCCAAATAGATGAAAACACCTCTGAATATTATCACAAGTCTTTCATAGAGATTGAGTAGATATACAACTTCATAGACAAGATTTTCTTTGTTACACAGATAAAATTCTAATGTTAATGAGGAAGATATGTTTTGTATTTGTTATTTATATTTACATCTATATATGATAGTGATATATTTGGAAGTTGGGTCCTCACAGTGCTTTTTTTAATTTTCAATGTTTGAATCAATGTATTGCAAATTTTCTCTTATTTTTTTCGGGGGTTGTAAATTTACGGTAAATATCTAACTATAGAAGTGTAGTCAAAAGAGAACTACGTATGAAATTTTTTTTATGGACGTATTAGAATAGTGAGCAATAAGAAAACATAGAAAAATGTAAATAGGTTTGTCGAGAAGCGAGAATGTCACGAGGTTGCCATGACAAAAACGGTGACAAGGCAAACGGGCGGCATTGGTGGGGCAGGATGGGATTGGGATTAGCGATGCAATTATGGTGTGGGGCAGAGCCCTCAACAAAGAAATTGAGGATGGATCCCTAGCTCTCAAGGGTCTTCAAGATCGGATTGATGAATTTTTAACGAAGGATGCGTCCTAACGGATGCGGAGGTTCAATATATGATTGATGAATTTTTACGAGTTGAAAGCAAGGTATGCTTGCTGTATTTACTTGCAGTTACGTTTAATCATGGCCTTGCAAGATTTTGTAGTCTTGATTTGAGTAAAATAAATTTTGTTGGTCGAGGTTTCAAAGATATTTGCTTGTATAATGGGATTCATCGGTTCCTTTGGTGTAGTGATTTTTATCTTGTGGTGGAAATAGGGAGTAAACAATATAATGGAATATATTCTCTAGGAGTGCTACACACTCTGATTTAATTCTGCTGTTGCTAATTTAATTGGTGGAATTACTGGGTGTTTATCAATGAATGTTTAGCTTTGGTTTAGAGTAATATAGGAGTCTATATTTTGCTCTCTTTGTTCATGATTAGCTGGTGCAGTATGCTTTGCCTATTTTCTATTTCATCAATGGTTTGCGGCATCATGTCAGTCGAAAGGTGCTACGAGAATGAGGGTTTGTCTTTTTCTTTTATCTCGCAGAGGCAACTTGTGTTGGGTTCTATGCTTACGGATCTACCAAAATCCCCAGGCAATGATGTGAGCCAATCTTGTACGAAAGGATGCTGTCTCCTAGAGGCTCGTAGTTGTGTTGGGGTTCTATGTAGGATCTGCAAAATCCTCGGGAAACAATCCTCAAAAACAAATATGTGAGTCAATCTTATGCATAGAGGATATTGATTTAGCCGGCTTCCAAAGGAGTTTTCGATATTGAAATTACTTATATTTGAAATTAGATCAATTAGCGTAGGCAGGTTGGCGTTGGACCATAAAAGGATTCGCAACAGCCATCTATTGGTCCAATACAGGTATTTTTGACTTTGTTAGCTTCTCGCTTTTTGTTTTTCCTGAATATATAATTGTAAACAATTTTTTCCTGGTTCGGGGAATTTAAGCATTTGCTCAAATCTCTCTCCTCAATAGTTGTTGGATTCAAAAAGGCTTGCTCTTATGACAATGCGAGGACAAGAAGATAAACTTATACTACTGTTACAACGACACAAGGACGACACAATTCTTTGGGGTTGAATACACCTATCGACCATTTTACGGTGATATGGAATCACTTCTATGCAATATTCATCAACTTTTTAGCCTTTCTGTGTTCGTACCTTCTCCCTTCCACATTACTTAGTATATAAGTCTTGCTAAAACGCCCACATCCATCCATTGCTAGAGGTGGGTCAGCACCATATCCATTGTTTCCTCAGGTTTTATACCAATAATGTTTGGAGGAAAACGTTTTTAGTATCTTTGCTAGCGCACATCTGTCCTTGCTAGAAGATGCGTTCGTCACCCATATCCATTGTCTCCTCCGGAGTATTAAACCAAGAATATTTGGGAAAAATGCAATTGGAAGTGGTTTCTCTACTTCCATTTTATCCTTGAAAGAGTTTACTATGATTCAAAATTAATCTTTTACCATGATTGGACAACTTTATATGATGCCATAGAGATTGATGAAAGGGAGCCGACGGTTTGTTGGGGCAATGATTGTGGTAAAGTGCCTCCTATTAATAATATGCGAGCGTGATGCGGATGTTGGTACACTTCAGGATAAATACATAGCTAGTAGAGAAAGGTAAGGCAGCATCGGTGCCTCTTTTCTTTGATCCTCACATCACACAATAAACAATAAATGAGATTTCTTGTTAGGTTTGTACACTTGGGTAATATATGGTTGCTTATAATATCATTTATATATTTTTAACAGTTTTCCTCCTTGTGATGGAATTGAAGAAACTTAAGTCCACCTTAGTTTGTAACTTGCAGGTATATTTGTAAGGCAGCTGGCGAAAGTATGTAGTTATAACTTTGTTTAACGGCAAACCCCCGCCCATTGGTTTAGTAGTGTGAATTTGGACTCTATTTTTGTGGAAATGTTCTTCGACGGTTGTTTTGATGGGGGTATTGTCAATATATTTGTAAGAGAGCGGCTCGTCTCATTCTAATATTTATCACTTGTGACCTTTAGCGGATCCCCCAGATTTAATAATCGACTTGAGCTAATTTTAATTTGAATTTTTCCGGAAACACGAGTATACTTCTAATTTTATAATTCCACTCGGTCCTTCATGACATTGGTTTAACTTCTCTTTGCGGATACGTCTGTGATGTAAAAGGTTCAATATACGATTGATGAATTTTTACGAGTTGAAAGCAAGGTATGCTTAACTGCCTTTACTTACTGATTCATTTAATCACGCCCTTTTTGAGAATTTTGTAGTCTTGAGATTTAGGTAAAATAAATTTTGTTGGTCGGTACAAAAATGTTGCTTGTATAATGAGTTCATCGAGTTCCTTTGGTGTAGTGATTTTTATCTTATGGTGGGCCGAGGAGTAAACAATATAATGGAATATATTCTCTAGGAGTGCTACACTACAAAATTGAATTTGCGGCTAATTTAATTGGTGGAATTTGCAGGTGTTTGTCGGTAGATACGGCTGGCTTTGGTTCGGAAGTAAGCACATGAGTCTATATTTTGCTCTCTTTGTTCATGATTAGGCATAATTTTAGTATTAACTTTGCCTATTTACTATTTCATCAATGGTTTGGAGCATCATGTCAATCGAAAGATCTTTACGGAATGAGGATTTATCTTTTTCTTTTATCTCGCGAGAAGCTGACTTATGTTAGGTTCTATGCTTACGAGGATCTACCAAATCCCCTAGAAACAATGATGTGAGCCAATCTTGTCTACAAAAGTTCATCTCACAAGTGTTCGTAGTTGTGTTGGGTTCTATGCTTGCAAGGATCTACAAAAATCCTCGAAAACAATCCTGAAAGACAAATATGTGAGTCAATCTTGTACGCAAAGGATATTGGTGTCGACTTCCAAGGTTTTCGATATTGAAATTACTTATATTTTGAAGGAAGATCAATTAAGCGCGCGACCCCGGTTAATTGTTGGACCGTAAAAAGGATTCCACAACGGCCATCTATTGGTCCAATAGGTATTTTTGACTGCGGTAGCTTCTCGCTTTTGCTTTTCCACTGAATATATAATTGTAAACAAATTTTTGCCTTTGGTTCGAGAATTCACAAAACATCTGTCAAATCTCTCCTCCTCAATATTTGTTGGATTAAAAAAGAAACTCCTTGCCTTGACAATGCGGGGAACAATAAGATAAACTTATACTACTGTTACAAAAAGCACGAGGATGACACAATTGCGGGGTTGAATACACCTATCGGCCATTTGCGAGTCAATGTGGAATCCTTTTATGCAATATTCATCAACTTTTTAGCCTTTTCATGTATTCGTGCCTTTCTCCTTGACTTCTTAGTATACTCGATCTTGCTATTGCCACATCCATCCATTGCTAGAGGTGGATCAACACCCATATCCATTGTTTCCTCTAGGTTTTATACCAATAATGTTTGGGAAAACGTTTTTAGTATCTTCTTGCCATTGCCACGTATCACTTGCTAGAGATCATTAGTCACCCATATCATTGTCTCCCTCCGGTATTAAACCAAGAATGTTTGAGGAAAAAATACAATTGGAAGTGGTTTTCTCATACATTTATCCTTTGAAGTTTGAATATATGATTCAAAATTAATCTTTTACACGATTGGACAACTTTATATGATGCCATAGAGATTGATGAAAGGGCAGAGCGATTTGTTCGGGCAATGATTGTACGATGCACATTTTATACGTACAATAATATGCGAAGTGTGATGCGGATGTTGGTACACTTCCGGATGAAAACCATGGCTAGTAGAGAAAGGTAAGGCATCGGTGCTACGCTGGTCCCTCACATCACACAATAAACAATAAATGAGATTTCTTGTTAGGTTTATACACTTGGGTAATATGTAGTTTGCTTTATAATATCATTTATATATTTTTACTTAGGGTTTTCCTCCTTGTGATGGAATTGAAGAAACTTAGAAGTCCCACCTTAACTTTGTAACACGGAGTATGTTGTAAGGCGGCTAGGTGAAAGTATGCGATTATAACTTTGTTTAACGGCAAACCCCCGATCAATGGTTTAGTAATATGAACTTGGACTCTATTTTGTGGAAATATTCTTGACCGATTTGTTTTGATGCGGGTATTGTCAAGATATTTGTAAGGGCGCTCGCCTCATTAAATATTTATCACTTGTGACAACACAAGCAGATCCTCTAGTTAATAATGCGACTTAGGCTAATTTTAATTTGAATTTTTTTCCGAAACATGGTATGCTTCTAATTTTATAATTCCACTCGGTCATATGACATTGGTTTAACTTCTCTTTCTGGATGTCTAACGGATACGAGGGGTTCAATATACGATTGATGAATTTTTACGAGGTTGAAAGCAAGGTATGCTTGCGCAACGCCTGATTCATTTAATCATGGCCTTACTGAATTTTGTAGTCTTAAGATTTAGGTAAAATAAATTTTGTTGGTCGAGGCGCAGATATTTGCTTGTATAATGAGTTCATCGGTTCCTTTGGTGTAGTGATTTTTATCTTGTGGTGGAAGCGAGGAGTAAACAATATAATGGAATATATTCTCACAAGGTGCTACCTTACAATTGAATTTACTAACATTGCTAATTTAATTGGTGGAATTTGGGTGTTTGTCGGTAGATACATTTTAGCTTTGGTTCGGAGCCAATACTTGGGAGTCTATATTTTGCTCTCTTTATTCATGATTAGGCACAATTTTAGTATTAACTTTTCCACATTTTCTATTTCATCAATGGTTTGCGGCATCATTTTCAATCGAAGGTGCTACGAATGAGGTTTGTCTTTTTCTTTTATCTCGCATGAGAGGCAACTTGTGTTGGGTTCTATGCTTGCAAGGATCTGCCAAAATCCCCGGAAAACGATGATGTGAGCCAATCTTATGCAACGAAGGATGCCATCTCCTAGGGGCTAAGTAGTTGTGTTGGGTTCTATGCTTACGAGGATCTACCAAAATCATGAAACAATCCTCGAAAACAAATAAGTGATTCAATATTATTAACGAGATGTCCATTTAACATGGCCAAGCTTCAAGGAGCTAGATCTTGAAATTACTTATATTTTGAAGGTGAATCAAATGACGTGAGCCGATTGGCGTTGGACCGTAAAAAGGATTCGCAACGATATCTTTATTGGTCCAATAGGTATTTTGACTCTGTTAACTTCTTAGCTTTTTTGTTTTCACGAATTTATAATTGTAAACTTAAATTTTTGCCTTTGGTTCGGGAATTCCACAAGCATCTACTCAAATCTCTCCCTCCTCCGCCATTGTTGGATTCAAAAAGAAACTCCTTGCCATAAATAATGCGAGGTAAGAAAGATAAACTTGCCTGTTGTGGCTAGGGATGACACAATTCTTTCGGGTTGAATACACCTATCGACCATTTCTGGGTCAATGTGGAATCCTTCTATGCAATATTCATCAACTTTTAGCCTTTTCATGTATTCGTGCCTTCTCCCTTCCACGACTTCTTAACGCTCTTGATGCGCTTTATTGCCACATCCATCCATTACTGAAAGTAAGGTCGGCACCCATGTCCATTGTTTCCTCCCGGGTTTTTATACCAATAATGTTTGGGAAACGTTTTTGGTATACGCACAAGCTGCCACATCTATCCTTGCTAGGAATCGTTCGTCACCCTTATCCATTGTCTCCTCCAGGTGACCAAACCAAGAATGTTTGGGAAAAATGCAAATTGGAAGTGGTTTCTCTACTTCCATTTTATCCTTAAAAGAGTTTGAATATGATTCAAAATTAATCTTTTACACGAGTTGGACAACTTTTTATATGATGCCATAAAGAGATTGATGAAGGGCCGACCAATTTGTTCGGGCAATGATTGTACAATGTGCCTCCTAATAATATGCGGAGAGGTACATGATGCAAATGTTGGTACAACTAGGATGAAAACATAGCTGGTAGAGAAAGGTAAGGCATCGGTGCTACTGGCAGTCCTCCCATCACAATAAACAATAAATGAGATTTCTTGTTAGGTTTATACACTTGGGTAATATATGGTTGTATAATATCATTTATATATTTTTAACCGGTTTCCTCCTTGTGATGGAATTGAAGAACTTAGAAGTCCACCTTACTTTGTGTAACACCAGGTATATTTGTAAAGCTGTCTAGGCGAAAGTGTACGGTTATAACTTCGTTTAACGCGGCAAACCCCAATCAATGGTTTAGTAATTATGAACTTGGACTCTATTTTGTGGAAATATTCTTGACCAATTTGTTTACAGTGGGGGTATTGTCAAGATATTTGTAAGAAGGTAGCTCGCCTCATTCTAATATTTATCACTTTGACCTTTAGCGAATCCTCTAGATTTAATAATCGACTTGGGCTAATTTTAATTTGAATTTTTCTCGAGAAACACAGTATACTTCTAATTTTATAATTCACTCGGTCATGTGACATTGGTTTAACTTCTCTTTGCGGATGCGTACGGATGCGAGAGGTTGATATACGATTGATGAATTTTTACGGGTTGAAAGCAAGGTATGCTTGCTACGCGCCCCAATTCATTTAATCCTTGCGAATTTTGTAGTCTTGAGAATTTAGGTAATTTTGTTGGTCGGTACAAAGATATTTGCTTGTATAATGAGTTCAACAGTTCCCCTTTGGTGTAGTGATTTTTATCTTGTGGTGGGCCGGAGTAAAAAATATAATGGAATATATTCTCTAGGAGTGCTACACTACATAATTGATTTTCTTACTTGTTGCTAATTTAATTGGTGGAATTTAAAATTGTTTGTCGATGAATCTATTTAGCTTTGGTTCGAGTAATACTTGGGAGTCTATATTTTTCTCTCTTTGTTCATGATTAGGCACAATTTTAGTATTAACACTGTTTTCTATTTCATCAATGGTTTGTAGCATCATGTCGATCGAAAGGTGCTACGGAATGAGGTTTGTCTTTTTCTTTTATCTCGCGAGCAACTTGTGTTGGGTTCTATGATTGCAAGGATCGACCAAAATCCCCGAGAAACAATGATGTGAGCCAATCTTGTACGCAAAGGATGCCATCTCCTAGAGGCTCGTAGTTGTGTTGGGTTCTATGCTTGCAAAGAGGATCTGCAAAATCCTCGGAAAACAATCCTCGAAAACAATGTGAGTCAATCTTGTCTGTAAAAGGATATTAGGTGTCGGCTTTAGGGAGTTTCGTGTGGAAATTGTATATTTTGAAGGTAGATCAATTAAGCATGCGATCGATTCAGCGTTGGACCCGTAAAAAGGATTATGACCATCTATTGGTCTAATAGGTATTTTGACTCGTAGCTTCTCGCTTTTTTTGTTTTCCACTGAATTTATAATTGTAAACAAATTTTGCCTTTGGTTCGAAATTCCACAAGCATCTTGCTCAAATCTCTCCTCCTCGATATTTGGATTCCAAAAAATAAACTCATGCCATCGACAATGCGGGAACAAGAAGATAAACTTATACTACGTACAACGGCCACAAGGACGACACAATTGATGAGTTTGAATACACCTATCAGCCATTCCCAGTCAATGTGGAATCACCTTCTATGCAATATTCATCAACACCAGCCTTTTCATGTATTGGTGCCTTCTCCCTTCCGACTTCTTAGTATACTCGAGTCTTGCTGGCTGCCACATCCATCCATTGCTAGAGGTGGATCGGCACCCATATCATTGTTTCCTCGAGGTTTTATACCAATAATGTTTGGGAAAACGTTTTTAGTATATTGCACAAGCTGCCACATCTATCCCTTGCTAGAGATCGTTATATCCATTGTCTCCTCCGGATATTAAACCAAGAATGTTTGGGAAAATGAAAATTTAGGTAAGGTTTCTCTACTTCAATACATCCTTGAAAGAGTTTGAATATGATTCAAAATTAATCTTTTACACGGTTGGACAACTTTATATAATGCCATAGAGATTGATGAAAGGGAGCCGACCAATTTGTTCGGGCAATGATTGTACAATTACATTACGCACTCCTATTAATAATATGCGAGTATGATGCGGTGTTGGTACACTTCCGGATGAAAACCATGGCTAGTAGAGAAAGGTAAGAGACATCGATACTCTTGTTGATCCTCATCACACAATAAACAATAAATGAGATTTCTTGTTAGGTTTATACACTTAGGTAATATATGGTTGCTTATAATATCGTTTATATATTTTTAACAGGTTTTCCTCATGTGATGGAATTGAAGAAATGAAGTCCCTGCTTTGTAACGAGTTTGTTGGCGGCTAGGCGAAAGTATGCATATTATAACTTTGTTTAACGGCAAACCCCAATCAATGGTTTAGTAATTATGAACTTAGACTCTATTTTTGTGGAAATATTCTTGACCAATTTGTTTTGATGGGGGGTACATCAGAATGTTGCTTAAGGGCGGCTCGCCTCGTTAATATTTATCACTTGTGACCTTTGTGAGATCCTCTAGATTTAATAATCTGACTTAGGCTAATTTTTAATTTGAATTTTTCCGAGAAACTTGAGTATACTAATTTTATAATTCCACTCGGTCATGTGACATTGGTTTCACTTCTCTTTACGGATGCGTCTAACGGATGCGGAAGGGTTCAATATGCGATTGATGAATTTTACAGGTTGAAAGCAAGGTATGCTTCTTTGTTGTCCCCGATTCATTTAATCATGGCCTTGCAAGATTTTTTAGTCTTGAGATTTAGGTAAAATAAATTTTGTTGGTCGAGCTGCAAAGATATTTTCTTTGTATAATGAGTTCATCAGTTCCTTTGGTGTAGTGATTTTTTTCAATATGAAAAGGCCCTCCCATCTTAAAGTTACATAGATATGTAATCTTCAATATTTTAGGCAGCGGAAGCTCAAGAATCATTAGAGGAAGAAACACTTCTCCATGTTGAAAGGGATGTTGGGTCTGAGTTATCTGAGTCATTAACGGGCAAAAATGTAAGAGCCTCCTTTACCTATGTTGTCCTTTTTGAGAGTTTGTTGCTTATGTTTATGCATATTGAAACTAGACAGATTATGTATTTTGTGCAGTTAGAAGATGCTGTTGAGAACGAAATGGAAACTTTCAAGGAACAGTGGGAAGGTACTCTTAAAAGTTTGTTTGGAGGATGAGAGTGCAGTTTGAAGATGCTATTGAGAACGAAATGGAAACTCTCAAGGAACAATGGGAAAGTACTCTTGATAGTTTGGAGGATGAGAGTTCAGTTTTGCTGAATTAAACATTGGGGAATTGGGAATTGGCACTCTTCGGGCCACTGCACACTGCTCTCTATGCAAGGGTGTTGGACTCTTCGGGCAGCAGCACCCAGATTTGGACAAGAATCAGACCAAGCCTGATTCCTTTCCTCTCCCAAATGTAAGAAAACTAGAATATATGTGGATAATCCTCTGTCAACAGAACATCCTTATGACAGCACTGGAATTAAGTGTAAATTGGGCAATCAATTGTACATTCGGATGCATATACATTTTTGCTATTTTTTGTTATCAAGGAAGCTAATTCCAATTATACAAAGGTGTTGAAATGATGGAGCTAACCACTGGATATGAATTTATTTTTCCAGCATTTAATGTGATTCAACCTTTTCGATTTATATGTCAGAGATTAAACTCTCTTTGTAAGATGGAGAAATATTGTACATTTTTCTTTTACCTCATAATAGTCATGAAATGAAGTTCCAAATTATGAGGATCTTGTATGTTCAAATTCAATGGCATGAATTTATTTTCAGCGAATATAAGTGTGATGCCTTATTATTTTCAAGGTTGCTTTCCAAAATTGTTAAGTTTTGGGAAATTGTTTATTAACTTAGATTTAAAATGACTGCTGTTAGCTTTAAAAAAAATGGAATTTATTTTTTCTTTCCATAAAAAACAGATTTTAAGGTAATTAAAATCACTATTTGGAAACTTGAAATGTTGAAACCACCTTAAAATAACATTTAAAATGATTTGTTTATTTTTTTAAAAATATTTTTTCATATCGTCTCTAGAGAGACAATAGTTTGAATTATGGACATATAGTCTCTATAGAGACAATACATTTTTGATCTCAGTTGTTATCCATAAAGAAACAAATGTTATTGTCTCTACAAAGACAAAAATGAAAGTGTCTCTACAGAGACAAATTGTAGACAAATGAAATTGTCTCTAGAGAGACAATAACGACTATGTCTTTATAGAGACAATAATAATATGTGTTCTATATTGTCTTTATAGAGACAATTCTTTGAGACACTAATTTTGAGACAGTAATTTTGAGACAATTGTTTGAGACATTAATTTTGAGACATTAAATTTGAGACACCCGCTTAAAGACAATATTTAAGACAATACACAATTTTCTTTTTGTCTCTATTTAAGACAATTCACTGTAAAATTGTCTTAACTATTGTCTTAAAACACGAAACGATCAGTGGCATCGGAAGCATCATCTTGATCCTGAAGTGAAAAAATCAGCACCTAAACTAGGTGGGGCCCAGAAGAGCTTTATTTTTGGGTGTATGTCTATTTTATAATGGTGAGCATATTCTAAAATTAGCGAGGAGACTAATTCTAGATGGTTGAGAAAATTCTATCTTTAGATGAGTTTCTATTTTTAGAAGATGGGTGAAGTCTATTTATAGATCACAAATCTAAAAATAGAATGCATGTCGATTATTATTAGCCCTTAATAATAATCAGACAATAAATAGTAACTTATTCTCTTGGAGCACTTTATTTCAGTGAACAGATGTGGCACATCAGTGGGCTAAAGGAATTACGCAATTCCTAGGGTGGTTGGTGACTCATGCATGGAGGACTTCGTTATAACTGACAGTGGCAAGTTGTAATAGAGTTGGAAGAGTAGTTATGGGAGTTGTTATTTAGTTTAACTTAGTTCAGTGAGTTAAACTCACTTGTGCTAGTTGTAATTGAACATACACTAGTGAAAGATGAGTGAATAATTAGTTAATTAATTCACAAGTAGTGTCTTACTTGCAACTAAACAAATACAGCAGTTAACTACTTGCATGTCAGATCCAGTGGAGACCCAATGGAGAGATAGGTGAAAAGGTGAGTGTAACTATCAGTTGTGATATTAGCAGGTTACCCAGGTGTAGTTATAACACCACAGGATGCCCATGATACTCAGTGTAGTTGAGGAAGGCTGAAATTCTTTGTGATTAAGGATTGCATTCATCAGGAATTGCGTGAGCAAGGAAGGCTGTCTGGAGACAGTAAATTGGCTAAGGAACTTGCCAATTTTTGTATGACAGTGTGAGACAATTAGCTGATGTATTGAGAGATCTTGTGATTAGAGTTTTGTATGTAAGTATTTCATGATTGCTTGTGGAATATACAATATATGATAGAGGGGTTTTAGCTGTAAGTTTTCCCCGGGAATATCTGGTGTTGTGGTTTTCATCTATTCTTCTTCATGCTTATGCAATTGGCGATTTAATTTCCGCAAAGAATTGAGTAGAAGGATTTTGTATTTAACAGTGGATTTAATTGTTAGATCAGGAGAATCCAAGATATACATGCATGTTGTATATATTATGATATCTAATATCCCATTAAAAATACTACTATAAAAATAAATGCTAGTCGATTACATTAGATAACCAGAAACAAAATTATGCAGTGCACCCTGCAACTATTCATCAGATGATTCAATCAGTGCCAGGTCTTTAGCACTCGACTCGGGCATATCCACTTGATGCAAATTCTGGAGTTGCCTTTCAATTCGATTGAGATGCACATTTTGATGGTGAAGTTGCAACTGGATGGATTGAATGTCTCAGTGAATCTCTGCAAGACTCGGTTTTGTCGTTGGGTTTCCTCCCGCTTCCTGTACTGACATAATGGCCTTCACCATCAAACATTTCATGGACCAGTAAAGGTGTACTAATTGTTTAAATGGAGTTAGTCGCCCTCTAATATTTCCCATGTCTATCACCAGGGATTCCATTTCTTCATCTGGAAGGCATGTCTCCACCTTTGTATTCAGATCTTTCTCCCATACAAAATTCATAGACTTAATTTGAGTCGGAGTACCGACCCCATATGCATGCAATAAATTTTGCATATTTTCTTGGTCTGGTTTCCTTCTCCTTCTGCGCTGAGGGTTGCTTATTGAAGCTCCCTTTTCCTTTCATCTCTCTCTCGCATGCTTGCCACCTCATCTTCCATTGCCTTTACTTGGCTTCACCTTAACCATTTTCCTCTTTCTCGGACCACCCAGCAACTGTGAATTCACTCGAATCTGCACCAGAGTTATCACCCTCCGTGCAGAAGCTAGAGAGATATACAGTCTAGGTGGACCTGTCATATACAAAAAAATAGGGTTGTTAATCCCTCTCGACCATATCCAAATTTTCCTCTAGACTTTCACCCAATTGGGCTCACATTCAGCCTCCACCTCAATGCATCTATTGCTCGGGTTACATATAGTTTCATTTCTCAAAACCCTTATGCAGGAGCGTTCCAACCCCTGGTTTCTCTTAAGTAATGACATAAACCATAGGTCAAGCCATATGGAGCCACAATAACCACAAAAACCACCCCTGGTTGGTCTTAAGAAGCCACAGAAACTGCCCTTCACACGATGAGCCATATAAAACAATGGTTTGAACAATTTACAAACTCCACTAATCAAATTACATACAATAATAGGATTATAATACCAATACACACCCATTTGGGCCAACAATTTACTATACAACAGGGAAATTGACACGTCAAGCCTTATGGAACCAGAGCAGCCATAGAAACCACCCCTGGTTGGTATTAAGAAACCACAGAAACCACCCTTCACATTACGAGCCATATGAAACAACAGTTTGGACCATTTGCAGACTCCACTAATAAAATTACATACCGTAATAGGATTGTAAGACAAGTACATACCCATTTGGGCCATCACCTTACCATACAACAGGGAGATTGACATGACAAGGCTCAGCATAGACAAACTAGACTCAAATGGCGCAATTTCGGTGAACCCTTCAAATTATTCTCCCTTCCCTAAAACAGAACCCCCATTATCGCTATCAAATGAGCTTGAGATACATACCTGGATCGTTGTAGCTCGGTTGCATGGTAGCCTTCTTCTCTGCCACACCATCGCACCAGCATTACAATTAACGTAACAACCTTCTCTACAATCCATGAATGCTATGGAATAACCCTTAACCAAACTCTGCATGTAACCGGTCTTTCTTAAATTCCCATCTGCCTCTAACATACCTTTACTGCCCCTCCCGCCTTCATTCACTCTCGGCGTGTTGTGGCGTGGGGCGAGCTGCGCACCATCCCTGCCCCATGTCGCCTTACTCATTTCCACGATCCACATGTGGATCCTATCTCATCTCACACCCCGATCGAGGGCTTATTTTTTTCACTTTGGAAAAAATTAAATGAATTTTCTTAAATTATCAAAACTCAAATAATAATAATTAATAAATGAATTATTTAAAAATATAAAAAATTAATTAATGGTAATTAATACTTAAAAATATATAGATAATAAATTAATAAACATAATATCTTTATAATTATGATATTTTTTATAATTATCAATTTATTTTATTTTTGTCAAATTATTTTGTAAATATTTATTATATTTAATATTGGTATAAAATAATTATAATAATAATTTAATTTTAACGTCACAATTAAATAAAACATTAATTTAGTATATGCTATTTTTTTAAATAAAAAAATATTTTAATGTAATAATTTGATTACTAAAGTGTATATATATATTTGAAATTATAATGATTTATGTTAAAATATACACTTTTGATTATTAAAATTATTTAATATTAAATTTTTAATATAAAAAATTACATCCCATATTTTATAAATAACCAAATTTAAATATTAATAAATAATAAATTTAAATATTAATAAATAATCATTACTATTAGTAACATCCTATATTTTATAAAATCAAATTCAAATATTAATAAATTTAGCACTATTATTAATGACATGCTATGGAAAAATACATTCCATATTTTATAAATAATCAAATTCAAATATTAATAAATTTATCACTAATATTAATGACATGCTGTGACCAAACTATTAACATAGGAAAAGTCGAGTGAAAATTAGAGTGTAATTTTTAAGGCAAGAAAGGCATGTATCTATATAACAAAGACCATGGCAAACATCCAAGCATGGACTAGAAAAGAAAGTGCGGCACGACTACATATGAGATAGAAAAGCCTCTTTCAAGCCTGACTAAAAGAGATAAATACTAGGTTCTCAGCGTAATTAGGTTCATAGACGTGGACCTGTAGAAATTCTGTAATCCTCGGGATTGCAAGCAGAGATAAACAAAAAAAACAAAAGAAGAAAAAAAATAAAAATAAAAATGGCAGAAATTCTGTAACTCTAAGCATTGCAAGAAGACATAAAGAATATTTCAAGGGACATGGAGGGTCTCTTGTGAATTTTTAGGTGTGCATAAAATAAAATTTAGCTTAGCTCGGGCACATTTGTACCAAGAAAGTACATTTCATTTAGTTTACAAGTTTAAAGAATTTTACTAGACATCAAATTAATGTATTATATCTTTTTGTTTCCGAGTCAAGAGACTTGTTTGTGTAATTATTTATGAAGGTATACATATTTTATCTTTATGGATTTTAACCTTGAGAGAAAACACATATTTATTTATTTATATAGATTTTCTAATTTAATATGATTAAATTAAAAGATTAAAAATAAGTAATAAAAAATATAAATATATATAAATAATTAATTAAAATATTTTTGCATATATATATATATTACATTAATTCTTAACATTATAATTAATATGAAAATATTGAAAAAAAAATTAATCCATAAAATTTATCAAAGACCATTGGAAAGTGGAAAGATTAGCTCTATATATAATTTTTAATTTATTGTTAGATTTTAGTTGATAAGTTCATAATTAATCTATTTTGCTCATCTTTTCCACGTATGTTAATAGATTTTGTAGTTATTCCACTTTATCTAATAAATTATTTCAAATTATTCCACTTTATCTAATAAACTATTTGAAATTAATATGTTTTGGAAATGTTTATGATGATTTGTGATAAACTGCATGTATGATTCATGAGTATTTGTTAGTAGTCTAGGATGATGATGAGTTATGATATGTCAACTAACCACCTCGGGGCCCACAAACCTTTTGGCATTTCATCTTCTAAAATTAGGGTTTTGGATCTCTTGGATTATTTCTTTTATGTTAAAATGTCATCCTTTCAGCCTATTGTCATAACTTTTGTGCATGCATGTAGTTGACATCTCTCCCTCTCTCTTTTCAGAGATAACTACCACCATTCTAGCTATTTTGTGTTCTACAATATTTTGTTACTTTATTTATGAACAAAAGTTGGGTAATCACCATATTAGTATGCTCTTAGTTATATTTATTTGTGTGTGTTTCATTTCCTTTCCTACATTTCGTTACATTCTCTGTATAACTCTAATCAATGGTATCAGAGTAATTTTCTCCTTCTTGTCTCTCAGTGCATGTCTCTGACGATTTCAAGATACAGAGAGTTGTGTATTGAACTAGTTTCACTTGGGAACAATCACTCTTAAAAATCCAAGTGGCGTCCCATGGTGGAAGAAAAGAGAGATGAAAAAGTAGGATATACTATCAAGTTGTTGCTCGAGGAAGCATTAACATTCAAAGACATGAGATAATGGACAATTTTCCCATATCCTTCGACAAATTCCAACAACTTCCAGGACAACTTCAACAACTGGAAACTTTAGAAGTGTGACACCCTTCAAGGTACAAGTTAAATTTTAAATACCCTTATTTGAAGGTCAAATAAATGCATATGCTTTGGATAATTGGTCAAATTTGTTAAAGGGATATTACTCTTTCCAAAAAAATTCCAACAATGAAAAGATAACCTTTGCACTCATAAAATCCCTCCCCCTTATCAAATATTGGTGGGAATCTTACGAGGAGAGACATAATGAAAGTGAGTCTATAATATTCAAGGTCACACCAATTTGGGAAGCTTTTGTTAATGTGCTTAAGGAGGAATTATACCCTATAGGGGAAATATGATGACTAGTACACGATATGGACAACTTTGCGACATGAGAAATATTAGATGGTGCCAAAGTACACTAATATTTTCCATACCTTGTGCTCAAAGATGGGTATCAAAGAGTGTGAGTGGCACCTGGTTCTGAAGTACCATAGTGGTATGCACATGTACATCTAAATAGAGATGGATTTCTTGGACATCTCCTTACTAGGATTCACTTATAGATATGTTGTCATAATTGAGAAAAAAATGAAGTATAGGAATAAATGGGGGTTTAGGTTTGCAAATACATTGCAAAAAAAAGCCTGGAAAAGGTGGCCCAAACTTGTAGAAAAAGGGACTAAGCAAGGAGAGTCAACCTAAAGACAACCAACCGAAGTCACAAGAAAATAAAGGTAATGGGAAGTCGAAAAAGGACATTGGAAAGTGGTGTGTGTTAATCTGGAAACTCAGTGACAAATTCCAACCATGGGAGGAGATTCCTCTATTCGAGAGGACCGATTTTTACTATTTAAGCGCTCAATTCGGACAAGAGAAAGTGTACTTTTGAATTATAATCCTACATGTGCATATTTTATCACATCGGCCCTAAAGAAAATTAGACAGCCTTGGAAGGCTATAAATACAAGTGACCTCAATCTCCTTTGGAAATCATCTCTGTAACAACCCATGGTTGATTTACTATGTAAATAAATAAAAATAAATGAGACCAAGCTCATGGAACGTGTATTCTAAGTTGAATGTTGAGAAAAAACATAGTGGTAGGGATCACTGGTGATTAATAAATGGCTAGGGAAATTGGCAAAGGAAAAGAGGAATTAATTGGCAATTTATTAATGAAAATAATGGAAAATAGGGGAAAAGGGAGATGAAAGGTCATATATTTGCATGAGAGGGAAATTGAAGGAAAATTAAAGAAAAAATGAAGAAAATAGAGGCTTCAATGATAAAAAGGCTTCTGAGGATAAGTTCAAAACCTTTTGTCAGTTTTAGCTTATCTATCTCTCTCTCTCTCTCTATCTTGCACACTTAGAGAAATCTTGGAGCACATTGGATTTGGAGAAAGAAGGCAACGGAAAGTAGGAAAACGCAAGGGGACAACAAGATCAATAGCTACAACTGGATTTATTTGTAGGTATTGAGTTGCATGTATGCTTTAATTGCTAGTTTTGGCATGCATGGTGTATGCATGTGGTTATTTAGTTATGATATGTCATTGGCATGGATGATTTCCTAGATTGACAGTGGTTTTGCCCAACCTTGCCATTTCCTTGATAGCCATGGTGTCGAGGGTTTTCCCATTTGTTTTTATGATTAGCGCTCTTGTTGCTTATGGCTGTGGGTTGAGTTATTAGTTCCTGGAGCCTTGGTTGGAAAAACGCTTTGGAAGCCATGGAACATCTTGGGTTGAGTTACTAGTCCTGAAATCCTTGGTTGGAAAAACACCCTCGAGCCCTTAGTGGGTTGAGTTACTTGTCCTAGAGCCTTGGTTGGAAAAACGATTTGGAGCCCTACGACAACTGTGGGTTGAGTTACCAGTCCTGGAGTCAGGTTGGAACAAATGCTCAGGAGCCCTGGACAACTTGGGTAGAGACCGTTATGTTGATGTTAGTGATGTCTGACCGTGAGGTGGAATCACTGGCTAAGGGTTGAGGTGTTTGGCCTCTAGAAGCGCTGGTTTGGTTATGTCTAGTTTATTCCATGAGATCCCACATTCAATCTTGGAATATGACATGGGGGTGATTAGCTAAAAGAGATTTTTGGTTCAACCCAATTTATGGTTAGGTGGTACGTGGAAGTCCCTGACTTGGTTGGATTTTCATATGTTAACAAGAGATATTTTCCTCTCATATTTCCATGAGTAATTGTGCTTGTTATTATGTGGATTTGATGGCTGGTTTATCATGGTGTATAGGTTGTTGATTTATTGGTTATATGTTGGTTATATGATGTATATTGGCTATGTGTTTTGCTTTGTTGATGAATGGTTAATGAATGCATGAGCTAATAGATGTTGTTGTGGTTATTATGAGAGGGAATTATACCTTCTTGACGATTCCTAGATAATTATCAGACCCCTATGTTTAAATATGCATTCATGACCTGTAGATTACATGTTCTCCATTTGTTTAACAAAATGCCTAGAATGTTCTGGTCAGTCTAGGTCAAGTTCTTAGTTGAGATTGAATGTTTAGCTTTGTCATTGTGTCAATTATGATTCTTTGGTGAGATTATTGAATTAATGAACATATATGTATTTACAACCTATAGGTACTATGCAAACGAAGTGTTTGTATAAATGAGTAACTCAAACCTCTAACTTCCCGAGGTCATAACTTTGGCATACAATCTCCGTTTGACTATCATAATACCTCGTTTTGAAGATCTCCACGAGGAGATCGAAAACAAACAATAAATTAATCTTACACTTTTCTGGTGTCTCCATTTTTCCCTAAAAATTTCGTTTATGCCCTCAAAACAACCTCGATAGTTTAGAACCCGAGAAAACTACCAAAAATAAAAAGTTTTGTTAAATTTAAGGAAATGAAACTGAAAAGAAATAGTGTTGGGTCAAGTTAGGATGGTAACTATGTTATCATGTGTCAATGGGTGTTTGCAGTCAGTTCTGTACATGTGGACCCCATTTTCCATAAATGCATCTTGGAAACCGGGTCTTGCATAGTAACTCTCCTATGATGTTTACCCTGGAGAGCTTGTGAATTTGGGTAAATGTGGGAGGAGGCGTTACAATATTGAATCATTCTTCTATCTTTCTCTTTCTCGTTTTTGGCTCGAATAGGTCTGAGGCAGTCTGCAAAGGAATAGGTTCTCACTAAGGTGAAATTACAAGGTCGAGAGCTCGCATCTTTGTTTTTCGGGTTGTGGGTCTTAGTCGCACACATGTGATGGAGAAATTTCGACTGTAATCACAAGCATGTCATGGAGAAATTTTGACCAAAGCCTTTTAGCCACATGCATGAAACATCATCCGTGTGATTGGAACCGAAAGGTTGAATTTTCAGTTAACCAAAATTTTCTCCTATTGACCACTATGTTCAAGAGTTTATCATAGACACTGACAGTTCATCACAGGCTTATGAATCATGGTTTTGAGTATGAAAAGTGTTGGATTCATTTTATGGATGTTGTTTGGTTGATTTTGTTGGATAGATTTATGATGAAAGATATGAAGCGTTGTACCCTCTCTTTTCTAAATCATTTAATGATAATCTAATAAGAAGAAGAATTTGAAAGGGTATTCCCCGTAGTGGATTTTTCCATGGTCTCCGACCAATCCTGGTGTCTCTATGTGTGAATTCTTTTATTGTATTTTTATTTTTATGTTCCATTGCATTGATGATGATATTGTTCTTTCTATATAGTTGCATATGTTGTTGAATAATGATGTAAATCTGAATAATGTTATGATGCTATGGGGTGAATTTAATATGAAAATAATAAAATGAAATTATCAAATAAAATTACAATATATCCCTTGAAAAAATTAACATGGTATCAAATTTGGGCTGACGAAAAGTCATTGAAGATCACCCATATGAAGACACCTTTGATGGAAGCATGAGAAAATGGGGGAGACCTAAAATAATACTAGGGTTTGAAGGAAACTCTAAGCAATTTGGTTATTAGGGTCTGGCGAATATTATGAGGTTAGGGTTTGGAGGAAACCATACTTTATGGAAAAGATTTGAGATATGCAATCTAGAAACCTTAGCATCTTCAATGTGGATATGTTCAAGCACTTGTAGCAGATTTGATGAAGACCTAGATGGGATAGTCTCTATTAGGCCTCGTTGCTGATGAAGTTGGTTGAAATATTGAAGGCTACAATATTACATGGTCAATGGACAGTCATGGATCTTGAAGGTTGGTTTAAGAGGGAGAGATCACCTCTCAATAAGATAAGTATATTTTAGATGTTACCTCTTTGTTATTATATTCCTATTTGAGTTTATTGATTTGATTATTGCTTATACTTCTTGCATGTATATTTGAGTATTTGGATGCTTCTAAGCTCTTGATGAGTTGTGATAAGTGGATCCTTCTTGAGGATCATGGCTAGAGAAGGAAGAGAAGAACTAGCGCTGGAAAAGGAAAAGAGGCACTTGATGAAAAGTTGACAAACTACTACAACTACTTATGTGAAATAATAGGGTGCACATGTATTTGAACACTCAAGGTATGTATGGTGCTTTATTTGAAGGTTATAGCTGAAATATAGGATGGCAAGGTAAGCCATAAGGTATGATGGGAATGGTATGATGGAAATGTCACCTTCAAAAATGGCTCATGCATATGAAAGTTTGATTCATGGTACTCATAATAGGTGTACTTAGTAGTGAACAAGTATATTACCTTTTAGACACGATGAACTTCTTGATATTGATATTTGATATATTGGTATACTTGATATTTGGATAAAATCTATCATTTTGGATATCTTGATCCCATAAAGAAGGCTAGCACCTTGATTCTAATAGATGGTAACTTAATACTATTGATAATGTTTGTGATAAGAATGGTATCCTTAATGATGAAATTATAACAATAAGATTGTTGCTCAAAATCTTCTTGTTGACCTTGTTTTGATAAGCTTACTGAATTGAAAAATGTGATAAATTTGGATGCCAAGTCCCGATGATTGAATAATATAATAAAGAAGTAATGTAGTAATTATGATCTTTGAAGTATGATTATAAACCTATCAGCTACCTAATCACATGACTCTAACTCTTGATGAAAATTTTATGTCATCTTCATATGAGATGATGAAATAAATGATGTTAACATGTTATGACCGTGATGGATATATGTTTTAGAACTCGATATAGTTTGATTTCATGATCTAACAATTTTGTGATGCATGACAATATTATAAACAGGTTAATAATGATTAAGTCTAAAGTGGTTCCTCATTAAGATGGAGACTCTTCATAAGATCCTTACACCTATTATCATTTGCGTTAAATATTTAAAATATTTTTTAATATTAAAGTGTGTTTTCTGGACATAAATAGTCAAATATATGATGTTGTTGATCTGCAACAAGTTATGGTCTAAAAAGAGGGTCTCTCTTATTTTAAGCCCCAACCGCACGAAAGAAATCCTATAGGTGCAGTTATGCCTGCAGGTCACAAAATTTGAAGCCTTGTGCATAAAGTGAGAAGTGCACTTGGAGTATGATAGTCCTACATATATGGAGAAAACATCTGAAAGTTTTATGAGAAGGGAAGTTTGAATATTTTACTTACTAGAAAGAATGTGAATGTCTTGACTAAACTTGTGTTTGCAGGTGACCAGAATATGCATATCAATATGTCATTCTGATTTAACCGTTCAAGCTAGTGTATGACAATATTTGATAACAATTGAAAGGGTTTGAAAAAAATTGGTTGACAGGTATAGATGAGAAATTCTTGGAGTTTTGACACAATGCTTGATAATTCATAAAGATGCTTTAGAACTTTGAATTGATACTTAGATATGTTTTGGCTTATGGATTGATTTAATTCACAAAGATGATAATTTAGGGTTTTGACTTGATGAATAATGATTTGACTTGATATATGATGAGTTGCCTTGATGACAATACTATGTGAGCATAGTAGCTTTCAGTTACTAATATTGGTTTTATATTGGCCTCATTGTCCTTGGCACAATGTTTGAAGTATAAACGGTTGTGATTCAGTATGAAGCAATCTCACAATAAATGGATGGAACCTACATGACTTATCTTTGGTGTATGCATTTTCATCTAGTGATAGAAATGATTTATATTATGATCATGAGGATGACTTGATGAAGTTTGGTTTGATATTGCTTGGTAAATGACATTTTGTTTGCATGACAATAAATGAAGTCATAACTTGATATTTGGATGTGAGCTTTACCTGTCACCTGATCTAAAGACTTTGTTACAGTGATATTCAGGATTTTGATATTAGTTTTGATCTGGAACCTAAACTTTGATAAGCTGAATTAGTTGATTTGATTGCACAATATTGATTTATGTAAGGTTGAGAATATTGGTTTGGTAAAGTGTTATGTTTGCATAAAGAATTATATGGAGAAAGCTTCCCGATCCTAAGATTTCTGCATTAACAGTCATCTGGTGAAGCCAGGACGATTAGCCCATTCAAACCTCTACTTCAAAAGGGGTCCAAGGTATGACTTTGATTTTGGTTTTATATGTTGATGGTCTACTCTTAACAGTAATAAGCCTCTAATGATCAAAGTAAGAGGGATTTGGATTCTAAAGCTCAAAATAATGAATCGTGGCATGATGAATCACTTTCTGGAGTTTGGAAAAGAAAATATATATTGTGAAGGTACTGAAGAGTTGGAAAATGGAAATGAAAATCCTTGGACACTCTAATTGAATTTCAAGAAGTTATGAAGAGATGTTATTGAACTTGACTTTGCGACTGACAGTCGATTGAATACCCAATTGTATATATATGATTTGCATAAAATATGAGTCAATTCATGATTGAGCCTCTTTATACACATTGAGTTGTCATCAAGAATGTTGGGTGCAGGAATTACACTTAAGCAAACTCCTCAACACTTAATTTGTCAACCCGGGGGATTCGTAAACTTAGAGACGAAGCACAGGAAATGCTAGAGATGGTATGAATCATTCTAATGTAAATCCCTACTTTCTTAAAGGAAAGATTGCAGAATCAAATCAAAAGATAAAAGGCAACATGAACCATCAAAAAAATAACCTAAGACTGGAACGAGAAAGTATGCATTTGCAAAAGAGAATTAAAGATAAAAGGCAATCACTTCAGCTAATGGTTGTTCAATCTACTGAGTGTGTATTATTATTTTAGCAGAGACACCTTAACAGTCTCGTTAGATGGGCGCTTAATCTGCTTCCTTAAATATTTCCTTCTTGCATTAATCTGTCATGCACTAGTGCAGGATCAGAGAGTTATGTAGAAGGTATAAATTATGTCTTTACTTAAGGCTTTTTAATTCATGCAAGGGCTTGAACTTTTTTAAGGTTCAGAGCACTCGGATCTTGTGGCAAGAAACTAGTTCCTGCACCTGATCATAGCTTCATGCACTTAGATTTTAATCCTTAAAACATGTGTTCAATTATTGTAAGTGCTATTTTACTATCAAATCAAATTGCACACATAAAAGTGAATGTTTCTGATTTTAATAAAATGCAGAAGTAAATAAACAATCATTTATCCTGTCGTAAGTTTTTAAAGAAAGAAAGAAAATCGCGGAAGTAGATTAAGAAAACTTGCTGCATCACACCAACGTGCACTGGTGCAGGTTTGCTTCTCCTGCTTGTACCAGGCGGTGGAAAACCAAATAAATAGAACTTCAGGAAAACGAAATGTCACACCAACATGCACTGGTGCATGTTTGCTTCTCCTGCTTGTACCAGGCAGTGGAAAACCAAATAAACAAAACTTCAAGAAAAATGAAATGTCACACCAACGTGCCTGGTACAGGTTTGCTTCTCTTGCTTGTACCAGACGGGAAAATCCAATATGAAATTAAATGCGGGAAAGTAATTTGCAAGGAAAGAAAATGTAACTACTTCACACGACGGATCCGTTTTCAATAAGACAGGAATGCATGTGCTGAAAATTGAATCACACTTTAATAATTTAAACACACATTACAGGAAACATAAAATAGGGTAAACGTGTTGGGTTGGCTGGGCCCTAGCCAACCAGCGTGTTTCCGTTTTGAAATTAAACACTGCTCAGTAAACCAGTTAATTCATCAACTTAAAAGAACAGAAACATAATTTCTGAAACATGAGGCAGAAAAACCTCTTATTAATTTATTGAGGCGAATACATACGTTGATACAATGTCCAGCCCAGATTCGAGCGATAACAAAAGACTGGTTACCGCCTATTGACTTCAATCTAAACTCTGCCCCAAAAATTCCCCTCCTAGGTCCTATTTACACTTTACATTATATAGATCTGTTGGCCAAAGGCCAAAACAGATCGTTCAACTAATTCATAACAAAATGCATAATTTAGTCTCGGCCTACAAGATAAGACAGTTTTGCAAAACTGGCCGTAGCTAACCAGCTTTCTCCCTTCACGGATTAGCCTCGTCTGCCTTCGAATCATTCGTTGTCGTGGCTGAAATGGATTAAGATGGGGCGGTGATTGAGGAGGTTTAGATCTGCCGCGAAGAACTGTTGTGCTGGAAATGGTGCAGATCCGATCCTGCACTAAGATCAGCGGTCACGATAAGCACTTTAACCATCAAATAACCTTTGGAGATATCGATTAGTTCCAAAAGTGATTTAGAAATAAGAAATCATGTGATAAATATTTAATTAATGCTAAATTGAATTAAAACATGAAAAATAAATGTTGACACTAAATGTGTCACCATGCTTGGACTGGTGCAGGATGAGGGTGCATAAAGAAGGTGAAACAGGGGTAAATGGTTATAATTTAGGAAGGGAAAAGTGGTAAAAAAAGAGAAAATTAGGGGGCTAACATCCTCCCATCCCTAAGCTGTTGTGTGTCCTCACACAACTCTTTACCTCTGCAAAAAAATTCAAAATTTTGAGCGTTCCAGCTCACTCCTGCTCCGGCATACTATCATCAGTCTGCAGTGTTTCATACTTCATATTTTTGCTGCTCTTAAATTTCTTCGTCATCTTTTTAAGCCGTCTGAAACATTGTGAAGCACGGTACTTCCATACCCTGACTTCTCCTTTCTTATTTTAGATCTCCGCCGTGAACTCTTCCTTATTCTGTTCTTTTTCCTCCTGTGTTTTAGCTACGAGCTGCTCTAAATTTTGTACTTGAAGATCAAGCTCAAGTATCCGAGTAGCAGAAGATACCCAATCTTCTTCCTTCTCTATCTCAACAGGGGCTATATTTTCTTCAGGGACCTTTGTATCCCTCGGAGTTTCAGTAAACACTTCTTCCTCTTCTGGTTCTTTTTCTTCTTCTAACTCTTCCGGTTCTTCTTCTTCTTCTTGCTCTTCCGGTTCTTCTTCTTCTCCTTCTACTTCTTCTGGCTCTTCTTTGTCTTCTTTCTCTTCTGGTTCTTCTTCTTCTCCTTCTACTTTTTTTGGCTCTTCTTCATCTTCTAACTATTCTGGTTCTTCCTCTTCTTCTAACTCTTCTGGTTCTTCTTCTTCATGTGCCGACTCTTTTTCTTCTTGTGCCGGTTCTTCCTTTTCCTGTGCCGGTTCTTCTGGTTCTAGTTCATCTTGCACTGGTGCAGGTGGGGATTCAACATTATGTTGGGACTGCAATTCTGCACCAGGTTCTTCATTATTTTTCCGGCCCCTAATAAAGTCGGCCAACAGGGTGTCATCTTCAATTTCCACAGGTTTTGCTGCGTCCGCAAGGACTGACAGCAAATCGTCTTCTTTAGGGGTCTTTTCATGCGCTGGGGGCGTCAGAGGAGTTTTTTCGACAGGTGCACCCCTTGTCTTCTGTCTCTTTGGAGGTGGGCCCTTTTCTTCTGTTGATTTCCTGGTTCATTTCCTTCTTGCACTAGTGCAAGAAGGACTTCTCTTTACACTTGGACCCTTGCTCGTGCTGGCGGGGGTCTCTGTTTTCTTCTCAGCAACTGTTTTCTTTCCTGCAGAGGGCTTTTTGTCTAGCTGCTTCAGCAACTCATTCCAGGTCATACCCTTAGCCTCCAATTGTTTTTGGACCAGGATTTTGATCAGGCCGTGATGATACAATTTCTTGTCGCCCTGGTCCGCCCGTGCTCCTTGCACGCCCTTGGCCATCTTTTCTAAACTCTTAAGCAAAAAGTAAGTGAAATCCATCCTCCACCGAACGTGTCGGCCGGGTTCAAAGTGTTGCAGCATCTTGAAATGATAGACAAAGGTGAGGGAGTACCTACCCTCACAAGTCACGAATTTCTAGAGAATAAAAAGGAGGTCTCGCCATTGTCCCAGCAGGGCGCTGCGCGGAACTCCTTTCTTTTAGTTTACGTTCATGTCTTTATCAACAACGAAACAATGCCAGCACTTCCTCTCAAGCTTCTGATTTTTAAAGTACTGCACACCAGTGTTATGTAAGCCCGTCGCTGCTGCTATCGATTTTTTCGTGACTTTAAATCTCAGGGGCCCAATCTTTACACGGCCGTTTTTTAAAAATCTGTGCTAACTGTAGGGCCACTTCACTATTCTGCCCATCAAATTTCTGCAAAAACGGAAGAAAGCCTGAGTCTCGCAATAGTGGAAGACTATTGCAAAACTCGGCGGTCTGATCTACGTCACTGAGGGATGATGGTTCACATCTAACAGGCGACATCTTTGCTTTACAGTTATGAACAATAAAAAAAATTTCATGCAATACCAGAAAACTTAACTCTTTATAGATAGGGATCAACCATCCACCATCCCTTCTGTCTTATCACTGATCCATCCCACCAAAATAGCCATAGATGCGCGACATGTTTAGAATCGTGCGAGATTGGTACTTGCGGCGGCGTGTTTAACGGCTAAGTGAGGTAATCAACATAAGTGAAGGACATTTAGGATCATGGCGGAAAGAGTAATCATATCCAAGCAACGGTTTAAACATTTCCACATTCCTTTATAATTCAAAAAAAACTTTAGCATTTATTAAAAATGATCATGATTCTTAACTAAAAAACACTTTGTACTTTAAATAATTTTCTCCTAGTTAATATGATAGCATAAGTACGTTATCAAATATGTGAAAAAGGTTGCTTGTAAACTTCTATGATGACCACTTCTTATGACATATGTGTTGATCAGCGGTTGTCATTGATGTCAACCCAAGCAGCACCAGGGGCTAACCCAATATTGCATGGGAATTTTGACCTACAAAATTAATATATTCTATGTAAATAATTCTTTTGATGGTTTCTACTTGTCGAGATGTTTCCGTTGATATATGGCACGCCATGTAATTCTTCACGGTTTAAGAGATATTCACGTTTGAAGTTTGTACGCCCAGTTAGTGCGCTAAAACCCCATGGGGTTGGGGCATGGGTCATTGAAAAGTAATAATTAATATTTTTTAAGCTCCTAAAATCCCTCCCACGTTCACTTGTTGAAGCCCCTCTCAACCTAAGCATATATATAAATTGTGATCTTCATTTCCTCCTTAGGCAAGGGATTTCTCCATCTGAAACAGGTCATCGTGGAATTTGCGCTCTAAATTTTTTTCTACGAAGGTTCAGAAGCTGAAATTTTTATGAGGCGAAGCCGAAATCCTGAGGAAGCTGCTATAAAAATTTCAGATCAAGGTGCGCAATATTTCTAGAGATATGATCTGTGGAAGTCAGGGTTTTTGCAGGCTCTTGAAATTCATCTCAAAGAAGTGACCTTGGTAAATTTGTCATAACTCTCTCTCTGAGTATCGGATTGGAATTATGTAAAAATTGGCAGATAGTGCACAGTCTGTAATTTTCATTCTATCAATTTCAGAGCCAAATGAAGAAACAGTGACACGTGGCACGCCGTACAAGTGTGCTCTGCTGAAACAGTCCATAATTAGGGCATTGTGAGAGATTGGGTATAACTCTCTCTTGAAGAATCCAAATTGGGTCAAACCTATGGAATTGGAAAGATGACTTAGAGGACTACTACGGGGCCGAAAATTAGATATTGAGGATCTGAAATAACAGAGATACACCAGATTCAATATCGAGCTCCTAGAAGGCAAGAAAAAGCTAGATCATGTGTTGTCAAGTGTTGCAGAGGACCAGACTTTCTACGGCAGCAAAGCAAAGCAAGGTGCAGCAGAGGGTAGCACGACAAGAGCAGCAACCAAGGTGCATAATAGCAACAAGATGTTCATCATATGAAATCTTCAAGTGGGCAGCACTTCATACAATCATTGTTAAGGTATTATTGTACTTAGTCATTGTAAATACATTATTGTACAAATTGTACTAGTGTCTAGGATCATCATTAGGTGGTTGTGTCAAAGTTGGGGCTATGGTCTAGTATATCTTCTTCTTCTACATCATTCTATATCATTGTAAAGTGGACCATTTTCCCTGGTATGGGAGTCCATTCTTATTTTATTCTTCTATAGGGTGGTGCTAGGTCGATTGTAGTTCATTGGGTGTTAGGGCATCCATTGATTGAATGTTTGAATAATCTCAGTGAGATTGCGTCCATCGATTTGGAGAAAGAATATTTTCTAGATTACAGGAAGTTAGAGCTTTATTTTCAATTGGAGTTGACTATTAAGTAGAAAAACATTAGGTGGTTTTTGTCTGTTGGTTTCCCACCTTAAAAGCGTATTGCATTTTTTGTTCCTCTTGTTTGCTGCTATCATTGTACAAAAACTGATAATAATTGAAGATTAACTAATGCTCTAATTGAAAGGAATATTGATTCACCCCCCCCCCCCCCCTCTCAGTATTTCCAACAATTGGTATCAGAGCTTGGTTCCTTCAATAACAGTTTAACAGCTAGAAGGAGTTCATAGAGCATACCAAGAATGGTGTACCTCTATTCAATGAAAATAATTATGCACTATGGAAAGGAAGAATGGAGGTCTATCTCTTGGTGCAAGGTTACGAAGTATGGGACACTATTCAAAATGGATTTACATCAACTACGGATGATCAAGCACTGCTCCATATTCGTTCATTGTAGAAAATCTTGAGTCACTCCGCGATTGCTTCACTGTCCCCTGTTAACATTGCCTCTGTTGCAATCAGATCTTCTGAACCAGCATTAGGATAGAGTTTTTTTTGTATCATATGCTTGATTTCTTGCTTTCAAGTCATGCAGAATGACGTTCCAATGGGCTATAATCTCTGAAAATGGATACCATCATCTGTTACACTCTTGCAGCCCGTAACGTTAAACACATCCAACTTTGTACAGAGAACAATGTGTTCCACTGTTTCATGGTTGATCTATTCAGAGTTTTATCACTTCCACCAAAGAAATCTGACACAAAAAGAGAAAGCAGTACCGCTCTATGAAAGTCTTCAATTCTAGAACTGCTCTCTTCTTCATTCCCTTGTTTAGAATTCTTCAAACAAGGAAAGATATTTTGAGCAGACATAGCTATTGCATCCAACTCCTCGTCTCTTTCTCTGTCAACCAAAATATTTTCCTGAGAGTCTAAGCAAAAGCTCTCCTTTTCAAAGTTTAGCAATAGCTTGAATGGGCGTCCAAAATCATAGAAGCCATCAGGTAAATGATCATTGACACCACAGAAAGACTCAATGCTATATTTTTGAGATTCCTGGGAGAATTCCTCCATGGATATTTTTCGTTTGTTGGGCACTAACTGTTGAAACCCTGGCACTTTCTGTCTTGCAATTAGACCTATAACAGAGCGGTGTAATATCATCGTGGAATCACCAAGAATATTGATAGCTCGATGGGCACTTGGAGGCGTCGCTCAGGTGCTTTGGAACTTGCTCATGGTCTTGCGATGAGGTGTTGTGTATTGTTGACTATATTCAACAACTACAGCAAAAATACATTTCAACAAGAAAATAAACCGTGAGTGGCCAGAATGCCATGGCATCGATAAGCCCCATTATGTCGTTGAAAAATGGCATAAGCATCTCAATTAAATCTTTTACAAAACGATTGAGCTCCTCAGTACCAGACAACACATTTTCAATCGGACAGATCTTGTATGCACCCACTATGTGAATAACACTGCAGAGGTTACTGATGTCAATCAATCTTTGCATGTAACTTCAAAGGAATCCTAGAATCCTTCTCCAGCACAAGCCCTGCTTATACAAAAGCATCAATTATGACTTTGACAAACATGTCGCAAGCGTTCACCACTGCCAACTTCCTCAACTCGAGCATATAAAACTTGGGCTTTTTGTGGATTTCCTCTCATGAGTGCATGCCCTTCAGATTCATTGCAATAGGGTAGCCTTCCAAAGCCTCCTTTACTTTTGGTGGAACATTTCTCAGAATTTCAACTTGCTCGAGAATACACGGTTTGTGATTTTGTATTCACATCCTGAATGATGCTCTTCACATCTACAAACATTATCACCAGCTTCATTGAGATTGACTTCAAAATCATTGTCGGAGGATTCTACATTTGAAACGTTGTCAGAGTCACTTTCCTCTTTGTCAACACTACCACTTAAAGCTAGAACAGAGTTTTGAAAGTCTGTGAGCTTCTCTGCAAGTTCTATGTGAACAACCAGTGGCAAGGAGATGAAGTGAGAATACTGGAGATTTGGACCTTTTAACAACCTTGTCGAGAATATGCCGAATTGTCTCAGTGGATGTAGTGACACTTTTTGACAGATGGACCATCCATAATGTTTACACCCACACCCACTCTTCCGACAACCTTGAGCCTCCCATGTGAGGATTTAAACACCTTAAGAGTCACTTTGGTGCCGATCCTTCATCATTCACCACCTGAACACAAATAAATTGAAGTGGAGACCGATTTAATTCAACCCTGAAGACAAAATTTACCACAGTTGCTTTAGTCATGCAAAACCCAAAACCGGATTTTGGAGGGGTACCATAACGGTGAGCAGTGTTGTTAAGGGGGGTGCGAATTAACTTTTGATTGCCACGTGGTCCTGACTTGGATTTAAAAACTACTTTTTTCGGACCCCCTTCATCCATTAAATTTCGAAACATAGAAGGGGTCCAAAATTTATTTGGGCCATCGATTTCACCTTTGATTGTCGCCAATAATCTGAGTATGCATGTCAACCTTGCATGCCCAGGGCGTAAATTTTTCCCAAAATTTATCCCATGCTAACACAGTACATGAAGGGAAACACAACGTGGTAGAAGATTCCCTCTCACGCAGAACAAAAATGTTTTCACCGATGGATGTCACGCAAGATTGGAAGGCTCACCTATTGGTTGAGTATTCAAAAGACAGACAAGAATGTGATATTTTGGATGGTGCATGCAGTGATGATCAATTCCTAGTAATGGATGATGTCATCTATTACAAGTATTGAATCTATTTGGTTCCATAATCTCAATTGAAGGAGAGGTTCATGCAGGCAACACATGGTTCTCCACTAATAGGGCACCTGGGTTTCCTCAAAACCTACCGCGTAGTCAGGGAGAAATTCTCATGGAGGGAAATATTTTGAGGCATCTGAGAGAGTGTATAGAGTTTCAGAGAAAAAAGGTAGAGCTCTCACATCCAATCGGGTTGTTGTAGCCACTTCCCATTCCGGAGAGGAAGATGGAGAGTGTGTCTATGGATTTCTTCACAGGCTTACTAGCAGCACAGGTGAGAGACTGTATTTATGTGGTAGTGGACAGATTGACCAAGTTTTCCCATTTCTTCGCTATATCTTCCATATATTCAGTCTCCCAAGTGGCTAATTTATTCTTTCAGGAGGCATTCCCAAGGCCATTGTGAGTGACAAGGACAGTAGATTCATGGGAGCCTTTTGGCAGGAGATGTTCCGCTTGGTGGGGATTGAGCTCACACCCAGTACTTGTTGATTTTTGTAGCATTGGAAAGTTCTCTAAGCCCCAAATTTAGTGGATAGGATTAGACACTAGTATTCCAAATAACCCAGAAACCGTTTGTGAAAATTCCACTCAGTTCCTCCAACAATGTAATCTGGAAGGAAAGGATTCAATTTCTTCTAGATGAATACGATCTCAAGGAGTTCATGGAAAATGTGGTTTTTGTACCTACAAATCCATATCAGAACAAAAAGTACAAGGCCTACATGGAAAAGTGCAAGAGGCTAATCCTTGATGTGGTCAAGGATCACATCGTTTCACATTTAGATGGCAAGGGCACCACTAGGGAAATGTGGGAAGCCTTCTCCTTGCTGTATGAAGGAACTTCCGAGCAGCGAAAGATGCACTTGGAGCAGAAGCTCCACATGATCCAGATGAAGAAGGGGGAGAGCATTTCTCTATTCCTTACGAGACTTCAGGAGATACGAGACCAGTTGGCAGCTGTGGGATCCACCCCAACTGCAACGACTATGGTGAGGCTGGCCCTTAACGTAGTCACAAAGGAGTGGTAGGTTTTTGTCCAAATAATTTTGGGCAGGGCTACGCTTCCTATTTGGGAGCATATGTGGTCAGCACTTCAGGAGGAAGAGCTGAGGAGAGATCTAGTCAAATGCAAGCTTGACGACAACAACAGTAGCACGAAACGGCTTGATGGCGAGATATAGTTATTTATGAAAGGTGTAGAGATAGATTTGAACCTTGATTTCTTATTGAAAAAAACACATATTTATTTATATAGATTTTCCACAATTTAATATGAATAAATTAAAAGATTAAATAAAGTAGTAAAAAGATATAAATAACAGATTAAAATATTTTTTGAACTCATTTAAAAAAAATAAAAAATAAAAAAAATATATATTACATCAAATTCTTAACCTTATAATTAATAGGGAAAAATTGAAAAAAATATTAAATAAAGGTTATTAAAGACTATTGTAAGTGGAAAGATTAGCTCTCTCTCTCTCTCTCTCTCTCTCTCTCTCTCTCTCTATATATATATATATATATATATATATATATATATATATATATATAAAATTTATTGTTAGATATCCTTTGATAAGTTCATAATTAACCTATTTTTCTCATCTTTTCCACGTCCTTTCATTTCTTGTCTTTATCATGTTAATAGATTTTGTAGTCATTCCACTTTATCTAATAAAGTATTTGAAATTAATATGTTTTGGAAATGTTTATGACGATTTGTGATAAATTGCATGTATGATTCATGAGTATTTGTTAGTAGTCAAGGATGATGATGAGTTATGATACGCCAACTTACCACTTAGGGGCTCACAAACCTTTTGGCATTTCATCTTCTAAAATTAGGGTTTTGGAACTCTAGGATTCTTTCTTTATGTTAAAATGTCATTCTTTCAGCCTATTGTCATAACTTTTGTGCATGCATGTAGTTGACATCTCTCTCTCTCTCTTTTCAGAGAAAACTACCACCATTATAGCTAGTTTGTGTTCTACACTATTTTGTTACTTTATTTATTAATAGAAGTTGGGTAATCACTATATTATTATGCTCTTAGGTATATTTCTTTGTGTGTGTTTCATTTCCTTTCCTACATTTAATTACATTCTCTGTATAACTCAAATCAATGGTATCAGAGTAATTCACTCCTTCTTGTTTCTCAGTGCATGTCTCTGACGATTTCAAGATACAATGAGTTGGGTATTGAACTAGTTTCACTTGGGAACGATCACTCTCAAAAATCCAAGTGGCGTCCCATGGGGGAAGAAAAGAGAGATGAAAAAGTAGGATATACTATCAATTTGTTGCTTGAGAAAGCACTAACATGCAAAGATATGAGATAATGGACAATATTTCCCATATCCTTCGACAAATTCCAACAACTTCCAAGACAACTTCAAAAAAGGGTAACTTTAGAGGCGTGACACCCTTCAAGGTACAAGCTAACTTTTAAATACCCTTATTTGAAGGTCAAATAAATGCATATGCTTTGGAAAAATGGTCAAATTTGTTAAAGGGATATTACTCTCCAAAAATTTTCCAACAATGAAAAGATATCCTTTGCACTTCTAAAATTCCTCAAGGAGGAATTATACTAGCAGAGACATAATGAATATGAGTCTATAATATTCAAGGTCACACCAATTTGGGAAGCTTTTGTTAATGTGCTTAAGGAGGAATTATACCCTATAGGGGAACTATGATGACTAGTACACAATATGGACAACTTTGCGACATGAAAGATATTAGATGGTGGAAAAGTACACTAATATTTTCCATACCTTGTGCTCAAATATGGGTATGATCTAGGTGGATATTGGTGGCTACCCACCTATTCCATTTGGACCCGCACCATTATTTCTTTCAATTTTTTCACTTTCAGCACAACTTACTATTTTTAGCAGGTTATTGGTTCTTGAAATTTCGAAGCCGTTTGGAGGCCCTAATGAGCCATGTGGATATTGGTGGAAAACCACCTATTACACTTGAACCCACACCATTGGTTCTTTCAGTTTTTCAGTTTCGGCACAAATTACTATTTTTAGCAATTTTTCGGGTCCTGAACTTCCAGAGCTGTTTTGAGGCCCTAAACAACGTTTTTTGGGGAAACCGAGAGAAACATGGGTCCATGAACTAATGTTGCTCACACAAAAAGTTGTAATACTCAGATAGATCTTTCTAACGAGGTATGATGCGCGTCAAACGGAGATCGTATGCCAAAGTTACGTCCCCGGGAAGTTGAAACACCAATTTACCCAAACACGACCCATAGTTTTGGCGCTTCATCTCCTATGGTTAGGTTTTTGGATGTTTAGGGTTTTTCATTGTTTCTCAATAATAAATAGGCCTTTGAACTTCATTGTAACACAGTTTAGAGGCATGTAGCCACCACATCTCTTCTTAGAGATAAGCTACCATCACCATAGCTAGTTTATTTCCATTATGTCTGTAAACATATTTCAATTATTTGATATTAATTAAATGAAGTATTATTTCCACTACATCTATGTTTTCATGTATATTTATGTATTTATTTGTGTTCCTGCATAAATCCAGATCAGGATATCAAAGAGTTTGTGTGGCACCTATTTTTGAAGTACCATAGTGGTATGAACATGTACATCTAAATAGAGATGGATTTCTTTGACATCTCCTTACTAGGATTCACTTATAGATATGTTGTCATAATTGAGAAAAAAATGAAGTATAGGAATCAATAGGGGTTTAGGTTGACAAATACATTGCAAAAATGGTTTGGAAAAGGTGGCCCAAACTTGTAGAAAAGGGGACTAAGCAAGGAGAGCCAAACTAAAGACAACCAACCCAAGTCACAAGCAAATAAAGGTAATGGAAGTCGAAAAAGGACATTAGAAAGTGGTGTGTGTTAACTTGGAAACACAATGACAAATTCCAACCATGGGACGAGATTCCTTTGTTCGAGAGGACCGATTTTTAATATTGAAGCGCTCAATTTGGACAAGGGAAAGTGTACTTTTAAATTATAATCGTACATGTGCATATTTTATCACATAATCCCTAAAGCAAATTAGACACCCTTGGAAGGCTATAAATACAAGTGACCTCAATCTCATTTGGAAAATCACCTTTGTAACAACCCCTGGTTGATTTCTTGTGTAAATAAATAAAAATAAGACCAAGCTCATGGGACACGTATTCTAAGTTGAATGTTGGGAAAAAAAATAGTGACGAGGATCACTGGTGATTAATAAATGGATAGGGAAATTGGAAAAGGAAAAGAGGAATTAATTGGCATTTTATTTATGAAAATAATGGAAAATAGGGGAAAAAGGAGATGAAAGATCATATATTTGCATGAGAGGGAAATTGAAGGAAAATTAGGGAAAAAATGAAGAAAATAGAGGCCTCAATGATTAAAAGGCTTCTGAGGATTAGTTCACAACATTTTGTCAGTTTTAGCTTAGAGCTCTCTCTCTCTCTCTCTCTCTCACACACACACACACACACACACACACTTAGAGATATCTTGAAGCATTCTTGGAGCACATTGGATTTGGAGAAAGAAGGAAACAGAAAGTAGGAAAACACAAGGGGACAACGAGATCAATAACTACAACTGGATTTATTTGTAGGTAATGAGTTGCATGTATGATTTACTTGCTAGTTTTGACATGCGTGATGTATGCATGTGGTTATTTGGTTATGATCTATCATTGGCACAAAGGATTTCCTAGATTGAAAGTGGTTTTTCCTAACCTTGCAATGTCCTTGATAGCCACGGTGTCATGGGTTTTCCCATTTATTTTTCTGATTGGTGCTCATGTTCCTTATGGTTGTGGGTTGAGTTATTAGTTCCTGGAGCCTTGGTTGGAAAAACGCTCTGGAAGCCTTGGAACATCTTGGGTTGAGTTACTAGTCTTGAAATCCTTGGTTGGAAAAACACCCTTGAGCCCTTAGTGGGTTGAGTTACTAGTCCTAGTGCCTTGGTTGGACAAACACTCTGAAGCCCTGAAACAACTGTGGGTTGAGTTACTATTCATGGAGTCGGGCTAGAAAAAATGCTCAGGAGCCTTGGACACCTTGGGTAGAGACCGTTATGTTGATGTTAGTGATGTCTGACCGTGAAGTGGAATCAATGGCTGAGGGTTGAGGTGTTTGGCCTCTAGAAGCCCTAGTTTGGTTATGTCTGGTTTGTTCCATGAGATCCCACATTCACTCTTGGAATATGGCATGGGGGTGATTGGCTAAAAGAGATTTTTGGTTCAGCCCAATTTATGGTTGGGTGGTACGTGGAATTCCTTAACTTGGTTGGATTTGCATATGTTAATAAGAGGTATTTTCCTCTTATATTTCCATGATTAATTGTGCTTGTTATTATGTGGATTTGATGGATGGTTTATCATGGTGTATATGTTGTTGATTTATTGGTTATATGTTGGTTATATGATGTATACAGGCTATGGCTCTTGATGTGTTTTGATTTGTTGATGAATGGTTAATGAATGCATGAGCTAATAGATGTTTTTGCAGTTATTATGAGAGGGCATTAGACCTTCTTGACGATTCCCAAATAAGTATCATACCACTATGTTTAAATATGCATTCAGGACCTGTAGATTACATATTCTCCATGTGTTTAATGAAATGCCTAGTATGTTTTGGTCAGTCTAGGTCAAGTTCTTAGTTTAGATTGAATGTTTAGCTTTTTCATCGTGTCAATTATGATTCTTTGGTGAGATTATTGAATTAATGAACATATATGTATTTACAACGTACAAGTACTATGCAAACGAAGTGTTTGTATAAATGAGTAACTCAGACCTCTAACTTCCCGGGGTCATAACTTTGGCATATGATCTCCGTTTGACTATCATAATATCTTGTTTCGAAGGTCTCCACGAGGAGGTCGAAAAGAAATAATAAATTAATCTAAAACTTTTCTGGTGTCTCCGTTTTCCCTAAAAATGTCTTTTAGGCCCTCAAAACAACCTTGAAAGTTTAGAACCCGAGAAAACTACCAAAAATAGAAAGTTTTGTTAAATTTAAGGAAATGAAACTAAAAGGAAATATTTTTGGGTCAAGTTAGGATGGTAACTACGTGATCATGTGTCAATAAGTGTTTGAAATCAGTTCTATACATGTGGACTCCATTTTCCCTAAGTGCATCTTGGAAATCAGGTCTCGCATAGTAACTCTCATCTCATGTTTAACCTAGAGAGCTTGTGAATTTTAGTAAATGTGGGAGGAGGCGTTACAATATTGGATCATTCCTCTATATTTCTCTTTCTTGTTTTTGGCTCAAACAGGTCTGAGGCAGGTCCGCAGAGGAATAAGTTCTCACTAAGGTGAAATTATAAGGTCCAGAGCTCGCATCTCTGTTTTTAGGGTTTTGGGTCTTAGTCGCACGCATGCCATGGAGAAATTTTGATTGTAATAAAAAACATGTCATGGAGAAATTTTGACCGAAGCCTTTTAGCCGCATGCATGAAACATATTTCGTACGATTGGAACTAAAAGGTTGAATTTTCAGTTGACCAAAGTTTTCGCCCATTGACCGCAATGTTTGGGATTTGATCACAGAGAATGACAATTCATCACAAGCTTCTGAATCATGGCTTTTAGTATGATAATTGTTGGATTCATTTCATGGATGTTGTTTAGTTGCTTTTGTTGGATAGATTTATGATGAAAGATGAAGTGTTGTACTCTCTCCTTCTTGAGGATCCTTCGCTCTTTGCTGAGAAGAAGAACTAGCATTGGAGAGGGGAAAAGGGAAAGAGAGCCTTCATGATGAAAAGTTGAAAAACTACTACAACTTCTTATGTGAAATAAGAGGGTGCACATGTATCTGAACACTCAAGGTATGTATGGTGCTTTATTTGAAGGTTATAGTTGCAATATAAGATGGCAAGGTTAGCCCTAAGGTATGATAGGAATGACACCTTCAAAAATGGCTCATGCATATGAAAGTTTGATTCATGGTACTCATGATAGGATGGTGTACTTGGTAGTGAACAAGTATATTACCTTCTAGACATGATGAACTTCCTGATATTGATATTTGATATATTGGTATACTTGATATTTGGACAACATCTATTATTTTGGATATCTTGATCCCATAAATAAGGCTAGCACCTTGATTCTAATAGATGGTAACTCGATACTATTGATAATGTTTGTGATAAGAATGATAACCTTAATGATGAAATTATAACAATAAGATTGTTGCTCAAAATCTTCTTGTTAACCTTGTTTTGATGAGCTTACTGAATTGAAAAATGTGATAAATATGGATGCCTTGTCCTTATGATTGAATAATATAATAAAGAAGTAATGTAGTATTTATGATCTTTGAAGTATGATGATAAAATTATCAGCTACCCTAATCACATGACTCTAACTCTTGATGAAAATTTTATGTCATCTTCATATGAGATGATGAAATAAATGATGTTAACATTTTATGACCGTGATGGATATATGTTTTAGAACTTGATATAGTTTGATTTCATGATCTAACAATTTTCTTGATGCATGACAATATTATAGACAAGTTGATAATGATGAAGTCTAAAGTGGTTCCTCATTAAGAGGGAGACTCTTCATAAGATCCCTACACCTATTATCATTTGCATTAAATATATGGAAGATTTTTTATTGTTGAAGTGTGTTTTCTAGACATAAATAGTCAAATATCAGATGTTTTTGATCTGCAGCAAGTTATGGTCTAAAAAGAGAGGGTCTCTCTTAGTTTAAGCCCCAATCGCACGAAAGAAATCCTATGAGTGCAGTTAGGCATGTAGGTCACAAAATTTGAAGCCTTGTGCACAAAGTGACAAGAGCACTTGGAGTATGATAGTCCTACATATATGGAGCAAACATCTGAAAGTTATATGAGCAGGGAAGTTTGAATATTTGACTTACTAGAGAGAATGTGAATGTCTTGACTAAACTTGTGTTTGCAGGTGATCGGAATATGCATATCAATATATCATTATGATTTAACCATTCAAGCTAGTGTATGACAATATTTGATAACAGTTGAAAGAGTTTGAAAAAATTTGGTTGATTGGTATACATGAGCAATGCTTGGAGTTTTGACACAATGCTTGATAATTCATAAATATGCTTTAGAAATTTGAATTGATTCTTAGATATGTTTTGGCTTATGGGCTGATTTAATTCACAAAGATGATAAATTAGGGTTTCGACTTGATGACTAATGATTTGACTTGATATATGATGATTTGCCTTGATGACAATAGTATTCGAGCATAATAGCTTTCAGTGACTGACATTGGTTTTATATTGGCCTCATTGTCCTTAGCACAATGGTTGAAGTATAAAAAGTTGTGATTCATTATGAAGTAATCTCACAATAAATGGATGGAACCTACATGACTTATCCTTGGTGTATGCATTTGCATCTAGTGGCTTAAATGATTTATATTATGATCATGAGGATGACTTGATGAATTTTGGTTTTATATTTCTTGGTAAATGACATTTTGTTGGCATGAAAATAAATGAAGTCATAAATTGATATTTGGATGTGAGCTCTACCTGTCACCTGGTCCAGTGAATTTGTTACAGTGATATTCATGATTTTGATGTTAGTTTTGATCTAGAACCTAAACTTTGATAAGATGGCTTAGTTTATTTGATTGCACAATATTGATTTATGTAAGGTTGATAATATTGGTTTGGTAAAGTGTTATGTTTGCATAAAGCATTATATGAAGCAAGCTTCCCAATCCTAACATGTCTGCATTAAGAGTTATCTGGTGAGGCCACTTAGTTGATTTGATTGCACAATATTGATTTATGTAAGGTTGATAATATTGGTTTGGTAAAGTGTTATGTTTGCATAAAGCATTATATGAAGCAAGCTTCCCAATCCTAACATGTCTGCAATAATATTTATCTGGTGAAGCCAGGAATATGTGCCCATTCAAACCTCTACTTCAAAAAGGGTCCAACGTATGAATTTTATTTTGGTTTTTTATGTTGACGGTCTACTCTTAACAGGTAATAAGTCTCTAATGATCAAAGTAAGAGGGATTTGGATTCTGAAGCTTAAAATAATGAATCATGGCATGATGAATCACTTTCTGAAGTTTGGAAAAGAAAATATATATTGTGAAGGTACTGAAGATTTGGAAAATAGAAATGAAAATCCTTGGACACTCTAATTGAATTTCAAGAAGTTATGAAGAGATGTTATTGAACCTGACTTGGCAACTGACAACCAATTCAATACCCATTTTTATATATATTATTTTCATAAAATATGAGTCAATTCATGATTTAGCCTCTTTATACACATTGAGTTGTTATCAAGCACACTTCGATTTATTTGCATCAGATGATCAATTATTTTTTGTCTGAGATATTCTTCCTATGATATGTGATTGCATGGATGTACTGATGTTGTTTGGGAACGTTGTTGATGATATAATCACATCTGGGTGTTTTCTTAGTATGAGATATGCCATGATATTTTGATGAAAATTTCATAGCATTAAGCACGACCGAGGATGAGTACAATGATGTTGTCATGGATATCTACGAGTCAAATTGAAGAAGCTATTTGAACAGTTGCTTGAGAAGGTTTTGGATATGATATGGATACATTGTGGTAATAATGAGTGCGATCCTATTGGCAGAGAATCATGTACATAGCTAGGACTGAGATATCTTCAATCAGTGTTGTTGTACGAGACAAGCTTAAGCTTTTAGTTGTTGCCTTCATAAGAGGAAGGATGAATATGGTATCCTTTTTGTGATATATATATATATATATATATATATATATATATATATAGGAGACTGCTACTATTGTGACATGATAATTACCAAATATGAGCACAATGATCTGTTTATGATCTATAGAGAGTAGGATTGATTGAGAACACTGAGCCAATTATTCCCCCCTATCTGAGCTCCCAGGGTGTGGAATTAAGATGGAGGGCTCCTAAGGTTGACAGAACTATGGAAAATAGGTGTGTTTGATCCCTACTCTTGCAGTAGGTCAGGTATATCTCCTATTGTCACCCATAGGGTGTGTGTGATCCTTGTATGTTTTGGCAAGTCGGGTATCTCTTCCTATCTTGGTCTAGCAGAGTATACCCCAGTTGGCACCATACCCAAAATCCAGGCTTGTAGGGATTGTCCCTCCCCATTTAGCCAATGGGTTGAGAAGGCTTGGGGGTGTGTGATCCTTACCTTTGGTAAGTCAGGTATCTTACCCAAGCTCAGATTATGATGCAATTACTCTACCACATGACTATTGAGTGTGATTTTTGTGAATATCAATGGAAAATAGGATGGGTTGAGATGCACTACCCTATACTACCTATTTCTCGATATGGGGTTGGAGATATTTTTATCCCCCATGATATTTTGGGTTGTGACTAAGCTCCCCAATGTGGTTTCAGGTTGATATGTTCTGAATTGAGATAGGCTCTTTGATGTTGATGTGGGTCTTATATTTGGCTCCCCGATGATTTTTCCCGGGTGGTAGCATTGGGCTCCCCAGTGGTATTGATTTTGGGTTGATATGTGCTCCCTGATGTAGCTTCAGGTTGAGATGTGCTCCTTGATATTATTTCGGATGGAGATGTTCTCTCTAATGTGATACAAGGTGGTAGCTTAGGCTCCTCTCCGATATCAAGTTCTTCTTCTTTTAGATTTGAGAATGTTCAACATATGAGAAAAGAAAATCAAGAGATGAGAAAAGATGAGTAGTGATGACACTTGATGACTAGATATTTGGCGTTGGATATAATTTTATTTCAGGATATTTTCAATGATCACATGATGCAGTTGTAATTTCTCCCTATCTGAGGGAGTGTTAATTTGGTAGATCAATGATAATTCCACCCACGGGACGAGATTCCTTTGTTCGAGAGGACCAATTTTAACTATTGAAGTTGTCAATATGGACAAGGGTTGCTAGAATATATATATTGTTTATTACCTAGATTCAGCCATGCCACATGTAAAAAATAATAGATGTCTTTAGAAAATGGATATCTTAGCTTTGGCTGAGTGGGGAAGCTAAAAATTATGTCTACAATTGTCCTCGGTATTTCAGTCAGGAAAAATAAGAGACAAAGGGATTGAGCAGATGAGATAAACATACCCAATTATAAGAAACCTATTGTTAGTTTTGAGTCAAATTATTCATATTATTGTTTGGAAAGGTAGGAACATCCTCTACAATGCCAATAGTCCAAGTGAACAGAAAATTCACTCATGTTAACTCATCTCATTAATTTATTTCTACTTGTAACTACAAATACAAAGACACAATATATTTCACGTATGTTTGGAAGGAATTACTGTTGCCACTCTCCTTTGCATGAAAAAACAGAAATAGAAATATTAATTTTTTTAGCACATATTTTGGGTTTATTTATTTATTTTTTAAATTAGAGACGGTGTCAGTCTTTCGATGCCAGTTTTGATGGCACAGTGCGTCGCCACTATGGCAATTTTTTCGAAAGAAAAACTCAGCGTTGGTACACCAAATTGAACTTTCGTTGGTCATTTGATGATAATGCACATGTCTTGCGACATTTTTCCCAATATTTCGATGATGATTACGATGACAGATAACATGGACACTATGGAAATATTTTTGGAGGAAAAAACCTTGCGTTGGTAGACCAAAGCAACATTTGTCGAAGTTATGACGACTATGTGGAGGGATTTCGACGAATACCTCAAGTTTTGATGACCAAGGTTTCGATGATGGTTTGTGTCGAAATTCTAATGAAAACTTGGGATGTCTAAATTTCAACCGTACAACATGTGACATTTACTGGAATCTTGATTTGTTGTGAGAGTGACGATATGGGGTCAAAAGAGAAACCAAAGGTTGTCCAAAATTGAGTGAATTTGTAGTAGTGACAAAAATATATACCTATGGATGATAAGGGATAATGATCGTAATGGGGACATTGTTGAAAAATTCAAAGTGACAACTATCAATTTAGATTTCCTTATTCCTTAATACTTGTAAACTTTAATTATATTCTTGTGTTTATTTAGTAGATCTTTTCATCAAAAAATATCAAGATCAAAACAATAAAGACAATGGACATAGATATTAGGCTCCAAGCCAAAGAAAAAACCCACCAAGGGGAAAACCCAAAAAAAACTATTCTCTTTTTATAGAATCTGCTTCAAATGAGACAACAAATGCCCAAGCCCTAGAACAAGTCATCCTCTAAGTACCAAGTCAACCATTACAATAGAATTAGATCGCCACAACTCAATTCTGCATCAATCTGCAACTTTGACCATGACCGTGACCTTAAAAATTTGTCTTGCAACTTCGACCCTATAGCTACTACAGAAACCCTAATTCAGCTTCTTCAAGAGAACCTTATTTAAGCAAGATAGATATTCCCAAGGTCAACAAAGTAAAAATAAAGTATTTCCCCTTCCACTAACTTGATACTGCAACTCGTCATGCTGTAAATCAGACCTACAATTTTTACCTTCCTGGAAGCTACAAAAACCCTAATTTTTTACACGTTTGAGAGAGATAGAGCCCAAAAACAAGTTTTCTTCATTTTTTTCTTCTTCTAGAACTTCACTCTTCTTTTATTCTTGCTTCGTAACTACATATCAAAATTCCTTTCTTGAGATCAAATTTGTGAGTGACTGAGTGCCAAAAGAGGTCGAATCTGCTCCTTTAGATAACCTTTCCGAGGGGTCAAATTCCCTTCTTTAGGCTGACTTGAAGTTACCAGGGCCAACTTGTACTTTGGAGGTTTCTGGGACTTTCTAGACACAAAATAAATACTTTGAAAAGTTACATCGTTCTTGGAAGGGTCTTATATGACATGATGTCGTCTCTCTTGACTCATGACAATATATCATGTGACCTAACAAATCCTAGAAGCATGAAGAACATGATTTTACCTAGAAGACCATCAATAAAGAGCATTAAACCCATACTTTAAAATAATAACTTTGTATTTCTTATTTTGTTTGTTTACACAAGATGCATATTGAAATGAGTACAATATTAATTGTGAAGACCGAAACTAGGTACATTTCCAACAATCCCTCTCAACTAGGGATGTATTCATAATTGTTCAACCAATACAACATCATTCTCAAACTAAAGAGTTCTCATAAGAAGGGTCGAATTTATAAGGAAACTGTAAGAATCAACATTATAACCAACATTTTCTTAGGAGGCCTAACTAGACAAACTCAACGTCATTCAATAGAATTATGTTGGGAGGATTTACATGTGATACCGCACTACCTATACAAGGAACATACCCCATCTAGATGTTCACAACATATCTCCTTTTAGGACTATTATTATATTGGATTTTTATCCTCTAATCCTCAAAGAATATCATTCCTCTTTGACCACTCTTATCTTGGATACCCGTCTCATCCTTAAAGAGTGTCAGTACCTTTCCTTTATTGGATGCTTTATCCTCAAGGAAACCATAGATGTTTGTCCAATCCTCCACCATTCTCTCTTTAAGGCCTTCACTTAGAATTACGATTGTTAGTACTGGTCTAGTGCTTGACACATTAAGAAGAGAATGCAGATATGATGTCCATCATCACTCCCTCTTAACCAGAGAGGATATCCCAATTCCTTCTTGACTAAGGAATATATCCTTGCTCCTATTCAAGGAGATCCTTTACTCCATATCAAATCTAGAGGATATTCCAGACTTCATTTTTATTTGGGAAGTCAACACACAAGCCTTATAGCTTGTATCCATAAGAGAATCAACTACATGTTCTTCGTAGCTACATGGATCCCTCCCTTTGCATGTCATTAGATCAAGATTGCTTCCTTCCAAGGTATGATGGAGCCATATTCTTTCTTCAATCTTGTGATAGGATCCAGGTCATCAATCTTGCACATCACCTTCATCTTGTCATCATAAATGAAGGCATTATATTGAGACTTTCCAAACTTCAAGTTGTTCATAACTTCCTCATGAAAGTGATATCTGTGTTGTTGTATGAACTTTGACCTTCAGGTTATCTTCTTACATTACTACCTTTTAATCCCAAGATGAACACATCTTGACTTCATAATTTCCAAAATCATATGTTGAGATTTCCTCAATAATCGTCATATATTCCTGCAATATCCTTCCAGGTAGAAAAATAAAATGTCAACCAAATAATAATAATAAAAAATTTAGACTTACGTCATCATGATGTCTTTCTCATCAAGGAATCAAAATCCTCATGGTCCATCTCCACACGAATCTTCCTTCATGCATTAGAGTGCCCAAGGATCCAACTTGATTACCAAGTTATAGTTTTATTTCGAAGACTATTCTATATGTTGAACACCATTCGATATATTCTAGAAAGTCTTAATCATTTGTTTATTCTAGAGTACGTCAAATTCATCCTTTTAGGCATCATATAATCAAATCAGAATGCATAAAGATCAATTTTTTTACAGGATTATGTACATATGAATCCTACCCAAAATTTAATTTAAATATGCATTTATATGTTCCATACAATCATCTAGCTATCTGCCCTACATTGAGTCTGCAACTTTACCAATTGCATTCCTTCATCCTTTAAGAGGATTTTTTCCATAATATATGGAATGTATACTAACCTTGTCAAAATTATTCTTTTAAGAACCTTCCAAAATGATGGTTCTTATAAGATCACGATGATCCACCTTAGAAAAATGACTACCTCTAACATTATGTTAGAATTCTTGGATGAACACTAATATAAAAATGGTTTAAGTTTCTTAATTTTGAAATACTGGATGATTCCTACAACGCAACTCCATCAAGTAGACTCTAAATATGCTATTATCACATGTTTCTATCTATGATTCCATACCAAATAAAAACTATTATACTGTAAACAACAATGCATGCTATTCTAAACAATAGAATAAATTCCTAAAGGAACACGACATGGAGGATGCCTTCTTTAAATAGTAAAGATCCTTTACATCTTCTTTCTTCAGCCTCTTCTCAGGTTCTCCCATTTCTTTAACTGTGTGAGATTTGATTCTTTCCTTTCTATTATTGTTTGGATTGTTTGGACAATCTATCTTAATGTGTCAAAATTCATTGCATCCAAAGCATTGAACCTTGGACATGTATTTCTTCTTCTTGGACTTTCCAAACTTTCCCTTCTTCAACATCTTGATTCTTGCAAGGAAGGCTTGAGACTTATCATTTGATTTGATATCATATTTTGCGTTGATCCTAGTTTCTTTCAGGATGAATTAAGCCCACAACTCATAAAAAGGAGTTGAGTATTTCTTAGAGTAGGTACTCGTTGCAAAACTGCTCCATTCTAGTGACAAGACATTTATTACAGATATGTTCATTTCAAAATTATAATTTTTCTCCTCAAGCTTGTGCAACTAATCTCTTATTTGAGATTTTTTCATAATAAAGGAGGCCATGTCCTCCTCCTCTGACTAATTCATTTTATATAACTTATTCCTCAAAGACATCTTCTATCTCGATGTACTTATAGAGTAAGAATTCACTAACTTTTCATACATAGCCTTTTAAGTCTTCAAGTTAGCAAAAAATGGAACAAGATGATCCTTAATGGATTCCACAATGATCCTTTGTGCCCTTCCTTCCACTTTATTTTATTTTTCTAACCCATGAGTCTTGTCTTTTCTAGGTTCAACGACTTCCCCAAGAACATACTCAATTACTTCATGTTTTGTAAGTGTTAGGACAATCCTTTCCTTCCATGCTAGGAAATTTGTTGAGCCAACAAGGTTATTTATTTCCTTACAAACAAAATCCACAAGACTTGTAGATTCACACATAGAATAATATGATACTTTCTTGTCAACCAATAGTCATTTCTTCTCCGATGATGTCTACAAAAATCTTGAGGCTTTCAAGATCTTCAATGATTTCAATGAAATATGTCATATAGGATACCTTTAAAAAAACTTCCAAGAGTGATGAAAGATGTGTTTCAACGATCCTTTGAATATATCTCCTTCCAAGAGAGATCAACAACCTTCTTGTAGTCTCCCTCTTCAATATTTCCTTTGATGAGGGCTTGATGTAGTCTTCTGCAAGTGATTCCCCTTAGAAAACCCTTCTTGTGTCCATAATATGATCCTTCCAGCTTCCTTCTTGTTCACCTTAGCTTTGATAACATGTTGGAAAATTCAATGTGGTAGCTATGAATTCGAATTTTTCTTATTCCTTAATACTTGATTGTGAACTTAAATTATATTCTTGTGTTTATTTATTAGATATTTTAATCAAAAAAATATCAAGATAAAAACAATAAAGACAATGGAAACATATATTAGGTTCCAACCCAGGGAAAAACCCCTCCAAGGAGAAAACCCAGAAAAAAACTCTTCTCTTCTGATAGAATTTTCTCAAATGAGACAACAAAGACCCAAACCCTCGACCAAGTCCTCCTCCAAGTACCAAGTCAGGTCTTACAATAGAATTATATCACCATAACTCAATTTTTCATCAATCTACAACTTCAACCCTATAACTGCTATAGAAACCCTAATTTAGCTTCTTCAAGTGATCCTTCTTTAAACAATATAGATATTCCCAATATCAACGAAGTCAAAAACATAGTATTTCCCTTTCCAACAACTTGATACTACAACTCAGACCTGCAATTTCATCCTTCTTGGAAGCTGCATAGACTCTAATTTTTTGTCTTATTTGCTATGAGATCAAATCTACTCCTTTATGTATCCTTTCCAAGGGGTCGAATTCCCTTCTTTAGGCTAACTTGAAGTTGTCAGCGCTGACTTGTACTTTGGAGGTTTCCAGGACTTTCTAAACACAAATTAAATTATTTTACAAGTTATATATTACCTGGAAGTGTTCTGTAAACAGCCGTGGATATTCCACTCGACAGTTTGTCACAAAAGATCTAATAATATTATATTAAAAATTTGAGATTCTACACTATTACAATTTTATTAAAATTTAAGATTTGTAGATTTAACTGTAATTAGAGCATGAACGTGAATATAAATTATTCATAAAAGTAGAGAACAAAAAAATAAGATCACACACACATAAGACACAAGATATTCTCTCTACCCTTTAGGGAGAAAGCCAAGTTGGAAGGTGAGGTCGCTTTGCTTTCTTTGTCGATTTGGAAATATGGTTGCAGGTACAAAGAAGTAATGTCTGTGGCCCGTGGGCTACTATAGTGCACACATCCTCTCTCTGCGATCTACCTCCTATCTCTCATGTCTATCTTTGCTCAACTATGGAACAAAATTCTATCGAAAGAATGGAATGCCTCTTCCTCCTAGTGGCTCGGTTATAACACACCCTGATAGCCTACTAGTGGTGAATTTTTACTACATCAACTCTTAACTAGAGTTACAAAATAGACTCTTCTATAGTGTTGTACATAAAAAATACGTGGTTAGCTCCTTTTCCATGAATAATTGGGATTGACGCGACATCCTCCCAAACTATAGGTGAGAAAACAAGAAGGTCAACTTCTGAGTGGCATAACTTTTGCATACAGACACTGATTGACGCGCTTTTTCTGTCATTGGAAATATATTTCTGTGTAGAATAACATGAAAATATTTTGTGCTAATCGACAAATTTTTATCCCCAAAAAGCGTCATTTGATTCATCAAAACGCTCTTGGAAGGTTTCAGACCCTGTTTCACCAAACTAGGTCCCGCCGGTAAAAATGATCCCGTGAGTTGATTCCTCCACTTTTTCCACTCCAAATGCATCGAGATGGATGAAAAATAATATAATGATCCAATCTTGACTAGCAAGGGTCTTATAAACATGATGTTGACTCTCTTGACTCATGAAAATATATCATATGACGTAACAAACCCTAGAAGCACGAACAACATGCTTTTACTTAGAACACCATCAATAAAGAGCATGAAACCAATGCTTTAAAACAATAAATGTTTCTTTCTTCTTTTGTTTGTTTAGATAAGATACATATTGAAATGAGTACAAGAAAAATTATGAAGGCGGAAACTAGTTACATTTCCAACAAACATAATAATGGAATGTACCTACCTTGTAATTAAAATTAAATAAAATGTGTAGTTGTGGGACGACGGGGTAGTTGTCTCACTGGGATGTATCCTTTCCACCTGGTTTCAAATCCTATGGGGGGGCACCATGGCCCATCATAGTAAGGCTAAAAGGATAGGTGTCTCATTGGAGACTGGGATCCTGGCTCTAGTTTTCGGTGGTCTCCGGAAGCCTCGGTCCTAGGTTGAACTATGAGTTTATGATATATATGGCTTGCAGGTTCTTGCATATATCTGTGTTGGTTGCTACTTCCCCATTAACAAAATATTTTAAAAAAATCAATAAAATAGTAAGGGGTATTTTTCACAAGCCCCCAGGAACACATGATGATAAATTATAAATATATATGAGTATCATTGTATTGAAGGTGTGTTGGATTGTATTGTGTTATAGCAAGCTTGCCTTGTAAATTAATTTATTCCATAAGGAGTATTTGATGGTGTTACCCTACTGTAAGTGTTCTTTCCTCTATATTTGTGTGTTGTTCATAGTGAATAGCTTGGTATCTTTGATGTTCAAGGTTTTTTTTTTGAAGATTTATAGTGGATTATTTGTTATATATTTGAATTTTTACTTATTTCTTGGACACAAAGCGACATATTTATTTTGGGAAGGAATTGGATATTTTTTTCCTTTTGCTAAATTTTTGTACACGAAAATATTATCCATTTTGTGCCTAGCAGTTTCTCTCACACTATGCCCAAGAAAGAGTTTTGATACCACTTTTAGTAAAACTTCAAAGACATAAAAAATAATCCACCATAAAACCTCAAAAATAAATCTTTGAAAATAAAAGATACTTAGACATTCACTTAGACAACACGAGAAAATAGAAAGAAGAACCATTGAGGTAGAGTACAACCATCATTCACTCCTATCGAAGGAATCACTCCACAAATCATACTTGCTACAAGATAATGTATTCCAATACACCTCTAGTATGATGATATAGATATGTATTTATACTTTCTCACGAGTATTATTATAGGCCTATGTGAAATACCCATTATTATTATATTATTTCCTTTTAATTACATTACAGGTCTTTCCATTACTTTGAATACATTTTATTCAATATCCCCTTAGGTACCTCCCTAGGTACATTACATTGGAGAGTGGTAAATCCATTCATTGAGTTCTCCATGAGTTTTACTGCATTTATGCTACATTTATTAATATAATATTTTGGAGGAGCAATTATGTATATCTCAAATTTGACAAAATATAACATGCCCAAGCCTTTCTAATGAGATATTGGGGCAAGTTCTAGAGATATATTGACCAACAATAGGTTGCGATAAGAAATGGTAATGTTGATGTGAACAATTAGAATATTAATGAAAGGAGATTATGGGATGCAAGTTTGGATTATTGAGCACCAAAACCCTATTCAAACCCCAAACTAAGGACATTGGAACAAAGGATGTTATGTAAATTTTCCAATAGAGAGAGAAATGTTGAGTTATTAGCTAACAAAACTTCATGCCAAGACGGAGCAATAATATTATTGAGAAGATATTGTGGATAGAGTAGAGTTTTTGAGTTGAGCTCCACGATGCTAAGGTGAAGGTCGAAGGGGAAGCTTTGTTAGGTGGCCCAAGGAGAAAGGTTATGTGATGTCCAAAAAATAGAGATAATAAAAAAAGGGTCAAGGAAGTTAATGATAGATTTTCCAAGAGGAGAGTTGTGACAAAAATTATTTCGCTATTAAAGACTTGTACTGAGGGTGGATATAAAAAACACAAAAGAACCTATATTGAACTATTGTTGATGAAGATTTAAAAATTCCCTTGGGGTTGAGGTGAGGACCTCCAAAGGAATGCAATGATGGAATTTCAAGGGATGTAGATGGGGTGCGGGGGCATGAAATGAACCAAATTTGAAAATAGCAGTGCCTAGGATGGATGATAGGACCTCAAGGAAAACCAAGTGTATGTGGTAAAAGGTTCCATCTGGGCACATAGCAAAAATTATTAGAGTCAGGATGCCAAAAGAAACCTCAAGCCTCAAAAGGAACAAAAATAAGGTGTATGTGGAGTGGAAAACCTCAAAAGGAACCAAAATAAGGTGTATGTGGAGTGAAAATCTAAAAAGGAACCATAAATTTAATGAAATAAGGGTGGTCTTGGAGCTAAAAGGAACGAAATTCATGTGAGGAGAAAGATTTGAAATGTAAGCTATAATACCAAATGATGAGCCTCAACCTTCACATAAAAAAATTGCATCCAAAAATAAGAATGAACCCAAGAATAAGCTTCAAAATAAATCCATATCTTTATTCTTTAGCAAGATGTATTAATATACAGTCTTACACTAGTTCTAATTTCACATAATCAACCTAATTTCCTTAAGATAATAACCATTTATTAATAATTCATCGTACAATAATTGCATATAATTTATTTAGGTAACTTATCATAATGATTCTATAATTTTATAAGCCATTTCTGTGCAAGTTTTAAAGACAAGAAAAAAGGATGAGCCATTTTTTCTTGACCTAGCAAGCATATGTTAATAATTATACTTAGAATAATTGCTTATAATTTGGTTAGAAAAAAATTAAACTCAACGATCCTATAATTTTAGAGGCCTTTTTGTGCATGTTTTTAAAAATAAGAAAAACTATTTGAGTCCATTGTTTAGGGAAACCTTTTTGAACCACCATATTTAAAAGTTTATGAGAGTAATGGATAAAAACCAAGCCTTCAATTTTTAGGATATCCATTTGGTAGCTTTGGATGGTCTTAACTTTCTTTTTTGCTAGTCATTTAACGCTAAACTCTATGCCTCTTAAAGTAAAAATATATTTCTTTGTATAAGGGTTTGAATGTTGCCCACAACATTCAAGATTTATACATATCAATTCCATTCCCTCAAGATAATCACATTAGTTTTCTAGTTTTTCAAGTTGATAGTGACCGATATAATATTAATGATTAGATTTAGAGAAGTGTAAAAGCCTCTATTGCTTTATATTTATATAGTACATCCTCTTCTTTTAATTAATGTTTTTTAACTACTTATTTTAAAATTTTAGGAACACATAGGAGGCTTCACTCGTGGTTTTTCAAACAATCTTACAATCGTTATCATATTGAGGGTGTACTTTTTTATACAAAGATTTAAAATAGGATTTGTTTTTACAAGTTGATAGAGTTCAAGTAAAAGTATGAAATAGGTCTTCAATATTATTTTTGTTACAAATAAATTGTGTTTTAGATATTTTAGGAAATATGCAATTAAATTCAAGTGCTTTTCATTATTAGATTCTAATTTATGAGCTTTTTATGAATGTGAGAGTTTATGATTGAGATTTGTTATCTATTTTCCAAAATATATTTTTAATCATTTAAAATATAAAAATTAATAATTTGGTTTTATACTAAAATATCAAATATAACATAATCTACCACACCAATCTCTTTTCTATGAATACAATCACGATGTTGTATTTGTGCCTCTCATTAAACTCATAAATTATCAAGTTTTGACAATTATAAAAATTAATCAATTCAGTAACAAGCCAACTTTGGCATAAATATTCAAAGCTTATTTTAAATTTAAAATCCTCCTAAAACATTGAGGTTTTAGATACTACTAGCAATTATTTATTGAAAATTTGTTATCATGTTAAGAAAGAAAAAAATAGCAAATGAATATTACCTGGTTTTTCACTTTAAGATTTTTTAAATTATCATAATTCTCTTATAAATTAATTACTTTTTTTTAATAATTGTTTGTCCATTTCTTATAAGAAAATTTCTCATCAACCTTTGAATCTATTTATGAGAAGTGTTGGGAATTTGCTCTTGCATTTTTACCTCTCCTTTTCCTGTAAACCCTACCAAAGTAGGTTGAAAGTTTAGGTCGGGGTCCCCTGGAGGTGGGACTTGA